>VWZF01002265.1:98568-137137 GCA_013396755.1 Sclerurus mexicanus | reverse complement strand
CATGAAATCAGCTAGAAAGAACAATATTTTACAATCTCATCACAAAACACAACCATTTTGTTCCAATACTGTAAGATCATGGGGGAAAAATAATTGGTTTAAGGAAAAGATAATGTAGGCCTATTTAAATGCTTGAAAAGTGAGCTATATTTCTCTATATATCAGATTAATCTGCAATTTAGAAGCTAAGCAGTTCAATGCAAATCTTTTCAAATTACACTTTTAAAATCTTCCTAATAGTCTTTATCTTTATGTAACTCTAGAAGCCTTTTTTTCTCCTTCCCTTGCTTAGGTTGGGGGAGAGAGGGGAAGAGAAATAAAAAAACACAGCTACAAGTATTTCTGGCTTTATAATATGGTTGAATAACCCCAAATCACCTGGATAGCTGTGTATTCAGCTACGCTTGAAAAAACAAAGATGAGAAGGCAATCACATCTTTGACTAAATTTTAAGAAAAATGAGTCACAAAGGTAATTATAACAACTGCCAAATAAAACTTTAAATTCCAAGCCTATTCAAGCATTCATTTGGCAAGTGCATCTTAAGTGTATCTATGGGAAGAAAGAGCAAATATCATGGAAGTGTAAAACTCATGCCACTTCCATACTGAAATGAAAAACAATGCAAAAAACCAAAGCAAAACTTATCCTCTAGCCAAGGTTTTCATTTATGTATTATATATAATTTTACTTAATAATAGAGTTTAGTAGAACAAAAAGAGCTATAAAAATAAAGGACAAAAAAGAACTTTTGCACTGTCTGAAAAAAATAGGGACATGTCTTCTAAATACGCAGTTTAAAGGACAAAGGACTAAAAATCCTTGCTGATAAAGGAAAATGATAATGTACCACATGAAAAGGCAACCCACAGAACAGGGAGTTTAACAATGGCTAAACTAACCTCTTAGGAATTTGTAAAACGAGTGTTTTAATATAGAAAAGAACATACCGATGCAAGGTTTAACATGCTGAAAACAGGCCTTTGTCAGATCCCCTAACAATGCAAAAGAACTCTGCCGTACCTCAGGCATTTTGTCCTAAAGAGAGGAAGAAAAAAATTAGAATTTTAGAAGAGTTTCTGATTCTCTGAATAAAGAAAATCTTTGGGTCAAGTAGATCCCTCATCTCACCTGCATGCATTGGTACATTAGTGTCAGGATATTGCTGCGAGCCACTAGCTGTTCAATGTTGCCTCCAAGTCCTTCAGCTAAACCACTGAGTAAATCAAGAGCCACAATCATGAAATCTTTATCTGGAGCCTCATATTGGTCTGGCTGAGCATTATGCAACTGCAACAAATAAGTACACATTTTCAAATTATATTAGATTTTCTTGGGGGTATGCATAAAAAAAGTTTCTGAACTGCAGCTTCATTTAGCTATTCAATCTGCCTGCAAACCTGTAATTTTACATAGTTAATACATTGGTTTAGCAAAGTAGCATTGGAATAGTGATAGAAAAATACCATGGCTTGTGCAAGTGTCTTCTGCACCAGATTTACACAACGCTGGTACACAGGCTCACAGTATGGAAGAAAGCCAGATTGCAAGGCAGTAGCAACTGACGACAGGCACTGGAATTAAAAAAAAAAAGAAGAAAGAGAACAGTCACTACCTTTCCTCACATCCCTGAAGTGCCTTTTACTTGGGAGAGGTAACTTAAAAGATATTAGGCTTTTAAGTATGCTAACATGTAACTGATTAAGTAAACACAACCTAGAAAGGCAGCACCGATTAGCTGAGCCAACGCAACTATCAGCAAGTTGTTACTCACTCCTGTATACGCCAGTTGAGAAAATTTCTCAGCAGCAGCATCTTCTTAGAGGTAGCCAAGAAAATGCATACAAAACCAGTTATGATAATTTCAGACAACACTTACACACTGCAGTATCTTGACCATGAACAGGACCTAATATTACCTAAGAGTTACAAACTAATTTTTCTAGGTGTTTTCCTGCTTCACACTCAGAAAGTACAGAGAATAAGACTACAGGATCTGGTTCATACCTTCAGCTTCTCTGACAATAGTTTTAATGGAAGGATGAAGGGAGAGCAAAGAGAGAGAAGACAAGAATAAAAGGAGGATAAAATATATTTTACCCCTAAAGAATCCTAACAAGGAAAATACTCCAGAATGGCAGAAAAAATTCTAAAGTATTTCTGCAAAGAACAGGTCCTCAGTCGTAAAATTTTCTTACAATCAGAATATTTATCCATAATGGGAAATAGCAAACTGTCAGATTTTGTAGTCATATTTCCTAGTAGGAACATCTTTAGTAAAGAGTATAATTCAACAATAAATTGACTAAAAAGAGTCAAATTTTAACACCTACCTCTAATAAAGGGAAGAGATCTTTATCTTCATCCTTCAACATGTTCCACTTCTGGATTAATGGTGGCATTAGCATCTGAATATATTCCTGTTTAGGATGAAAATGCATCACCTGCTAAAATACTTGACTGCATACTATTTTATTTCAAGTTAGATAACAACTGAGATATATTCTACTTTTTCAGAAAAAAAACCCCACACTGATGAACTGTAATTCAATTGTTGTTGCAATCCATAGAGGTATTTTAATGACAGAATTTACAATTTATGTCTTAATATTTTTTGCTAAAGCACATAAGATTGCAAAATGAATCTCTTCCTCCAGGACTGGTTTCAGTACAGCTACCTGGGTTATTACAAATTTGTATGACTACCTCAGGGCCTAAGAAAATGTTTTTACATTTACATTCTGGCTCTGCATCTGCCACTTGCTTTTCTCACATTGCCCTGATGCTACAACGCTATTCCCTCAAGTTCTGAAACTTCTTCCTGAAGCAACTAACCATCCATGAAGAAAGTAATTTTCTATTCCTCCATAAGGAGGCACTTACCCCTTCTGCATAAAGCTGGCTTCCCTGCCACTGCACAGCAACAGTCACAAGGACACTGAGCAAAGCACCTCTATAGTCCTGTTGCTCCTCGAAGGTATCTACAGAGCCAACATATGTTGCTATGTCCAAAAATACAAAATTCTAACTGCCTAATGAAAGTCTCACTCTCATCAGGAGCTGCCATTTAGCTTCCTCCTTGTACTGTCAAATGCCAAGGTGGCCAGGCTCAGAGAGAGACTGAAAAAGAGCTCTTTGATGGTGTGGGGTCCCAGATGGCAAGTAAAATGCCATGGAAACAACTGAAATTGTTTTTATCTGGGGTGTCTATACCACTTGAAGCACTAAAGAGAAATAAAACAAGTTTCAGTAACCATCATAAGATGCAAACATTTAACATCTTCTACTAATTAATACATGTACACTATAAAAACCCCAGTAGATTTGCCTTTGTGTTATCTGTGCTTTGTCCAAAGGATTTTTTGTTTCTAATATAAAACAAACACCCGTCTCACTCTGATATAGCAATTTCTAGTGATGATGTGCTCCAATTTCCTGGCAAGAGACATATACAGAGGAGCTTAGCTATACTTACAGCAGTTAAAAAAAGTGTGATCTATATTGATATGTGTATCTCCTCTGGACTGAAAAATTCTGAGCATGAGCCAAAAAAATTATGATTTAGAAGCACATTTCACAAGGCACCTCACACACTATGGCTTGTTTACTCAAAATGGCAAATATTTGCGTAGTGGGAAAATTAAGTGCAGTCTATGTATCCGTAAATATTTAGTATTATTGAAACCTATAGAGAAATATCAGCATTTCTGGTTTATAACATGCAAAGCACATTACAAATAACACTGAACAAGTTTTTCAATTATAATGAGTGCTTCTACAGAACATAATGTATACTCACTGGTTTATTTAGATGATGTCCTACAGAATCTGCTAGAGTTCCTATAGCATCATAAAGAATGAGCAGGTTTTTATGCTGGTATTTACTAAATGCGAAGACCAAAGTGTCAAGTATATATGCAAGATAAGGAACAAGCTCTGTACAAGCCTCCTCTTCTAGAGTAGCAAAGGCACTGAAGGACAATAAAACAGGTCAGTTAGTATATTAGAAAAATAAAACAAGATGACCCCCAAAATGCTGTACTTCACCTATTTCTGTTGAAACATAAATAACTGTATTTAGTCCTCAAATTCATCCAAGATATTACCTTTTCAAATAGGTATTACTTAGATAACCTTGATCTTTGTTGACTGAACACAAAATCACCCAGAAAGGTTCAGCTCTTACATTGTAATGAACAAAATTTTAAAATATTGCCATGAAATCCTTTATGTATACACAAGAAGCCCCCACCAAAAAAAAAAAAGGCATTAGGACCCAAGTTACAAGATGTATTAATTGAAGTAGAAGGAACCATAACAAAAGCTATTAAGTAAAAAATGGGCACTGTCTTTAATGTACACTGTAGCTGCACCTAGAGACCTTGGTGCTGTTGTGCCAGGACAATGGAACCATCAGCCTGTACTCTAAGCAGTTACTACACAGAAAAACAGGTACAGAAAGACATATAAAACTAAAAGCAAGTACAGAGGATGAATAGTTTTAGCCAGCCTGGGCCAAAGCACATATCATGGCATCATGGAAAGTTTTCAGCTTGTCTAACAAGTGTTTGAACAGCAGCATTAAGAAAACCCATCCAAAACAAAACAAAACAAAACAAAAAAATCGCCAAACACCAGAGCTGCTGCTTCAGAGAAATATCAAGGAAAGGAAAAAACTATGAGCTATTGAAGATTTACTGGGCTGGCTGATGTCAACAAGATTATTATTATTAGCCTGTCCCTGTACTAAAAATGCACGCATCACTGTATGAGGTGAACAAACACTGTGCTACCAAATACAGAAATGCTTTTTTCTTAACACAATGGAACCATGAACACTTAGTGGCTAGCATTTTATTTATTATTTTATTATATTATGTTATTATGAAATATATTTTCAGAAAGGCATACAATGTAAGCAAGAAAACTTTTCAGTAAATAAAATTTTGGATGTCATCAACTACAGGAGCAGTTTCTCAATAGTACAGAAATGAACGTTAGACATATGCTACCACACAGAGGTTAGTGACAAACACAATAAGTGTACTGTGACCAATCTTCAATTTGGTAGATATTAACAATCTATGCAACTAATCACTGTTGGGATGCAGCTTTTTTTTGCTGTCTGAGAAGGTTCATTGTATTTCTGTACAATTTAGAAAGCTAGTAAATATCTTGTGACTTGTAACAGCTCTAAATTTTCCTTACAGTGAAGTTTCACAGATAGTTTATTTTCAATTAAAACAGTAATTTTAATTAATTTCTGCTCTAAAGAAAGTATCTCAAAACATACTTTAACTCTGATATTGAACTTTTAATTAAAAAAAAAAAATCAGACGTACTGTTATTTTTGGTATTTCCATTCTATATTTCTTACTACTTTAACACTTTCCATGGCCCACATGAGGTTATTTAACAACTATAACATAGCTGTGTTCAACTAAATGCAGATTTTCAACTACGTTTCGGACCAAGAAAGTTTGAACAGAAGTAGGGTGCTTTTCTTTAGGGACTTCTTTTTTTGTTAGTTGGTTGTTTTTTTGCTTTTGGTTTTGTTTTTCTGTTTTGTTTGCTTTTGTTTTGGGGTTTTTTTGTTCAATAGAATTAATAGAACAGACATTAAAGCTCCACAAATTTGCTAGCCCAGTGCTTAAGAAGGTTTGGAGACAAAAAGGAAACAGTGTTTGATACTCAGATCTTAGTAAGTACATTTCTTAAATCATTACATCTGTTCTCAGGCAAGGATATATTCACCGCTTTTGTGCAATGCTTACCACAAGAATTCTGAACTCAGCACTGTCCTTAGACACTACTGACATTTGGAAATTAGTGCTATTCTTATTGTCGTCATGATCATCATTATTAGTATTATCATCATTACATGTTTCAAGTGTTAAGAATCTGTTCAGATGCAGAACTAACTCTGCTTTATGAAGAAACCTTCTTGAAAGTTTGCTGTGTGCATTCTGATCCCAAAAAAACTGACATGTAAAAATTTTATTTGATGAGCTACCTGCACAAGGGATGCATCCATTACCATTCTATTAATGCTATGTCCGCTAATTAAGCCATTAATTTTTATTTTTTTTTTAAATGTAAGTAGACAAGCAGGAGAAGGGAATCTTATCTCTCAGGATCTCTCTTTGATAGAAAGGTAATATCCTTTGAAATAATCATTACCCAAATGTTTCGGTAATGCTGAGCTACGAATAAACAGTACTAGTAATCCAATCATAGGACAGCTTTCCACTGCAATGAGTACTGACCTTGTTCATAGGCATATTAAAAAAAGCCAAATCTCTGGTCAATGAAACATCATATATTGAGAATAAGCATCACAAACAGCGAATTTGCTACAATAAATTATTTAGGTTGGTGTTTCATATACTGAAAACAAACTGTACAAGAGAAATACAGGCTAACTTCTTTCATGTTATTAAAACTTGGGAGAAAGTTGTAACTACTCCAGAAGCAGTTGCACCTACTCCATTTTAAGAGAAATATATTAAGAGCTAGAAATGGAATCGTGCATTCATTGATAAAGGCATTAAAATATCTTCCCGTGGAAAAAAAAGGAGTATCATGGATAGTGACTTTTGCTTAAGCTTTGGCTTACCTGCAGGCAGCTTCTTGTACTCTCTTGTTGCTATCCAGAATGCGCTTTAGCAACTCAGTCATTAATGGCTTCAAGTATGTGTCTGGGGGTTGACTAACTACCCAGTGTGCATAGCGACTAAGAGTCCAGCAAGTAATGGAGCGCACAAGAGCCTTTTTATTAGAAAGGCACTGAATAAGGTGAGGGATCAGCTCAGGAAGATATGGAATCATACCCTGCATGCAGCCTGGAAGGAAAAATATAGCTATTGCAGTACCAGAATTAATGAAAAGTTCTACTGTTTTCTGTTTCCTTGTAGAGACATATTGTCATTTTCTATCACACAGGAACACAATAGGCAAAGATAAAAATACAGGTATTTTCACAATATACTAAGCAAGTCTATCTAATTTATATACAGTCCTAAAAAGAAACCTTAAATAAACAATAACTAAAATGTCCAATTAAACTTACATCCATTTCTATTACATTTCTACTTCAGTGTTTCTCCAATCTCCACAAATTCTGCTTTATAAAATGTGGTATAACAAGTAAATAAAATGAGTTTCTAAAGCTTGAAGGTCCTACATCAGTCTACTCAAGAGTAAGCAAGAAAACAAGGAGAGAAAGGCTTTGGCTTGACACCAAATTATCACATTAAAAAGGATTCCATAAGAAATTCAAAATTCTTCTTGTTTTTTCCTAATATCATACAAATACTGACCACCAATAAAAGCTGCATCATTCAAGTCAGGAAGGGCAGCAATACACTGAGATTTGATAAAAGTACTAACTTTCACCTTGCTTGACTTAAAATCACAACCAACTAAAAAGTTTTCTAGTAACTATAAAAAAGTATGTCCATTAGACACTGTAGGAAAAGAAGATAATTCAGGTATGGACCCAAATCTACTTCTTCAGCCTGCCAAAGGGACAGATGTGCTGGATCTTCAGGCAAAAAGCCAATCAAGACTGTGAGTAAGTAACAAGGAATGGAAGTTATCCTATTTTAATAGGAGAACCATCCACAAAAGGCAGCTTAGGGTACTGATGTCACAGGAGTGGTCTTTGCTATTTCTGAAAAACATTTCTGAAAAAATATCTTTCATGAAATCAAAGTAGTATTTCATGAGAGATAAACAATTATAAACTACTGAGTTCAGAAAGTGAGAATTATGCAATCGATTTAGCTTCCCAAATATACAAAAATTTCAAAATGAACAATAAAATAACTGCAGTCACCCACTAGTAGATGTAGAGATTAATTACCACCTAAGACATGTAGTACTTGTTCACAAAAGTAAATTCACTTGAGCCTGTTTAGAAACAATTAAAAAATCAGCAATCTGATAGCACTGTTTCCTTACCTTCAGCAATTGCACCAAGAACAAGGATACCAGATTCTTTAACTACCCATTCGGGATGGAAAAGCAATTCCTTCAAAAGGGGCAAGATGTGTGGCAGAAGTTCATCACGAAATACATTGGCTAGGACATCTAGTGCAGCAGCAGAACATTTCCCTGAAGGGAATTAACAGTGTTAATCTCTGCTTATTATACCAATAGTTGTAGTTAGGCAATATAATCCTTATTTTAACTTTGAGCTGCTAGTGGATTCTCACTGCATTAGGAGGAAATATACTTCCATTTCATTACAGTGACCCACTGTGCTCTGATACAAAGCCACAGCTTTTAGAAAGCCAGTATTATTATAGTATCAGTTTCTTCTTAGTCTGTCATGCTGGATCACACTGGTCTCATTAGTAAGCAATGCTGGTAATTGTCAAACTGTGCTGATGCTTCCTTTCTGTTCAAACTGGAAGTCAAATACATAACTGGATAAGAAATAGGGCACACAATTCTGATTTTTAGACACAAAAAATTTTCTGAAATCCATATGCCATTATAGATTTCTAAACTGCTCTGCTATTTCTCTTCCAGACCACCATTTCCAAACAGCTTTAGCTTCCTTGCCATCTTAATCAAAACTCTGCATCACAGGGCACCTTATGTCATTTGAGTTTCTTTTTCAGAAAATGCATATTTAATTCTGCAATCTCTACACACAACAAGACAAGAACAGCATTAGGAATATAAGGCTATGCTTTTCTTTTTAAAAAGTGGCTTAACAGAAACAAACACATTTGCATACATTTTCAACAACAATAATAATAATTCTCCAAATATGTTTCAATATTGTTTAACCATAATCCTGAAGGTACCTTCACCTGCTGTGGAAACTTGTGGCCTTGGAAAAAAAAAATTATGTGGCTATGTCCAAATCTCAAAACATTATCCACAATGAGGTTGTTTGCAAAGCATAATCAAATCAGATGTCAGAATTTCACTAGCTATTTTCTATCACTGAACTTAAAAACCAGTTTGTGGTGTTTTCTTTCCTTACAATATGGCCTATTATCTTAAAGGTCCTATGACCCACACACAGGCCATCAGTATTCTGGTTTCCCCACAGCTATGCCCTCTCTTCATAACTAAGGTACTGTATTCTGGTCAGAAGGAAATTCTTCACATGGAATAGAACTACCAGTAATGGCTGTAGGTAGTAGCATGTTCATATGGGGAAAAAACAGCAACCCAAAACAAAATAAAACACAAATCACTTTTAGAGTGAAGACTGAAATTAAAGAAAGCATCATGAAGCTTGTTCCACTTATCAATGTGCAAAGATTTTTTTTCTCTTTTTAAACTTACGTTAAACAGGTAATACATGATTTTTATTGTCTCATAGAATTAAAATGCTAACTCCAAAAGCTTCATTGAATTGCATGCACTAAATATTTTCAGCTCAATTTGCCATATTTAAAATAAGAAATGAGCTTACACATTTTTTGCCAGCTTTTGCCAATACTACTACGAAGTCAAAGTGTCATCTGAGACTCCTCCTCCAACACATCCACCAATTATGTCAACAGATAGTTCTTGTATTCAAAAACAAAGCCTTGGTATTCATATACACAAACTCCTTTTTACTGTGGTTCTTATATTATGCAAGTAGCTCTATTTTAAAATATATTACACATTACTTTGACATACTTAAATTCCAGTCAGAAATAGTATCATCATCATCAAGTTCATCGTCATCATCATCATCATCTTCAATACCATCTTCTTCATGTTGCTGAGCCACCGTCTTTGAGCGATGAAAACGAGGCCTTATGTCCTGCTCACTGTCTGGAATAGCTTCATCTTCTTCGACATCCCCCTGCCATCAAACTGTGTTATCAGATAAACTAGTCCAACTGCATTGCTCAAGGAAGTTAACAATGTTGTTGTAGCCCAAGATTTTTAAGTATATAAAAGATTCACATCCCACGTGAGCTGGCCAGCTAACAAAATGCTAGTGTTCCTGTGTTCTACTGTTGCTTTTACCAGAAAGATGACAGAAGATATAAGCAAGAGAGGTACAGTCACCCACAAAGTATCCTTATTATGAAATTACTCAATGGGAATGAAATAGAAAGAAGTGATAGAGGAATTCTGGTACAGAGACATATTCTGAAATGTAGTCATGGAAAAAGCCATGTATTCAATCTAGAAAGCATTAGCATTATTTCTGAAAATTTTTTTAGACTTCATTCTTGCAGTAATTTGTGGTAATATTATCCCAGCTCCACCTAAATTGGGTGGGAGGGGACCAGGGCAAAGCAGGACAGCCACAGATTATTTTCCAATGAACATAGCAGCAGTTACATTTAGTAGCTGAACAGCATACCTTGCCCCAGAAGCTAATTCTCCATTGAACAGATGGTAGGACAGATCCATCCATTCTGATCTGAATCATTCTGATTTATAGGTCAGAGGCTAACCCACTATTCCTATAAAATTAAAGAAACTGATGCTCACCTTCAACAGAATAATATCAATCTCTGAATATTTCATACCATTTACCAGTACAGGTATAAGCCTACAAAGAAATATTTATGCATGTTAAAGTAACATATAAAAAGGCAAGCCAATTTTCACTTATACAGGCCATAATTTTGGTTGTAACCCTCACCTCCCAACCCAAAAGAAAAACCTTAGCCTTATAACAAAAGCTAGTACCTGAACCAAGCTCCATCAAAAGATTCATCAATACTTCGTAATGAGAAAAAGTGTTACTTTCAAATTATAAACTTTTAAATAGAAGTAGCCAGATGGCACAACTGATGAATTTATTCTGAAGTACCTTTTAGAAATTACATCTATAGGTTTTCAGTAAGAATTCAAACTTCCATAATATACCTCAGCTGGCTCTCCCTTTATCTCATCTCAGTAGTACTGATTATCTCACTACTGCTAAAGATGGAGGCCTAGCTACATTAAGCTCTCCTATCACATTGTGGTTACTTCACCAAGACCCCAACATTGCAGAAATCTTGAGTAATCTGTATTAGGTTTTACTTCATTATTAAACTGGTTATGGGACTCCAACTTTACAGATGTATAGCTAAAAAAGTACTATGGGAAAAAAGTCAAATACTTCACATACAAACACATTTACCACAACAACAACAACAAAAAATCCATAAAAGTATGTGTTACACAAGCCAAAAGAAACTAATAATGACAGTGGATGTCTAAGCAACAGTGACAGACTCAATCTTGCTATATTCTGCCACTGAGCCATATTGTTTTTGAAGGTACATGGTTGCACTAATAACACATTGCAATGGCACATTACCTTCTAACTTGAATGAACAGCAAGTATAGGCATTATTGCTAAGTCAGTGGCATGTCTGCAGCATACTTTGTGAAGAATGCATTTTATAAGAAAGGCTACAGGCATAAAATGGAACAAGATGCTGGATACAACCTGAACATGTTCTAAGAAAATCTTGTCCCACTTTTAATTCAATACACAAAATTTTAAGATTATCATCAAGTCTTGTCAAACTTATAGAGCTCCCTACTCAGAAAGGACTCAACAAAAAAAGTTGCCTTCAATTCACATGGCATTGAAAGATTATGGGGGAAAATGTAACGTTATTGTTTTTCTAGACAAAAGTCTAAAAGTTTTTTTAAAAATTATTGTATGATGCTTTTGCAGTCCCAATGTTCATGTGGGCCAAAACAGGTTTAATACTAACAATTATTAACTATATGATATGTGTTGGGAAGGGAATAGGTAAACTCAAGAACTGTGCTATCATTCTTTTGCTTTTTGAACTACAGAAGGAGGGATTAAGTAAAATAATTCTAAATTCTAAAAATAATTTTTTATAACATTGGTTCTCCTGTTTCTAATTATATTCTTTCTCTGTGCATGTTCTAATCTCGATTTTCTACTACTTTTTAATTGCTTATGAAAACTGAAATTTTCTTTTTTTTTAATTACTTCATATATATAGTGCTTATTTTTTATGAGAAACCTATATCCTTTCAGTCTGTCATTCTGCTCTTCCATTCAAAATCTTGAGAGTCCTTACTAATTCCAAAATTCTTCCATGCATATATATGAAAAGAGTACTCATTTGCCGGCAACACTGAAGAACTAATTTCCTGTTGTAAAAGACTTCAGGTTAGTCTGGAGAAAGTTACAAGCACTGTTGCAGACATGCAGATGTTTTCTCTTTACACATGGATAGTCACTCCTATTCAATCAAAGATCCCAAAAACTCATATTTGAAACTTAAAACTACTGCAAGCTGCAGAAGCATGAAGGAACAAATTGTACATGCTTTCTTCAAATTTAAATTGTAATAGTAATTGATATAAAATTGATTCCTAAATCCAAGTCATGTCACATTGTCCTATGCTCTTTTTAAAATGAGGAACATTTTGCATGACTGTGCACACAGAAACATTGCACAGAGATGCCTACATCAGCAGTAGTCAAGACAACATGTTCATGGTACACCAGATATTACAGGCAATGTCATGTTCAGATGTTTATTTTAGCTTAGGTGCATGCTAGCATATCCTTGCATCCATGTGAAGCTTAACAGCTTGTTAAATTTGAGGTAAA
Source organism: Sclerurus mexicanus (assembly GCA_013396755.1). Classification (NCBI taxonomy): domain Eukaryota; kingdom Metazoa; phylum Chordata; class Aves; order Passeriformes; family Furnariidae; genus Sclerurus; species Sclerurus mexicanus. The sequence continues at coordinate 124,575 of VWZF01002265.1, read as the reverse complement.
GCATGACAGTTACACAGTTGTTTCTGGAGTTTACTGGGTTTGAAATCCTTAGAAGTCTTTTCTTTTTTACTATTTACAAGACCTAGCTATAAGAAAAATCTTTTAAGTACACTACAAGTTATGTACAATCTCTATAATAGAGTACCCAGGAAGAAGTCAACTGAAGTTTTAAGGTGATTGTCTCAAAATAAATTAGTTGTAATTCTTAGTACTTACTTAGTTAGATGCCGACATAATACATCTTTACAAATTGGCTGTTCAGCCAAAGTCAGCCAAAACTCGCAAGCCTCCAAAGCAACATTTTCATCTTGGTCCTGGGTCCTTTGAAGCATGTACTACACAATATAAAAATAAATTACAAAATAGAATATTTAAGTTAGAAGTTTTTCATTAGTTGCTCAAAGAGCATCTCAGCATCTCAGCTATATGAAATAACATGCCTTACCCTTGTTATGGTCAACACATCTGAAAAAGTGACAGCTTCAACGTATAAACTGGAGCAGTACCAGCACTAGTGCTAGATTTTTAACACAACCTTCTCACTTAGGGTCAAGCAATGCCTGACTTGGATCCCAGAAATTTTGGGATAATTATTTTACTGAAGAGTAAACTGCCATATGCACTGCCTGTCAAATACAGTATCAAGTTGGCAATTAGATATAAAGAAAGTTTTGCAATCTCAGTCTTGAAGAGAAAGGAAGAGTAGGCAAGGGCAAGAGTAATATAGCTGCTCTGATGAATGCCTTTTATTTGTTAACACTTCTGCAATGCCAAACAGGGACAATTTAGAAAATGAGACTCACCTCAACTATACTAATCATATGAGGAAGAAGGCGATCCATCCGAACTTCCAGCAACATTACCAGAGCACGACAAACATTTTTGCGTACTTCAGGCTCCTCATCACCAGCCAGTGCAAAAAGATTCTGTTGGAAAATAGTGACAGTTGAAAAACCTCGACTCATCAAGTTCAACTTGTATTAAAACTGACATTACTGGCAAACTGAAGTGTGCAAATATATATTTCTGTACTTGCCCACCCCACACCTCAGAATACCATTTTCTTTCTTAAAGACATATGGTTTAGCAGATTAACTCTTCACACTCTCAATGTATTTGACACATAACCATGGCACTGTGTAGTACTAAGACTGGCACAGGAACAATACTTTCTGGATTATATTTTCTCCTAAACGTAAATTCCAACAGTAAACAGAGAATTATGTCAGTACCTAACAGAAGCAAATCAAATACCCTAAATAATCCAGAATCCTTCTCATCCATGTTCATTAGCAGTATTCAGAGAGACAAACAGGCCCAATGACATGCACTTGCCAGGCCAGATAAGAGACAGACTGCTGCCATTATTTTTGGACTTTTACACAACGGTTTCCCCTACTTAGGAAAATTAAACATCTTTCAAAATACACCGATTTTTTGGGCTTACCAAGTGGTCAACTCTGAACACAAGCATACAGAATGAATCCATGGGGACTGAAGCTAGGAGTGGGCAACCAGAAAGGGGGAGTTCAGGAGTAGAACATAGTACATTCAGTTGTAAAACATAGTTCAAAATTCTCGATAAATAAAATATGTCACTTGATTTAACCCCACAACCAAAAATACACACCTACCTCAATAAAAGAATCTATGTGCAACATAAGAGCTTGAGTTCTGCTGATGATAAATTGATTGACGCATGCCACAGCATGAGACCTACAAATGGCAGTTAAAATATATATTTTTCATTAACATTTTTTAAACTGTAGAAATCAAAAACATTAAACAAATATCTCCTAAAGGCAAAAGAGAACAAATCTATACATCTGTAATCTTACCAAGCAAAATTACTAAACCACATTTTAAGTATTGCCTTATATTCTGATACACCTAAATATTCAGTAAGCAGAAAACCACGGCAGGATGACCGTGGCTTGCATATTTGTTCTGAATAGTATGTATGTTCTTTTTGAGTATATTATGATTGTGATCTTCTCAGATATTAATAATTCCATATAAGTAAAAATGGTGAAATTTTAGCATGACCTTCTTCACTGTTAAGTATGCAACTGCCTTTGCAGTATTTTTAGAATTTAGTGAGACCAGTATGTGTCAGCAATATAGCTATAGCTTAGAACAAACACACATTTGTAGTAGGATACATAGTAAAACAGGGTAGAAACATTCTAAAAACCAAAGCATTGTTCTATTCCATTTCATGTAAAGCCATTACTTACAGGTCCTTTTCATTCTCAGACACGAAAGTCAAATTCTCAAAGTAGAGGAATAAGGCAAAACTATCTGTAAAGCCCTTTGAAGATTCATCACAGTATTTTTACTAGTGTAACTAAATTTTTATTCTGCTCAGACATTTCTTGGAAGTGTGTCTCATAAAAAATGTTCAAAAGTTGTCTTCCGATGGATTTAAATATAAAGTACTGTAGTGACACTACTAGTTCTTTTCATACCTCAGCACTACCTACTCAAACTAGGCTGTGGGTCAGCAGGTAGCCTGCTTTAAACTTGGAACTGGTTTAACAGTCTGAAAGCCAAGAACATTGCAGCACAGGAAAGAAGTGAGTGACTGTATAATGTGGTAAGGAAAAATACATGCTTTCTCCATCCCTCCCATCTCCGGAGAAGTATAAGATTAGCTCAGTTGATTAGAACAGGGTGTTAAGAACACCAAGGTCATGAGTTTGATCCTTGTGTGGGCTAATTATGTAAGAGTTCGACTTGATGGTCTTTGTGAGTCCCTTACAACTCAGAATATTCTGTGAATCTTATTAAGTTTTATGCTTCCCCAGGACCAAGTTCACACTTTGTTACATCTTATTCTTAGTGTGCATCTTTTATAGGTGAGTTTCTAAATCATATTAGAATCCTATCATGATATATTCCAAATTAAACTCTTCCTCTTCGTCTTCACTAATACTCTTGCAATAAGAATTGTCACCTCCCAGTTGTCAAATCTTTCAATATAATTTTCAATCAGGAGTTAAAAACATATTTCACAGACAGACTTGCTAAGAATCACAAAATGGTTCAGGCTGGAAGTCATCTCTGGAAGTCATCTGGTCCAGCCCCCCTGCTGAAGCAGGGCCACCTACAGCCAGTTGCCCAGGACTACATCCAGCTGGCTAGAGTATCTCCAAGAATGGAGACCCCATCACCTCTCTGGACAACCTATGCCAGTGCTTGGTCACTCTCACAGGAAAAAGGTGTTTTCTGATGATTAGAGGGAACCTTCTGAGTTTCTGTTTCTGGCCATTACTGCCTCTAGTTCTGTCACTGGGCACCACTGGAAAGAGCCTGGACATGTCTTTTTTTCTCCCTTTCTTTAGGTATTTACATACATTGATGAGTCCCAGCTCCTCCAGCCTTTTTGCTGAACTCTTCCCACTATATCCATGTCTCTTTTGCACTGCGCAGTCCAGAACTGGACACAGTACTTTAGGTGTGTCCTCACCTGGAAGATGAAGGGAAGGATCACCTCCCTTAACCAGCCGGCAACACTCGAGCCCAGGATACCTTTAGCCTTTTTTGTGCAGGGGCACTCTGTTGGCTCAACTCAGGATAAAGGCTACTGTTCTTTGTAATGAATATTAGAAATAACAATTTAATTCTGGAATTTTTCTTCTATGCTGTTATTTTGGAGAGATTTAATACAGTTTCACAGTGAAAAGATGATGAGCCCATTTAATCTGATTCAGCTGAAAGTTCAGTTAAAAGCAGAATTTTTTTCAGCAAGACTGCGAAACTTTTATCAGCAAAAGAATTTTTACTCTCCCATTGCTGAAGCCACTACAGAAGGAATGTAAAATTTTATTTCTAATCAGAATATTAAATTCATAACCCAGGATTGAATTTTTCATAATAATATGTAAAAACTTAAAAGAAATAATTTGATTTTTAAAATCATTAGCTGATTGTATAAAAAGCTGAGATTGTTGTATTAACTAAGCAGACAAACATGGAAATTGCTGATGCATGGAATCTTTGTGAATCTCTGCAGGATTATTTAAAAAAACGAAGCAGGTTTTCAATAGATCTACAAACTAGCAGCCTTGCCGTTCATGTAAATAAAATTTACACATAAAATCTGCTGTAAGTGCAACACATAAACCTACCGTATTTTTGGACTGCTGTGCTTGAAGAACTGCAAGAACTTAGGTATCATGATGTTTAGTGGCCGGTCCAACACATCACTATCTAAAATTTCAGCAGAGTCTTCACATATTTTCTGAAGAGCGCCAAAAGCACCCTGTTTAAAAATAAGTAAATAAAAAAATATCTTCTTTCACATTCTGAAGAATGTCAGATTTCAGACTTTGTATACAGTTGGTAATTTCAGCACAACACAGTAAATGTAGTTAGTTAACACTGTAAATGCAGCTAACTAAATATGGATTAAATTGAAATATCCCTAAAGGCATTTTATTTAAACCAGCATCTGCCAGCTCTCAAGCTGGGTGAGTCAGTAATGGATAAGTGGTAATTTCAGTTTTAACATTCAGTGCTCATCTATTCAATCATATTTTAAAAGAATGTTTAAAAGCTAGTTCTTATTTGAGAAAGAAGTAGAAGGAGGCAGGAGTATCCAATTTAATTACATCTGTAATTGTATTTCCTTTCATCATTTGTTATGGGGCAAAAGAGAGATGATGGTCAATTTCAAGTGTTTTTTTTTCTTTTTCTGAGAGAAAGCATGAAACTAAAACACTACATGACAGCATGGCATCTTGGACATTAGTCATCTCTGAGGATCACTTTATACAAAATGTTTCACACACTTCCACAGAGACAGTATCAAGTGATTCCAATGGCTTCATCACAGTTTTTATTTTTTTTACATCAGACATGGCTTTCTTTTTTCATTATAGTTTAAAACAGTTATTTACTTATTTTTCTCCATACAGATTGAACAAAACAGTTCATTTCACCTTGATATAGCAATCACAGATCAATTTTCCAGATTAAGTTACATAAACAAAGAACATTACTTTTATGTAAGAGAAAATTCAGGGTCAACTTAAAAGATTAGGCACCACAGAGCAGTAACTTCAGGACACTTCTCAGCTGAGATACTGCAACTATCCATCTGCAATCTTATTCTGCTTTTACACAAAGAAAACAAATTAATTCAAACGAACAGTAAAAGAACATGGACTGCAGGAAGAAGAAAAAGTATCAAATCTGAGCCACTGTTCTCCAAGGAGAACACATGGACATATATTAAAGACACATAGACATGCACACAGTACTATACATATACATGGTCTCTGTGAAGAGAGATAAAAATAATCAAATTCAGGTGATACTCTTTTATTTTCCATAGATCTCCTTACCTCACAAGTATTGTAATCTTCAGAATCCAACAGGCTGCAAAGCTTTGGCAAGAGTTCTGGCCAATTCTGTAATTCCCCTTTTGAGGCAATGGTTGTTATCAGAATGCCTAAAGGAAACAGAAGAATGAAGGGAGTGAGATGTCACATACTTTCACATGGTTCATATCAATTTTTCTTATTTCTCTCCTCTCACATATCTTAGAAGTTAAGAAATTCCTTGTTTTGTTAAAAACTGGTATGCATAAAAAAAGGAACTACGTTTAATTGCAAATGTTATTTGACGGGCTTTGAAAAGCAAAGGTGAGTTGTTCCTTCCTGCTACCATGAAGGGCTCAGACATTAGAAATCAAGCACAAAGTAATTTCACTTAAGGAAATAATAATTTATAACACACACATATATATAAATTAATAACACAGCAGGGCAGCTTTGGCTCTAAATTTACTTAACGTTGTACAAATCTGGACTTTCAATACAGAGTATCCATTTCAAGTCACCTCTTCTTTGTTATGATGCAAAAGCATGAATCTGGGACTCTGTCAAATAAACTTACAACCCAGTGATAAGCTATGTGTTCACAACTTCACTGTGTTTACACAATACGTTAAGGATACATTCTAAGACCAAGATACCTCTACTAAGAGCTTAAACACTAAGGCAGGTCCTCCAGTGATGAGCTGTGAGATTCAACAAACAAGACAGGTCAGCCCAAAGAGTCACTAATTCTGTTTTCAAAAATCCCAGGAAAAAATAATTAGGTGACAGGAATACGAAAGGCTGCTTATAAAAGTAGGATTGAGTTTGTGTGAATCCATTTAGCCTTAACACAAAATGAAACAAAGGTAGCATAATCCATTATGCTACTGGCAGTTACTTCTAATGAGTATGAACACAGAAGAAGATACTACTTGATGCTACTAAAACTAGTAATCTCCCATGTGAAAAGTGATGACTTCGTCACTGAGCTAAAAACAATATATCAGTTTTCTTTGGAATAAAATGTTAAAATTACTGTTAAATACACAACAATACGGGATAACATTATAGAGCAATGGACATCCTGGACAAGACACACAGTAATGAAAAAATATTTTGCATTGTGTTTCCTTTGATGCAATAGGCTGGAGAATCCACAAAAACAAAGGGCAAAAATTCAGGCAGAGCCCAAATACAATTTTACAGCCCTAGAAGTAGTTTGTATCCATTTTTCTTAATAAGTGCAAATGAATAGAAAGGATTCCCAAAAGCCTATGAAGATCTATGGAGTTGCAAAGAACATCAGATGCATTAATAGAAGATACTTATTTTACTGATGCTAGATCTTAATGATCCACTTTTTTGTGTTTTGGTTTTTTCTTTTCTTTTTACAAAAATAACAAATTAATTTTCTTGCCTCCTAGTCAAAGTACTTAATTTGTAAAGTTGCCTATTTAACTTAGATCTGGGACAAGTTTGTTTGCAGACTTTACACAAGTTCAGAAATAAACATAAGAATGAAATTCCTGGACCTTCTCTGGACTAACATGTGAAAGAAATTGTATTACAAGTCTCAAAGGGGTAGGTACTTTTGAAAAACAAGCTGGTTGAACATCTTTTCAAGGTCCTAGCAGTGGTTTCAAAGGATGACAAATGGTCTGGCTGTATTTGCGAGTTTTCACAGCTGAAGGAAACTATTGAATTCATAACTCCTTTCAGTATTTTTCCAAAAGGCTTATTCCAGATGGCAACAGGATAAACTAGGGGGAAGCACTTCCAGATGCATAAGCAAGAAGTGACTTGAGGCCACTGGCCCTTGCGACAGAGATGCATGTAGTTTAGACCGTACATGCCATTATGAACTTTCTGTACAGATCTTTGTAAAAGCCATTTAATGCTGTGCTAGTGTTTTTGAAATGTTGAAGAAACACTTTGGTACGGACAAAGAAAGAGAGAGTAGTATCAGACTACCAGGAACTTTGAAAGGCAACTCTTACAGCATTTGACACTTTGCAAAAGGTTTTAAGAACACTCAGGACATAGCCACATTAAGTTTTAGGCACTTATGCTCATACTAAAAAGAATCTTCATAGGCTTCCAATGAGCATCTTCATTCAAATGTGAAATTTTTCCCACACATCTTCTGCTTTATTTGGCCAGCAGGGAACAGAAGACACCAGAGAAAAGACCAACACCCTAGTGCTTTCTCTGCAACACTTCAGACACAAACATGGATATCAAAATAATAATCAAAGTAAAGAAATAATCAATTTAGTAGCCTGAAGTGTTTTGGGCTAGACAGGCCCTTCCTTCTGACCAACATACTAAGCTGCAAGGTTAGCAAGCTGAAACTGAAAGTATTTATAAAGATGGTGTTTGATTTGTAATTAACTTCAAAACTATTACAGAATCTGTTGATATTTCACTTGACAAATGTGAAATCTAACTAATATAGCAACTGGGCTAATTAAGCACTAAATATATGAGAGAACAAACTCCAGAGGGATGTCAGAAATTGTTAAAAACTTAAATCTGTCTTGACAACATCTTTTATGTCACTGTTTCAATTACATGCAACCCAGTTTACAGCATCAATTCTACAATAAAAAAATTAACATGAACAAAAAGCAGCTATGCTCCAGTACTTTCATGCCAATAGTAGGACAGAGGGAAGGCTGGGGTTTTGGGGTGTATTTTGAGAGCCTCTGTAGCTCCTGGAGTTGATTTCTGAACTCCCAAAGTTGATTTCTGAACTCCTTAACTCTTAAAAGCTGAATTTCATAACAAAAGTTCACCTCATGGAGCAATCTAGCTTTCAATTTCCTTCTGCAGCGAAGCTCTCCAGTTCTACCACTACTCTGAAATGCTCAAACTATTTTTCCTGCTTGCTTTTAATCAGGAGGTACATTAAGGTCCTGCCCAGACTAGAGTCCCTGGAAAGTTTTAAGAACAGTTGCAGATACTTCCTAAAGAGGTGCATTTATATCCTGGTAAATGTGTGGGTCCTCAACAAATGCAGCTTCAACTTAAGTTCCGTATTTCAAGAGTAGCACACAAGGTTTCAAAACCTGGACCGCACAGCACAGAAAGTTACACACTGTTACTCGTTTGGGGATTAAAATAAGGATAAGCTAAGTAAGGATACGATGTGCAGTTATCATTTGGTATCAAGTCACAGTTCTAAAATCAACTCACTACCATGCTCATTCTTCTCAGCAAGGTGACTTCTGACGATAGGATTAATCAACTTGCCTCCATCTTGGCCAAAAGGTATCAGCTTTCATCTGGTTAGTACCAGATGTTAGAGATCACAAAGGACAGCAAATCCTGCATTAAATCTCTGATTTTCTATTTTTATGTACTCACTCATCTTGCCCTCAGAATTCCTGAGATCTTATTTGCAATTGGCTCATTAAATTGATAGTGCTTGAACTGCAAAACTCAATATTCACAAAAAAGAGCAGCTTTAACTTGCATGTGCAAACTCATGCTAAGAAGGCAGCCTAGGTAGGTAGTTACATATTTACACCTAGCTAGTACAAAGAAACCAGTGAGTACTGGACAAATTTCATTACTAAGAGAGACAGCCAGAGACATCCAACAACTCAAAGAGTGCAAAGCACATGCTAAACTATCAGACTACCAGCAACGTTTATGTAAGCATACAGTTCATCAGTTGCTACTCATCTTCAGAGTTCATACATGCTAAATAATCCCTGCAAGGATCATTTAAAGCTGAACAATAATTGAACTACTGATCCACAAGCATTTTGTACCAGGAGAAACCAAAGAGTAACTGCTTGGAAACATTCAATCCCCACCTCTCTCAAAAAATCACCCCAGAGATTGTCACCAAACAACCCTAAGACAGCAATCCAAATGGAGCTGGTATATATTCTTTAGTCAGATCCACTGTACTCCACTGAAAACTCCTATGAACAAAAAAGTAAGAGTGACTCTTCTACAACCTGAAATCCAGAAAGTACCTGCCATTCAAAGATTTTTTTCTACTGTCATTAAGAAAATGGGACATTAAGAAAATTCATAGTAAAAGTTTTACAAGTGACAAGACAGTAGGAAAAAGCTAAGATGTGACTATTTTTCCCTAGTCTACAGTTCATAACCCAAATGTCTGGAGAAGGAATCCTATAGAAAAAGCAAAGGATTCTAAATTAACAGTAGCTGGCAGATTATAAAAGCAATCAGCTGACATAAACTGAATTTCTTTCAGAACTGATGCCCATCCCCATTTTCTCTACAGTATTGAAATATATATTTTATATTTTTCTAATTTATGAGCAGACGAGGAAAATTACTACAATATTGGAGGAAATTATATTCTCAAAGAGCAGACAGATAAGAAACTTGATCTTTAAGTAAGTAAAAATAATACAAATACACATGATTTATAAAAGATGTGTACCAAAACAAATATTTACGAAATCAGAAATTCATGTAACAAAAAAAACCCTTCTCACTGAACTAGATGATCATTAAGTTCTCTTGCAACCCAAACCATTTTATGAGTCTATGAAGTTCTGTACACCACGCTTCATCTGCTGCTTTCTGACAGAAGGTATTTAAGAACAGAACCTCCCTATGTGAATGCCTTATGCATGGTATGATGATTCCCTGAAGGAATGGGCATGTGTGTACATATAGGGGGCTGAGTACAGAAAATCAGCTAAAAGAAGTGTTTCATTGATGCAGCCAGAGTATGAAATAATTAAGTCCAACCTCTAGTTAAGTTGGCAACCAGCTCAATTTTAGTAGATTCAACAAAATTTACACTTAGTTACATTTCAATAAATATGAACTGAATTGCTATATCACTTCTAAGATAATAGGCATCAAAAGTGTGACTTTTACATAATACTTCACAGTGAAGTATTATTAAAATATGGTGAAATGTATCATTGAAGTATGATAATTATCAGAAGCAAACAGTCTTAAGAGTTTAGTAACTCTTTATGTCACTAGTGCAGCTCTCCCCCATATCAGTTAACTTTTTCAGTATGAAGAAGACAGCAATAAGAGCAAACTTACCTACAGTAGCTCTAATTAAGGGGGAGGAATCACCAATGTTGTTCAAACATTCACTTTTAATGAAGTCGGTTACCCCATTTGGAAAGTTGTGAAAATGTGCTTTTACATTATTCTTCAAGATAAGACCACTCAACGAACGTGTTGGCTCATCTGCAACAGAAAGTAATTACAGTCAACCTTCAATCAGCTCATAGGAATAAAACAGATTTCCAGAACAACGCAAAAAAAAATCAAAGCTTATATAGAGATACTAATCTTCATTTCCTTATCTCTCCTTCCAGCTACACCCAGCAAACCTTTTCAGGTTCAGAGTACACAAATCAGAGGACTGGGCAATGACCAACTGTATGAAGTTCAACAAAGGAAAGTGCTGGATTCTACACCTGAGATGGGGCAACCCTGGATGTATGGACAGATTAGGGAATGAGAGGCTAGAGAGCAGCCCCAGGAAAACAGGCATGTGGGTCCTGGTTGATGGCAAGTTGAATTTGAATCAGCAGTGCCCTGGCAGCCAGGAGGGCCAACCCTGTCCTGGGGGGCATCAGGCAAAGCATTGCCAGCCGGGCGAGGGAAGGGATTGTCCTGCTCTGCTCTGCACTGGAGCAGCCTCACCTTGGATATTGTGGGCAGTTTTGCTCATGCAATAGAAGAAAGATATTAAGCTCTTAGAGAGTGTCCAAAGGAGGGCAATGAAGGTGGTGAAGGGCCTTGAGGGGAAGCCATATGAGGAGCAGCTGAGGGCACTTGGTGTGNTGGACCTTGAGGGTAAGGTGTGTGAGAAGCGGCTGAGGTCACTTGGTCTGTTTGGCCTGGAGAAGAGGAGACTGAGGGGAGACCTCATTGCAGTTACAACTTCCTTGTGAGGGGAAGAGGAGGGGCAGGCACTGATCTCTTTGTGGTGACCAGTGACAGGACAGTGAGGGAATGGCCTGAAGTTGTGTCAGGGAAGGTTCAGGTTGGATATTTGGGAAAAGTTCTTCAACCAGAGGGTGGCTGGGCACCCAAACAGGCTCCCCAGGGAGCACCAAGTCTGACAGAGCTCATGAACCATTTGGATGATACTCAGGCATACGGTATGACTCTTGGGGATGGCCCTGTGCAGGGGCAGGAGTAGGACTTGATAATTCTTGTAAGTCCCTTCCAATTCAGCATATTCTGTGATTCTGCAATACGCTTTTCCTATTTATTCAAAATTATAATACCAGTATTACAAACTCTACATTTTAAGAGAAAGTTTTGAATAGACATATAGGGAATGAATATATCTGAAGTCAAGGGATATAGGAGACTCATTAAAGAGATTGGTCAGCAAAAGACATTCAGACATTTTGATTATACTGTCTGGCTTGCCGCAACACTGATACTGCAAGGACCTGATGACAAGGCTGCTTTCACCATTGTAAGATACAGTAATGATGTAAAGACTATGCAGTAAAACCTCTACCTTGTATTCCCAGAGAAATACAGCATTCAATTTTTCTACAAAATAAGATACAGTAATCCCTTCAGAAATTATTCTATTGATCTATTAAATTAATAATTAGAAAGAGAAGGAAAAAAATATCTTTAAACACTGTTAACAGGTTAAGTGTTATACACATAAGAAAAATGCAGCCAGAATTGACCTGAACTGAGTAAGAATTTAAGTTCAGGCAACACTTTCAGCTTTTCTCACTGAGCTTTCTCTAAGTTACTTGCCCAAGAGGAGTACTGGCAAAAGAGCAGATAAGATTTTTCATTTGTAGTGGAGCAGATTCATGTTTGGTTCTTCAACCAAGGGCATTAGTAACTTGGTATTACTTCTGAAATACGCTCAAAGTGTGATCAGAATATTCTACATAGAAGGTGTTAATTTACAGTATAAGAAAATCTAAATTTACAGTTTACAGCAACCCTAATCAGCACTGGAAGCTACTTTTAATCTGCATTTTAGCCATTTATTTGAATTTTTTGTATGAAGTGCTGATTTTGGCAAAGTAAGGAAACTTCTTTTATGCCAAGAGTTAGTTTACACGTGGATCTAGTCCAGCCCTTCAAAACTATTCCTATACCAACAGAAATAAGGATAAGCCAAATAACAGATACAACTTTCAAATATAAAGTACTTTCAAACTAAAGTTGCTGCAATACAACACCAAGACTCTCAGTACACCACAATGTCTGACTGATGGACATTGGACACTTTACACTGTGGTCTTGTGCTCATTAGAATAGAAAGAGCACTTTCCAGAAGAGAGGGGTTTGGCTGATCAGAAATTAAAGTTCATTTTAATCAACAAATTTTGAGTGCTAAAACTGGACTGCCACCATATACTTGTTTTCATGTTTATTTCAGTTCTCCTACAGAAGAATTAGTTAAATGCTCCATAACTATGTACTGATATATAAATATCTTCTTTAAAACTCAGTAACTGTATAAACCACAAAGCCACCCAATGAATACATATTTGAAACAATTCTACAACTTTTCCTACACTATACATTTTAAACATTCAGTAACTTCTAAACAATATTAAAAAGAAACACTTATTGCACTGTATTTCAAGGGCCAGCAACTGTTCTAGAGAGAAGGAAGGAAGAAAGGGTTTATTAAATAAAATTATTGCATTTATTATTAAAGTTATTAAATAGAATTATTAAATAAAATACTGAATACTGTATGGTTGGACAAATTTTTCCCAATCAGAGAACTTACTTGTGAGCTGTGACAAGTATTACAGCTAGAAAAGGGACAAGGCAACAGCATCAATTTAACCAAGCAGAGATACACACACTTCTAAATTCCTTGTGTCAGAAACAGGTTAGTCAGCCAGTTTAGATAAAAATTAAGGTCACACTAAGGTGAAAGTTCAGGACCATTCTTTTTCTTCATTAACTATGTTATGGTATGCAGCAGCATGAAACATCTTTAATCCAGTCCTGTAACAAGATAACAGAAAGACTATTCTTCACAGCTGGTGATTATCCCACAAAGATTCCATGGGATTCATAGTGCAAGTTGCATCTCTGACAAATGAAAAAGTAACCAAGTAACAAAAAGAAGATTAAAAACAAAAAGCTAAACAATTCTCACCAGACTGAGAGGTGACAAGCGGAAATCATAGAGGAGAACTTTGTGCTAAACAAACCAACTACTACAGCAAGAGAAGCATCATAGATTCTGATACTTGAGCATTAAAAGAGCCAAACAAACCACACCACAGTCAAAAACTTAGTTTGACAAAAAATTTTCAGATATGACTGCAGAAGAATATTTATGAAATCCAGTGTTCAACAACTTGACAGCTGCACTGTCAGAAGATAGTAATATAGGTCTGGATGGAGTTCTTGCTGTAACTTCAGATTACAAACTGATGGCCCAAGAGCTGAATAACACACTCCTTAGTCTTCATAGATTCTGTGATTAGTTCTGTCAGCCATATGCTTCAGCCATCAAAAATGCTCACAGTCTAGCCTCCTTCTATCTCAGTCAAACTGGAGTTGACAAGAACATAAAGTACAAGAAAAAGAAGGCAAGTGAAGCAATCCTCTGGCATTTGGTATCATCTTTGGTGCCAAAACAGTTAAACAGTTGAAGATTCCTCTCTCACATTGCCTCACATTTGATAAAACCATGTAACATAATCACCATTTTGTTTTCAGTAAATTTTCAATTGCTTTAAAGAGCAAATGGATGCATATCCACATTACACAGATATTAATTATTTTAGGGCTACTGCAGTGCTTTTAAGAACCAAAGTGTGTCCTCAGTCGTACTTTCTCTAATGAGAGTTTGTATGACACATGGTGCATATGTGAAAGCAACAAAGTTTTTGTAGCTCAAGTCCAGGTGTGTACATTCCACCATACCTTTTAGAATCACAGAATAGTTTGGGTTGAAAGGCACCTGTAAAGGTTATCTCATCCAACTCCCTCACCATGGGCAAGGACATCCAACCAGACCAGGTCGCCAGCCCATCCAATCTGATCTTGAATGTTTAAAGCAATGGGGCACCCACAACTTTTCTGGGCAACCTGATCCAGTGTTCTACCACTCACATTGTAAAAAATTTCTTCCTTCTATGTAATCTAAACCAACTCTCTTTTAGTTTAAGATCATTATACCTTGTTCTATCGCACCTTGTCCAGGTCTTTCTTATAGGCCCTCTGTTAAGTACTGAAAGGTTACAATGAGATCTGCCCAAAGTCTTCTCTGTTCCAAGCTGAACAACCCAAGCTCTCTCAGTCTTTCCTCACAGTAGAGGTGTTCCAACTCCCTGATCATCTTTGTGGCCATCCTCTGGACCTGCTCCAACAGGTCCATGTCCTTCCTGTGCTGTGCTAGATTGCTAAAAGAACTAAGTGACACTTAGCCACTCAGTCACTAGGTGATGAGAATAGCATTTGTCCACTCACAAGCTGTGATATAATTTTTTATGGGTATGGCTATATTTTGCTGTATTACTCTTGTGGTATTGGCAACATTAAATGTTAGGGTGTGACTTTTTCAAAGGCAAAATTGCTTGTCTATCAATCTTCCTTTTAAAGCTGTTTTTTTCAGAAATAAACTGTCATTCTATGTTTTAACTAATGATACGGATTTCCTATCTACAAATACAAAATGTGTATTGACAGTGACTAGTGTCACTGTTGCACATGAAGATTTCTGATGCATTAATGAGACTGGTTCTGTTAAAAGAGCTAAAACCAAAAACATAAGGATCCCACCATAGCAGTGTAATATGGAAAGGCAGAAAATGAGTTAATTTCTTCTGTCCTAGCATATAAGAATACAGTACAGAAAGAGTTTCATGAGCTTCCTAGTTAAAAAAAAAAAAAATCCTGTTTTTAATTCTGGACTATACTTCAGTATAACACTTTTGACTTAAATTGATATGGTTTACTATCATGTCAGAAGCTGAAGAGATGGTTATTTCAAAATAGTCGGTGTATCTGAACACATAAATGACCTTGAAATGTTAGTGGCTAGTCTGAAATTAATCAGTGCTCTCAACACACTCATGTGAACCACAGAAAATTTCATACAATTGCCTAAGCTTAGGAATGTCTGTAAGACACCAAAACAAAGCTAGAAATGTTCTGCTGATGCTGAGTTTTGCATATTTATTGAATAAGAAGCAACAGCTCTGCTTCTGAAGACCATGTTGTAAATGAAATTGAACTGTGGACAATATGGGAATTGAACTGCTGATCAACAATTAACCTGTTAGTGCACTGAGTTTTGGTAGTAGGGTGGGGGCTGCAGAGGTGGCTTCTCTGAGAAGGCACCAGAAGCTTCCCCCAAGTCCAAAGACCCAGTGCCAAATGGCTCTAAGACAGACCTGCTGCTGGCCGAAGCTGAGCCCATCAGCAGCAGTGGCAGCACCTGTGGGATAAGAGCAGGTAAGTAGGTGCTGNGAATTTCAGGCTGTGGAAAGGACTCATGTTTGACGTATGCTTGTGGAAGACTCTTTCCTCTGGGAGGGACCATACACTGAAGTCAGGGACTAGTATGAGGAGTCCTCCTGGAGAAGGAAGAAGCAGCAGAGACAATATGTGATGAACTAACAACAACCTCCAATTCCTGTCCCCCTGCACCAGTGGGAGACAGANCATGAAGCTGAGTTGGGGGAGGTTGAGGTTGGGTATAAGGAAAAGGATTTTCACCCGGAGGATTGCTGAGCACTCAGGCTCCCCAGGGAAGAGGTTAGAGCACCAAGCCTGTCAGTCCAAGAAAGGTCTGGACAACATTTTTCTGCACATGGTGTGATTCTTGGGGTGTCCTTTACAGGGCTAGGAGCCGGACTTGATATTCCTGATGGGTCCCTTCAAACTCAGCATATTCTATGATTCTCTGATACAAGAAAGCAAAAATGTTACTGTGCAAGAGCACTTGCAGCCAGAGCAGAGGAGTGAGAATATATGAGAGAAACAGCCCTGCAGACACCAGCATCAGTGAGGAAGAAGGTAGGAGGTGTCCAGGCACTGGAGCAGATGCCCCAGCAGCCTGTAGTGAAGACCATGGTGAGACAATATGTCCCACTGCAGCCCCTGGAGGTCCATGGGTGAGCAGATATTCACCTGTAGCCATGGAGAACCCCAGGACAGAGTAGGCGGATGCCTGAATGAGGCTGTAACCCTGTGGGAAGTCCGCACTGGAGCAGTCTGTTCCTGAAAGACTGCACCCCACAGAAAGGTTCCAGACTGGAATAGTTTGTGAAGAATTTCAGGCTGTGGAAAGGACTCATGTTTGACGTATGCTTGTGGAAGACTCTTTCCTCTGGGAGGGACCATACACTGAAGTCAGGGACTAGTATGAGGAGTCCTCCTGGAGAAGGAAGAAGCAGCAGAGACAATATGTGATGAACTAACAACAACCTCCAATTCCTGTCCCCCTGCACCAGTGGGAGACAGAAGGCAGAGAAAACTGGGAGTAAAGTTAAGCCCTCGAAGAAGGGAAGGGTGGGCGGAAAGGTGTTTTCAAGATTTGACTTTACTGCTCATTACCCCATTCTGATTTGATTGGTAGTAAATTAAACTAATTAAACTAATAAACTTTCCCCAAGTTGAGTCTGTTTTGCCCAAGACAGTAATTGGTGAGCAATCTCTCCCTATCTTTATCTCAACCTATAAAATTTTTGTTATATTCTCTTTCCCATGTCCAGCTGAAGAGGAAAATGACAGAGTGGCTTTGGCAGGCACTTGGCATCCAGCCAGGTCAACTCACTACAGTTAGTTCTGGAAGGTTCTGTATACTAACTGCCAATGAACTCATGTCAGAATACCAAAATTTGTACATCTCTACAGGCTTGCAAAACCAGGAAGAGTTTAAAGAATTAATCCTCTGACTTGACTTTCACCTTCTCTACCAAATCTCCACAAACGGGGTGTCTGAGCACTTTTCCTCTCTCATGTAAATTTATGTATCATCTCCTGATCCAGCAGTTAAATCAGTGCTAGAATTCTATTAAGAGCAGATGAATCATTAATAAGAAATAGAGATTCAGTGTGATGAGAGTGCAATTCACTACAACGTCCCAGACTATGTAGCAGATGCAGGATAATGCTGTAGCTTGAGAACATTTTGCAAGTAACATTATCTCTCTTTGGCATTTACTTTTTGAGGGCGGGGAGGAGGGTGACAACATGGACTTCTGCACTTAGTCAAGTGAATAGGAAAAGGAAATGATGAGGTTCCCAATGGAACTTGCTTAGACAGCATCTGACAGTGAACAAATACAGATTTAGACTCAATCTCTCTGAAGAAATTACCTGGTCAGATGAGTAGAAGTTTTGTCACTCTTTGAATATATCAAAGGTGAATGGTATATATTAAAATAAGCGACAATCTGTCATTTGAACAGCTGTTGGTAGAAGGATTACTTGGATAAGTAAAATAAGGCTGTGTTACTAGATCAAGTAATACAGAATCCTGTTCAAACTGCCGAGTATTAGAAAACACAAAATATAAGACACTCACAACATTGGTGCAGTATAGGGTGCTGCACAGTGGAAGTTCTGACTACATCTCCTTCTATATATATCCCATAGGTGTAGCTTAATGGGAAGTTGTGTGGTAGCATGCAAATGTAAGTCTTGTTTTTTAAGGCCAGACTGCTTTGTTTTTCTGATATTCTTACTTGTTAGTAAGGCTGCTTCCCCTATAATGTCCTATTAATTAAAAGAAAACCGCCTTTTTATTTCCTAGGCCTGTACTCAGTCTGTTTCCTTTTTTTCTTTTTCTTTTAAATTTTTTTTATTCTGTTTGACTTTTCTGGACACTATAATCAGATTTTCAATTAGCATTATTAGGTTGCACTCTGGTAAACATCAGAACATAATTTTGGCACTAGTGGAGGTGTTCTTCCTAAGCTGTGCATCTAGCTAAAGTAATAGAGAGCACAGTCTACTTTTAATTCAATATACCTTTATACATTTAATTTTTTGTTTTTGTTATTATTTTAGGAACTTAGATCCTTTTTTTTAATATATATATATTTGGCTACACAAGAGCTCCTACTAGGAAGAGTACCAGTGAAAATGAGATATCTAAGAAGCTTTGGTGTGTGACCATGCTGCTCTTCCTCTTCTAAATCATTAGAAATCCATCTTCAGTCTCTTAGTTTCCAGTTTCTACCTACAACTTCATCAGCTTCCTTTCTTCATGGCGGGGAGGAAAATGAGTAAAACTGGGAGCACTCGCCATTTTGGAAAGTTTGAAGCTCCTGAGACTCAGCACCATAAAGATATGGACCTGTTAGAGCAGGTCCAGAGGAGGGCCACAAAGATGATGAGAAGGCTGGAGCACCTCTCCTATAAAGACAGGCTGAGAGACCTGGGCTTGTTCAGCATGGAAAAGAGAAGGCTTTGGGGAGACCTCAGCTGCAGCCTTTTAGTACTTAAGAGAGGGAGAGTGATTTTTCCACTGGCAGACAGTGATAGGACAGGGACAACATTTTTAAACCAAAAGAGGAGATTTAGATTAGATGTTAGGAAGAAATTCTTTACTCAGAGGATGGTGAGACTCTAGAAGAGGTTGCCCAGAGAAGTAGTGGATGACCCATCCCTGGAAGTGTTCAAGGCTGAGTTGCATAGGGCTCTGAGTAATCTGATGCAGTGGGCGGCATCTCTGCCCATGACAGAGGAATTGGAACTAATCTTTAATGTCCCTTTCAGCCCAAACCATTTTATCATACTTTGATGATTATGTAATTCTGTTATAGCACAGTTGCTCTTCAATGCCTGTTGAAACTAGAAAGCAGAGCTGAGTGCTGAGCTTTATGCAGTTCTGAAGCGAGAGAATTATGTCATTATAGGAGAAGAAAGGAGTTCAGAATGCTTTGCAAAAGCAGAAGTAATGCTTAGCCTATTATTAGTATTAGCATTAAAACTGTGGAATCAAGATGTGCTTTTTCTATGGCCAATAAAGATACTCAATTCTAAAGCTGGTAAAAATAGTGTGGGTACTATTACTGGTAATATTGAAAGTATTTAGGGTCTTTTTTCTGGGTTTCACTCCCTTCTGACATTAAAGCAAAGGTGTTTTCATTTGTACATGAGAAGCGGTCACCGGTATTCCTTTATTAGGCCAGCTCTGGCTTCATGACAGTGGTCAGCTATCCAATTGCACCTGGCCCAGCACTGCAAGCTAACAAACACATTGAAATGGTTTTATCATCCTAATATCTCACAGCAAATATGCTGTCTGAAAATCTAGAAAGAAGTGGTGATATTGCTTCCTAGGAGCCATCACAGTCTGAATCAGACACCAACACACAGCCTTTTGAGTAGGAGGCACACCAGAATGCATTGAATCAAATACTGCTTGATTAACAGAAGTGCCTTTAGAGCCTTTAGAAACACCAGCAACATTTTCTCTTTCTGTAGGGATGCTACCTGATAGGAATGCTTGACACTGGCATTTTAAGTACACTTAGGTTTGACATGAAAAAATAACTACACATCACTGAGTAGGAGAATTTGATTTCAAAAAAAGCATACAAAGAAATAGCCACTGCAGCATACTATATTCGGCTTGTAAGACACAATAAGGAATGGCTTGAAATAGCTAGCTAAATATCTCCAATTTACCCCTAAAGATTTATTTGAAGGGCAAACCAGACATTATCTAAGATTACAAGAGCTTCAGACAATGACGTAGCAATGCTTTCCTTATAAGGGCCTCAGAGGCAGGGAAAGAGATAATAATGGAGATCCCATACTCCTGATTCTGGATGTTCAGAATAAGGAGCTCCAGGAAAGCATGCCTTAAACATTGAATCACATAACACAATCCAGCTCAGTTTCTTTCAAGACTTTAAATACATGAATAATCTGTTTGGAAAAGCTTTTTTCTTAAACCTGCATTACAGTACCCCTACAGAAGCAAGGAAAGGAATAATTAGCCAGCATATTGGAAAAACACATGGAATTTTTAGTGATCTGACAAAATAATGATCTCTTAATAGGTATACCAAACAAGTCTGCCAATGACACTACATTGGGAGGAGCTGCTGACTCCCTCAAAGGCAGGGAGATGAANTCTGATGACCAGTGACAGGATTTGAGGGAATGACATGAAGTTGCATCAGGGCTGGACATTAGGAAAAGGTTCTTCATCCAGAGGGTAGTTGGGCACTGGAACAGACCCCCCCAGGGAACTGGTCACAGCACCAAGCCTGACAGAGTTCAAGAAGTGTTTGGATGGCAATTTTAGACACATGGTGTGGTTCGTGGTGCTGTCCTGTGCAAGGCAAGGAACTGGACTCCATGATCCTTGTGGGTCCCTTCCAGCTCAGGACATTCTATGATTCTGTTCTTTCCCTTAAGACATTTATGCACCTCAATTACTTTATTCATTGATTAGTAAACCTCAGTCTTTTCGTAATTTTTCATGTATCTGAACTTCAGAGAAAAAAATGTTTTGCTGTTGTTTAAGCAGGACACTCTATGTGTATGGTATATGGTACTGTAAACTGTAAGGGCACATTAATCTGACAACTTCTGAATGATAATGCATTCAGATTCACTGCTTGACAATTATTCTTGTATATTTAATGGTGACATGATATGTGATGATTATCTTGAGGGGGAGTGGTAGGGAAACTTTTGTTTTAATGTAACAGTTAAAACTCCTGAACCACTTTACTGGATTAATCCCACTCAAAGATACCTCCATGAAGTGGGTAGCTGGCAAATTAACACCCCACCACATCTATGTCTTTTTCTTGCTCAGCTTCAAAGATCTTTCAACACCATCATGCCAAGAAAGTTCATAATGGAATGGACTCACAAAAACTGCTCTCCAGATCAAGTTTAAATTTCAGACCCATCAGAAAACATTCACATCAAACCCACAAGACCATTTTTGATCCCAGTAATAGCTTATAAAAGCTGTTTCAAATTCTACGTGCAGAACTACATGAATTATTAGTGTCATGATTACCAGAACATAACTTACCATCTGTGAAGAATTCTGTTGAAACAAAAACTTGGCAGCAGGAAGGAGGTAAGGGAGTGGGGTGGGAACAGGAGCTGTCTCCATGGTAATGTTTCATGTACAGTAAGGTACTCTGAATGACTAAGTCATCACATGAACAAGATCAAGAATTGCAGAGACAATGCTCTATCTTTGACTGGTTTATAAAAACCTGAAGTATTTTGGAAATAAATTTAAAAGACCATCTTTAAAGCATATGAAAAAAATATTACTAAAGCAGTGTTCTCAATTTCTGCTCATTCACCATCAGAGTAAAAGATCATCCCAAGGACTCTGCTCCTTGACTGTAACAGCCCTAAACCAGGCCATGACCAATTAATCCACTGAGTAACACTGCACGGAGACCTAATCCTAGAGTTACCACGTTTGCATGGGGTGACCATCAGTTTAGTCAGTCACTAAAGCACTACTGCAAGATCACAATCGCAAAAGCTTTGTGTAACTACAACAGGATAGACAACTGTAGTTACACAGGCCAGCAGAAAGTATCAGGACCATCGTGTATTTGTCTCAGGATTTTTGCATTAGCCTAGGTCCTGCCAAGAGCCCCATGGACAGGGGAGAGGGAGATGAATTGCAAAACTTTACAGAAACTGCAAAACTAACCACGTCCCATTGAATGACATTGGATATGCTTCAGTCAATGACACATAAACTACAGAAAATGATCGGAGAAGAAAAGGCAACATGCACACACTCCAGAAAACAAATTATAAACAATTCAGACCACACGATTCTGAGCTCAGCTCAGGCGATACTAGGAGGAAAAAAACCACAAATACAACACTAAGGGTAGGGCTGTGTCACTACGTTATCTGTGAGGTTTTTTATCTTCCAAACCAAGGAGGAATAGCTACACTAACAGTGCATATATTTTCATTCACAGATAAATTAGCAAAACCACAGTACATAAGCAGTACTCCCACATACGCTTTATCTCAGTATCTTAGAGGCAGGACTTGGTGAAAGAGCCAGTTTTGCAAACAAAGTTATTTGCTTGCAAAAGAAGTTTGGTTGCAAAGTTATATGCCTACAGAAGTGTAAGACTCAGGCCAAAGATAATTTGGTACAATCTACTTCAGTAGAATGATACTATTTAACACACCTTTCAATCAACCATTAGAGAATTCAGGAGCCGTCACCTAAATGTATCCTTAAGCACAGTTTTCTCTCAGTGGTTTCAACAGTAGCAAAAACTGAGTCAAAGGTTAGTCCCATTTGCTATTAAGTCAGGCTCTTTTTATTCACGCCCTATCAAAATACCTTAATTTTTATCGAATAAGTTGTCAGTGATACTGTGAGCTTATTTTCATGCCCCTTCTGCTGGCACAGTATGGCCATAATGAAACTGTTAACTTCCAACATTATGAATATCTATGCTTTGGTCTGTGGCAAGGCTGTAGGACAGAGAGACAACAGAAACCACTTCAGGAGGGAAAAAGACAGAACGCTTTCTCAGTTGTACTGAAGACAGTTAGCTACTGGGATGAGTCCATCACATTTTCCCCTACTGGTCCAAAAGCAGATGTAAAAGTATTGTAGCTGCTGACCAGCAGTTCTAACAGCCTCATTACCTTACCTGGGCAGGACTAACGAGGGAAGATGGAGGGCTGTTGGTTGAAGTCAAAGCAAATCCAATCAACAGTCTTCCACTGTTCCTCCTTAGTCCTACCTAGGCAAGGTAACGATATTTAGAATTTAGCAAATATTATGAAAAGCACCAACACCATGCTCTGTTATGGTTCCCTCAATATTCTGCAAGTTCCCAGAAAAAGAAATACAAGTTAAAAAATAATTGCTTTGGACAAAAGGTCCATGACTAAAAATGTCTTGATACAGGATAAGAGCGTCACCAATACAGGACAAGAGCATCACCAAAGCAACAGTTGCTTTTCAGCAGTCTCACAAAAAAATCACACAAAGACCCGATACATCCTTAAGAGGTATCAGTGCAATCTGATCCCAAACACCTCTCCCTGGATGTTAAGTTGCTACTTCTCCCCATCTTTCCTGCCCCCTCAACCTGCCAGAACCTGCTTTTTTCTCTCAGGTAGAACAGTTTTACAAAACTGTTTTGTAACAGCTAGCATCTCTTACTCTTTAACCAGTTCCACAGAGACTGATATGATTAATCATTAATGGTAAAAGATGACTACTGGATAATCAAGTAGTTCTGTTAGGAAGACAAATCCCGACACATTGCTGAACACCAAACACCAGTTAGAATCAAGAACCTCAAGCTTAAAAGGTGGACGAAGGTGGCAAAATTAGCAAATTTTCTTAGACAACAAATTCATGGACAAAATAAAAAGGGAAGCAATCTTCTTGTCACATCCTTTGTACAGACTCCATATTGCATGACTAGACTTACTCTGCTTTTCATTTTTTTTGGTAATGGTATAAAGCACATGGTGTATCTACACTGGCTTCCTTCTTAAAGATTAGTATCCTGGCTGACTCTGGTCTTGAATATTCTCTCTCTCAAACTTAAGGTACTTCCCCAAAACCTTACAGATGATCAGGCGACTTCCTACATAAAATATACAAAAATATTGGGATATACTCCAGCCTTCAAACATAAAAATATACTTTCATCCTCCTCCCGAAGTAAGCTGACAGCACAACCAAAACTAGTTAAAAACTATAGCAATGTTCTCACCAATTCTTTGAATGTCACAGGGCCACACACAAGTAAAATGTAATGCAAAAGGTAAAAAACAAGCATTCAGAAACCAAGATATGGAACACTAATAGGCAGAAAAAGCACTGGTAACCAGAACATAAAGGTAAGAAAAACCTAGAAAACAATCCAAATAATCAAACACAATAATTCCAAACAAATGTAAAGAAGACAGATGTGCTAAAACAGATCTTGAAACTAATTTTTTTTCTCTGTCAAAGACGTCTCAAATCGGTATCTGTAGTATACTGAAAATACAATCTTTCACACACTTTGATCACTACAAACAAATTGTCTGAATTTACCAACTGGTAGAGGCTACACACTATGCCATATATAGTCTGTACTAATGTTCATAGGACTAAAACAACAGTATAATAGCCAGTTTATTTCTAACTGTATTTTACTAGACTTAAAACTTCAGAATGAAGATTATGACAGGCATCTTCAGACAACTCGAGTATGTAGTCTTCAAAGTATTTAGCAGTCTCATTACTAGGGAGATCGTTATCATAATTGAACTTAGCAACATGTTTTATAATGCACATAGTCATGATTCATCACAGTTATTCTTATTCCACAACTTCACTGCAGTTCAATGCTCCAACACTTCTGGGAAGACTTCCCTGGACACTTAGAATGGGATCCATTCTAAGGCTGATACTACAAGCACTGATAAGTTATCAAATTTTTTCCCCACAAAGCCTTCTGAGAGGATAAATGAGTTCTACACAACTCAACCAAGCAGCAAACTAACTAGAGGCATATTTCTTTGGAGCTAAGTAACTTAAATTTAAAAAAAAAAAGGAAAATAGTCACTACCTCAAGAACTTACCTTCGGACTTCAGCTTTGTGAGAACAAAAATCAGGTAGTTGTTGAAATCTGGATACTGATTGAGTTGTTCTAGTTTCTAAAGAGAGAAACTGTTAAGGAAAGTTGAATCTTCACACAGAATATTTATAGCTTTCTAGATACCAAGATTATTAAATGAGTTATGTACTGTTATATCACTTCAACAAGCTGTGACTATAAGCTCATGATATACACAGTATGAACAATCCAAGAACATATTATATAATCTTTCAGATGCAGTAGCTTTTAGTTACGGGGAAGTCTTAAAAAAAAAAAAAAAATCGAGGGACAGACATAGAAATTACCAGATCCTTAAAAATATTTGTAACAACATATAACCAAAATAGGTAGTTGAACATTACTAACAACGGTGAATTCCAATGGATCAAAAGGTATCAGAAATGAGCAGAAAGAACTGAAACAGCAGTATTTAACAGCAACTTAATGAGAAAACACTTAATTGGTCTAGGAAGTGAAGACTAGCTCTTAGGCCATATTTTTTAACAACTTCGCCCACTCCAGCTTTTTTTTTTTAATCAAAGAAACATATAATATCTTCATTTGAAAAATATTTGAAGCCTTACCAATTCATAACTTTTCATAACAAAGGGTTCTGGTTAATCTGTACTCCCCACTTTGTTATATTTGAGATCTAAGCATCCAAATGTGCCAAAACAGCATCATGAAGAACATGACAGAATCAACACACACCGTGCCTGACTGCATTTGCTGTAAAAGTTTAGAAGTGAAGCAAATTTGGACTCAATTCTTAAAATAACGTAAATATATAGACACACTTATGTTCTTACCTACTTAATTCTGTTGCCTTCTGTGAAGACCTCTAAGAAAATGCCTTAACTAAAAAGGGATGAAGATGATAAACTCATATGCTTAATAGAATTTCAGCACTTCTAGATATTTATATGGCTAGCTCAAGGAGCAGGAGACAATAGATGAGATCTTGATATTTCAAGGCCTTTTTAAGAACTATTAGTCTTAAATTTTGCTTTCTTAATACTTGCTCCTTAAAACATTTCTATTCATCACTTCTACAACCAAGAGAGACTGGGGCCGGGGGTGGGGATGGAGGTGGGGTGGTAAAAACCTCCAACAATCTACAACACTA
>VWZF01002265.1:82230-97881 GCA_013396755.1 Sclerurus mexicanus | reverse complement strand
GCCTTTCCCCGGTGCGTCTCACACCGCCAGGAGCCTGCGGGCGACAGAACGCGAGACCCTCAGCCCCGGCCGGTGGGAAGCGGGGCGCCCACGCCGCCCGCCCGGGAACAGACAGAAACCGCCAGCAGAGGCATGGGGCGAAGCGGCGCCCCGGGCCCGGCCCGGCCCTGGGGCAGCGCCCGGCAGCGAGCGCGGACGGGCCCGCCCGCCCTCCGGGAAGCGCGGGCGCCAGAGCAGAGCCAGGAGTCAGGAACGTGGTAACCGCGTTCCTGCCTGCCTCACTTCCACGTCATTTGGTTGAGTGCTGAGCAGATCTCCCAAGTCCCAGTTCCACGTGTAAAGAGGGAACAGGACCAGCTACGCGGGGAGGCAGAGGTGCGGCTGGGACGTACAAACCCAAAAGAAACTGCTTGAATACCTACTGAAGCTTATCCTTAGCCCCAAAATATATCAGGGGAGATCTCGGGTCAAAATTAGCAATTTAGATAGATGGATATATATGCATATGTATATATATGTAATATATATGCATCACAGATATATTGTGTATATATAGCTATTTCTATGTATCATACATATAATAAAGGGAAAAATAAGTACACATACTGCTTAACACTGGTCTAAAATGTGAAAATGAAAACAAGTAATTTCTTGGCTTTTTACAATCTTACTTTTAGTCACTGTGTTTATAATCCCACTTGACATGAAAACTAGTTTCTGCTGCCATACAGAACTCAGTCTGAACACTGCACATCCCAGCCTTAATAACTGTTCAGAGGCATTGAGAACAATGAACAATAATGATTCCTAAGGGTGCATCCCAGGTAATTTGCTATGTGGCTCTTTGTCTCATTCCCCCGATACTGATAGTCATCTATGCAGTCTAAGGTGCTACAAAGTGTCCTGAGCCAACTTTCCTATTACTATGAGATGCTGCTCTTGAAGGAGAAAAAAACCACAGGCACAACACAACAGCAAAAAGACAGGTAGTGTATATGTATGTATGTATATGAACTTACACAGTGAAAGAGGGTATTTAACGAACAAGGAAAGTATGCACAGTGGAATAAGAGGTAGAGAAGGATGCTACACAGCATAAAAGATAAAACCAATAGAGAGAACAAAGACAGCTTATGAAAAAAAGACAAGAGATAGAGTATGTTTCTTAAACTCTTCTATTTAAGTAACTGCTGTAGTTATCACAGGAATTTTTTGAGACAGACTACAAAAGCAGCACAGCTCTTGAGAGTTTACAGCACATAAGCAAGAGAGAGTCAGTAAGGTAGCTACATAAAGGCATGTCACCAGCTACTAGGAAAGAATGGGTACAAGATTTATATGAGATTTTTTGTGACTGGGGTAAATCTCCACTCGTTTTTCTCTAGTAGAGAAACATGTCAAAACAAAGGATGTAGATCCAGACCATTAACATCAATGTTCATGGCTCACACCACATGCACAGAAGAGATCTTCATAGGGATGCTTGCATAACTGGAACACATGAAAACTGAAGACCAACAAATAAAAGAAGCTCTAATTTGGGCCTCATTCCCCTAACTGCTGCCTTAATAGGAAGGTAGTTGAAACTTGCTTTTCTTTAAGACTTCTGTCCCACTGTCAAGTTTGTTCGAACTTGGTTAGAGCTTCAGAAGTTACTATTCAGAAATTATGGCACAAAGATTACATTAGTCCAATATTATCAGGAAGACAAGTGTGTTAAACAAAAACAACATTAAATATGGGAAACAAAGGAAGAGACCAGAAAGAAAGGCTGAGAGACAGAAGAGGAAAAGGAGGAAGAGAAGCAGGCCATGGATCCATAACTGAGAAAAATCTAAACTTCCTTTCCAAGAATGTAATCAGAACTAAATCCTGCTAAGAATTTCCACTTTCTCCAGTGGAAAGGAGAGAAAAAGGCCTACAAATTCAAGTATGAATGCGAGCCGCTACAATTAGTGGAGACCCTGTATTAGCTACAATAAGTGCTTTAGACTATTATCCTTCAAAATAGGTTCCTCCTCAGGTTACATACAGGCACCATATATAGAAACAAAAGGAGACACCTCATCTTGCAGAGTATTTCTTATCTTGGTAATTTCTCTTAAGTTATTCTTACCTATCTCTAGCCCTTTAAATTATAGAAGGAAAAAGGATAAGGGAAAATAATTTGACCGAGACAAGGAAAAAAAAAAAAAAAGCAGATTGGAAGGATTATAGGGAAAAAAAAAAAAAAAGCAACCTGGTTTTTTCTGTATGCTTTGCCTCTTTGTTTTCTACTACCTGTTTTCCTCAAGCAAGAATCTTCTTGTGTAGAAATGAATTCAGAATCAATATTAGCCAAAGTGCCAGGCAGAGGCATGAAAGCTACCATTCAAAACACACCCTGATTCATGCCACTCAACAAGCAGAATGCACCAGAACTAAATTTGAAACACTTTCATCCACATAAGATGGCAAAAGTTCTCTGAAGACAGGAGCCTTGCACAAAGGCTAAGGCTAATATTTGATTTCTCTATTATCCAGACTTCAGATGTCATGCACTAGCCAGAATCCAGTTTCAGACACTTTATATTTTAGAAAATTTTCCCCGGTCTTTAGTTGTACTCCATTGGTAATATTGCAATTTTTTTTTTTTTTTGGTGAGAATTCTAATAGCTACCTTCTTGTCATAAAATTCAAGCCCTGTTACATGTAAGATTGGTATTTAATAATGGCAATCAATCATTTGATCCATTGCTAAAATTCAGGCTTACGAGTTTCCACAGTGAAAAGTGCTTATAGTGTCTCCCTGTAGAGAAGGCTTGTATTCATAGAGGAAATAACTCCATAGCTTTCTGTGTAAACCCTTTTATGTCAGGCTAAGAGTGATGTAGATTAAGCTAAGAAGAAAAAAGCTCTCATAATACAGAATAAATGTGTCTATGTGAAGGAGCTCATTCAGAATAGCTATTGCTATACTATTTTGCAGTGCTTTCCACCTGGAAACATGCATTAAGCTTTCACTTAGAAAAATACTGGCAGTTTGCACATCTAGCATATCAAAGCAGAATCCGTTCTAAAACATTTGGTGCAGTACTTCTGAGTTCAGCCATAGGATACAAGATCCATATTTATTACAAGATTTATTTGAATAGTCTTAGGAATTAGACAGGTTGACCTGTGAAGCATCAGAGAGGTTACCAAGAAAACTGATGGAAAGAAAGCTTGGAAGAATTTCTTTATCCATGACTGAAACATCTATGAAATCAATTTTCTATTTTTCCAGAGCTGTTGGTTATGATATAAAGATTGTTTTAAACAGAAGCCTGAGCAAACTTTAGAAAAATATTTTAAGATGGGCTCTCAACATCACTTTGTATTTGTGGGGAGTTGTATAAACATTAGCCAGAAGAAACTGTAAGCTTACTATTTTCTGGCTAATGCAACAGTAACCAATTTCACTGTTGCAAGTGTAATTCTGTTGAATCCAGTACTTTGTGGTTAAGGTTGGCACAAAGGGTAATAAGTTGCCAAATGCAGCAGAAGAATCTTTTTCTGGTAACTAGAGTCACAAAACCCTCCATTTTTCAAGAGTTCTTCAATGTCACAGAGGATGACAAAAGCCAACAGGAAATCCACTTAACAGAAGATAAAATAAATCCAACAAGATCCAACATACAATGGTAAGTCTAGGACTAAAGAAAAAGGTTTTGTGGAATGTACTGAACTAAGAACTTGCTTCATTGGTAGTGTTAAGACTATCTTAAAAAACAACTTTTTTTTTCCCTATCTACAGACAGAATTTCTTCTACCTGTGAGGAGCAGTTTGACAACATTCAAAGCTGCAAACATATGGGCTTTCAGATAATACAACTTCAGATTTGTGTACAGTTAATTGACCTTTGTTTCCTACTGTTATTCATTTTTTAAGGCTGGTAGGTCTAGGAGCAGAATAAGATGCTGAAGAAACAGAGAAATTATGTTATCTTTCTACCCTCCTGAGACAATTCTAGCTAGAATTGGTTTTGTCTCATGTTGCATATGAAACTAGGAATTATGTATATGTACTAATGTTTCCGTAGTACAACACTTCATAATGAAGCTGAACTCAAACTTCCTGGAACAGTAGCATTACAATATTGGAGGCAAATAAATCTGTAATGTGATGAGCTGTCCACGGAGTATCATCAGTTTGATGACAGACTTTTTCTGAGAGTATCTACAGTCATAACAATGTATCTGCTCGGGAAATCAGTTACACTGTTGCCTGTGTGAAAGGGCGAGCTGTTGTGACTCATCATTGTTGCGGTCACCCTCTCCAATTTCATGGTTTTCCCCAAAGGTGAGGAGCAGTATTTCTTTTTGCAGCTAATGTCTGTAAAAGCCTACACGGTGGAATCCCACTGAGCACATGAAATAGTACTCAGTATAACCTGACAGCCTGTAATTCCACTCTTCCGACAGAAGTACAATTGTTCCTTATTTAATGAATACCTCTGCTCCTCATGCATCCAACAAACACAGAGGAAAGAGTACAGCAATATAGTTCCCATACATATGAAAGTCCAAAACCACCACACCGTTGCAGATAAAATGGATGACTGGCCACAGCATGCACTAATCTTTTATGTTTTGTAGAACAACTAAGATTTAATGCAAATTAGGTTTACAAAGATCAACACATAGCACCGGCTTATATACAGGTCAGAACTGAAAACTCAATCTATTCCTGCTGATGGGTTCAATTAGATACGTAACATTCTCAGCTGCATGGACAAAAATCTGTTAAGCCTTCACCAATCAGAACATCATTGGAAGTGTTTTGAGTTTTGCTTTGACAGAATGGAACCCCATTCTTAGAATTCATAAAAAGTCCAGCTGACCTAACAAATGGCAGGCATAGTGCAAAACTGCAAAGATCTCTGGATTTAAATGCCTTTGATCAACTAATCTGGATAAGGATGCACCATCTCTTCAAAGGGGCTGTTTTGAGAGAGGAAATGGCCATAAGCTGAGACAGAGGAGACTCAGACTACACATTAGAAAAAAAGATTTTCACTGTTGGGGTGGTCAGGCATTGGAACAGGATGCCCAGAGAGGTGGTAGAGTCACTATCCCTGGAGGTGTTCAGGAGGCATCTGATCTCATGCTATGTGATGGTTTAGGGCTCACAGTGGCGGTGCTGGGTGGACAGTTGGACTGGATGACCTTGGAGGTCTCTTCCAACCTGGATGATTCTGATTCTACAGTTATTTCACTTCAACAGCTAGAGACAGCATGTGGAAAAGTAATGTGTTGCTAGTGATTTGCCCCATGGTAATCACACATGCTAGATACTAAAGTGGTAGCACATGGTCTCAGTGCTACAGTCACAAAACAATCTAAAACTGAATGGAGGGCTGTTTGAGAAAAACATTATCTCATGAATTTGTGACAGAAAATATCAGATTATCAGCCAAAATCTAAAAGCAAACCCTCTCCCCCATCTTCCCCCCCCCCTCATCCCCACTCCANCCCATCCCCCCCCCCCCCTCATCCCCACTCCAGAACACAAGTTTCTTCATCCAGTTCTAGAGTACTTTACTTGCTCTCCTACATGAAACATATGAATCTCTGTAATCGTCTAACACAAGAGGTATTTTAGGTATTTTTGAAGACATGAAAAATAAAGAACAACTTCAGACAGTGAAAATGGAATGCCCTGCCGTGGGTAACAAGCTCCAGTTATTACTGTAACAACTTAAATCTATTCAAAGGGAGTAAGAAGGTATATAAAGTCATTCTTGAGAGTTCAGTCTTATTTAAATCTCTATTGTCAAATTTCTTGCCTGAAATTCAGCATGTGCTTTTTGCCAGCTTAAAATTCTTTCAAGCATGATTAGTGTCAAGCACATATGAACCCTATTCAACTCCCTGCTTAAGTACACAGTATTATTTTTTCTCTTAGCTGTAGGAGGCAAAACAACTGGTGTCTGCAGGAGGATTTTTGTTGAACTTAAGTTTTTCTAATTGATGATTCAGGCTTCCCCCAGGTGCAGATAAAAACCAAAATGATACATAGCTTTTGAACCTGTTCCTCATGACAGATTACAACACAGCTTTTTGAAAATATCTGAGAAAAGTAGCAGATAAAATTTAAAAAAGGAAGTTATGGCTGAAAAAGGCCACATGCATGGTTGAGTATGATATAGAACTGTGAGAAAAGAGACACAGTCCCTGAAATTCTAGCTTTTACCTTTTTTTCAGTTATGCCTTC
Organism: Sclerurus mexicanus; assembly: GCA_013396755.1. Taxonomy (NCBI): domain Eukaryota; kingdom Metazoa; phylum Chordata; class Aves; order Passeriformes; family Furnariidae; genus Sclerurus; species Sclerurus mexicanus. The sequence goes on along the minus strand of VWZF01002265.1, from coordinate 91,646 downwards.
ATCCTTGTCAACTAAAAGAGGTTAGTAAAAATAACAGATGGGAGATTCCTATCTTGACTTCTTGCATGCTTGAGAAAGTAGCCCTAGCCCCTGCAAATGTAGGAGGGAAAGTCATACAATGAGAGACTACAATGAGAGACTCCACCCCGGGTGCGTGTTCCTCTAACAATGGCTCATCCATGATAAGTCAGGGCCTTTGTATGAGGCCTAGTGGCATAGGCACTTCTTTTTCAATAATGTTTAGAGAGAAAGTCATCTCCTGCTATTGAAATAAGGAAGAAGCACACCACAGCAAAAACAAAGAATAGTATACTTCATCATGGGACAGTGTCAAATTTGTGGAAGTTCTTTCTGAAAAGAATGCATTCCTTCTTTAAAATTAAGTTACTCACAATCATTTACAATCTTAATCTAAGTGAGTAGCACTCTGTTTTAAGGTTAACTTGGAAAAAATCTGCACCATGATGAACCAAAATACATGTTATTCCACCTGTTGTCAATATGAAGTAACTTATAAACCAACAAATTTTAGTGCAAAATATGTATAAAGTCCTTATATATCCCCCCTAAAACAGATAACTACTTTAAATGCTTTTTTGTACAACATCATCTTAACAATCAAAAATAATAATAATGCAGTAGAAGCATATTTGGTATACTTTACATTAAAGTGTAAAACTTAGGAATCTTATTAAATAAGAAACAGAACTTGTAAAGGTACTGAGGCTCTTTTTCTAATAGAAAGAAGTGACAAATACAAGTCAAGGGGTATATTTATTTTTAAGTATGTTTTGATGCATAAATGAGATAAAAATCTAGTGTGGAAAAAAAAAAGTTCAATTAAAATCAAATACACAAGATAAAGCTTTTTGGCCTTCCAATTTAAATGATTAAAATTAGTCATCTTACACTGCTTAAATCAGACCACTGTCTTTTCACAGTTTGCACCAGCACCAACCACAAAGAAATGAGTACAAAGGACGTCTCAAGAAATTGCAAAGTCTCCTCTGGAAAATTCATCAGGCATTATTAGCAAGTCAGTATAGGGTTCAAGGCAAAAATGATATTGGGAGCCTTAAGAGCTGATTAATCAGGATTAGCCTTTATTTTTACTTCTTGGCAAAATACCTTACATCCAAGGATACGCAGAATTTAGAACCACACACTCACCTACTTTCCTCCGTCTTTTTTTGAACACTCAATGCATTTTAAAACATTCAGACACAGGTCATGCACTAAGACATGCTACTGTAAGTGACACTACCACTGTCAGACCTGTCATTGGTGGCAACACTGGTGCTTTGGTCATACTTGCAATACTGACAGCAATAGTGCAGGCTAAACCATCATCACTGACAGCTAGTAACAGAAAGCTAGTGTACTGCTCCTGCACAGCTGATGAATTTCCTTACTTCAGTAAATGGCTTCTCGAAGGTCCTTAAGATGCTATTGCCTCAAGGAAGTGAACAGTATTTGAGTTTCTGTTAGTCCCTGCATGACTCCAGAGAGCTCATATCTGTCCTGCAAAGGGATTAAAGGGTGGAGTCATATATGTATTGGCAGAGACACAAGTGGAAGAAGATTTACAAAGCTTCAGAAAAAAACTGGAATTCAGTCTTATGCAGTGAGCCTGTACAGGGTGTTCTCTAATCTCTTAATGTCAGATAAATATTCTGAAATTACATCCTCGTGGAAAAGAGTGAGAAAATGATTACTGATCTGGAATGGACTTCCCTCCAAAAGAGAAAGCTGTGCACATGATTATCAGTAAGGGCAGTCAACCACTCCAATCATACACATAAATAAAGGAATGATACCCTAACCACCTTAGTCAAAGAAGCAACATTCTTTAGGTAAATAAGCAAATAGGACTTACTGATCTTATTGAGATCATTAAAGAATGACTGCATGTTCCTTGTTCTTTAAGCCTCAGACGAAAAAGGGAGTAAAAAGGGTAAAGGTAGAAGTATTGACACCCACCCTGCCACCTCCAAACTGTTTCTACACACACACACACACATATATATATATATATACACATACACAGAGCGGAATTTGCAGACACATCAAAACCAATGGTTTTGCCTCCTCTGAATATCAGTATTTTCAGATGGCAAATAATTATATGAGTTGAATTTATTATTTTTTTTAATATAAGAAACAGTATGATCCCAGTGCTTCAACATTAAATCAGCAGGAATTTTGTGAGACAACTACAAAAGAACAGAGAAATACGTGTACAAATTAAAACAGTATTAAAAATTCCTAGAAAAAATTTCCAGTTTCATCTGACCAAAGCATTAAAACTGGCTGGATAATGCAGCTTCTGTGGCTGTTACTGTTTCTACACAGATAGAGACTGTTGTTGTCCAGCTCACATAAAATTCCTTGGGTTATTAATGCAGCCTTAACCAAGTTGCTACCAGTCCACTTAGCAATTATTTTACCTTTACATTTCAGGCCAAAAGAAGAAGCATTAGAAATGAAAAATTAAATTAAATGTACATTATACATTCAGGTTAGAAAAGCAAAATAGAGTTAATGAATCTGAATGTATGAAAATATAATTAGATGAAGAACTGTCATTCTGACTTGCGTTTTATGTTTTCAGTATTTTAGTTATTTAAATACTTCTATGTTGGTTTGTGAAGGATATCAGAATGATACTTGAATCAGAGACTAGGTGCTGTCATTATGTTCTCAGTCTAAACAGATACATATGTAAATTAATTCCCTTAAAATGCTACTCAGGAAACAACCAATACAAAACAAAAAATTCAAGGTTTTTAAAGGTTTGGTTTTGTTTTTCCCTTGCCCTTAGGTAAAGGAAACTCATTTTGCTGAGAAACTGTAATTTAAAATAATTCATTTTACCTTAAATGCACAGGTCATTTAATAACTTTAAGGCCACTTAAATACATTTTTAATTAAAACCTGTTGCTAATCACTTCACCAACTCAACTAAATAAATTTGCTGGCATTCTACATATCATCTTTGTCTTACAATAATGTAACCACTATGTGAAACCACTTGAAGAGCTGAAACCCGTCTATAACCAAGAGAATAAATTAATGTCTCTATCCTATATAACAATTCTTATACATTGTCATGATGCAGAATGTGGGCTTTTTTCCCTGCTGCTTATTTTATGATCTTCACCTTGAGGCTCAGTTTATTGATCTGCAGTATGCTTTCTCATGATGTCCTTTAAAACATATAATGCAAAAGGCTTTCTAAGAGACTTTCTGCCCCTTCTCACATTTTATGTGGAAATTCTCCTTTGGTGATGTGTTCATAGATGTCTTAAGTCTCTCTCCTGGCATTTGTCTATTGAAAAATGCTTATCTTCTGCTTTGTAATTCAGTTGTAAACCAATGCAGAATGTTACACACCTAAAACGTTATAGCCTTAATTCATACGTGGTGCTCCTGCACACTACCATAACTAAAAATTAACTGCAAAATGTTAAGTTGAAAAAAAAAAAAAAAAGAAGAGATTTTCTGCATGATATAGCAGCCAATTTTTTTAAACTTCTTTCAGATTATCTTCAATAATAAAACTGACTGTTTGGCAATGGCTTGAAAAAGGTATCTCATGTACAATTAAAAAACACTTTCATAAAACTTGGTCCTACCATCACAGCATAACACTAATAGTGTTAAAGCTGCTCAGGAAGGGTAAGAGCAATACTGATATTAAATATTTTTTTCAGGATTTCAAAATTGAAGTTAAAAGTCTAACTGAGAAGAGCAGCATTCAGTCCCAAATATATTTATGGCTAAATTAGCATAAAGAACATTTGTATAATAAACAGTTTTCTCTAATATACACTCACTGAAAACGTAAGCAGGACAGCTGAACTTCACTCAAGCAAAAATTTGTTTGCCTTCATGCAGATCTTCCTAGAGCCAGGCTGAAGTAATTAACCTGCACAATACTATCACAGTGGAGTCATGAATTTTATTATCTTACATTTGTATCATCTTCTGGAGGACCCAAGGATTAAATTTCTGTGAAAATGTTACACTAATCTAACCACTCTGAACTTGAGGTATCCCTTGTCAGTTCCACAGAAGACACTAGAAAGGATGTTGTGAAGTTCAAAAGCATGTACTTACCACAGCACTTTTTCTAGAATTCCTTCTGACAAATGTAATGTTTTATCATAGATATCAAATCCTCCTTTATCAGATAACTCTTTAAAGTAATGCCTCTCCTCCCTATCTATCACTTTATTACCAAGCTCTCAATTCTAAGATTCATGATTTCTGCTACTACCTGTGATAAAACAAGAGCATGTAGAAAACTGGAAGAAAAATACAAATGTTATACTGTATTATTGTTCTCCCTACCCATAAAATTTTACATTAGAACCAAATAATCTAAGTAACATGTTTTATTTTTGAAAAAAGCAAGACAGATTACCAGTAATTCACAGGCCAACATTTAAAATTTCTATCATAGTTTAAGTCCAACTTGTATGACCTCAGACAATTTAGGATCGTTATTTGTTTTCATGGGTATCCTTTCTCCTAAGCCTCCAGAAATAAGTGTGGTAAAGAAACTGTCCACTTGTCTAATTAAATCTGCATTTTTCTGAATCAGAAACATCCTGATTTATTTATCAAAAGCAAGGTCTCATTATATCATCAAAAGGCAGCCTCTGCTATCTTATTTAACCTTTTTTTTTTTTTAAGGGAGAATTCCACCCCAGTGAAGCTAAGATTACCAAAGCTTCACTATGATCCATTAGCCCTGTTACCTATTATAAAAGAAACAAAGCAAGGACAGTAACCTCACTGTCTGCTGGTTCTCAATCTCATGTGCTCATACAAAAATCCATACTCTTAACTGTGAAAATATTAATACATACAGTTTCATATACTCAATTTCTTTTTTCTTATTAAAAAAAGCATATATAATATTTAAGATATTGTACAACAATTAATAAAAAAACCCACAAAACAAAAAACAGCTGAACTCTGTGGTGGTTTTGTGCAAGTGACAAACATGGAAGTAGCAAACAAAACAAAGCATACCTTGATATGTACCCTGCAGATAAAGGAAGCAGTAGATACTGCCAACTGTGATTTATTTAATTCTTGCTTGCTATTTTGATTCTGCATAATCACCACGAAATTAAGAATGAAAATCACTAGAATGGACAGTGCCTAACTTAAAATACACTTCTTTGCTAAACCGAAAAACATATTATCATCACAAACTGTAAAATATATTACAAGTACTCATTGGCTCAGAGAACAAATAGAGTTCTCTCCCGGGAGAAGAGTGGATTCTCCAGAAGGAATGAATTGTGTGAAATTACAGTGTGTTACCCCGTTTTTAGTGGAGAAACAAAGGAAGACTATAGAAAGTCTTCTACAGAGACACAGAAGATTTTGGAACTAAAGTGTCTGAAGAAATCTGTTCCGGTTATCAAATTACCAATCAGATTCTTATATATGAAAAGTTAAAAAATTTTAAGACCAGCAGATATCTGAAGATGTGATACACACAGACATATTTGCATTACTGCACATATGTCTGTGTTAGAGAGAATCATGAAACAACATTCAGGATTTTTTGAAACCAACCATTTTCCCTCAACAGTTAGCCTACTTTCATTCCTTTTCCAAGGAGCTCCAAAAGCATAGCTGCTTCAGAATCTAGTGTTTTCAGCCTGGTGATGACTGGTTTCTCACACACAAGCAAAGAAAGTAACTACATGAGTCTTGTGTTCCAGTTAATGCAATTGAGTCCTACTTGTTCAAAAGCTCCCTTAAAAGCTCATCTTGTTTGTTTTTAAGTGCTTCTTATGGGCCAGATTCAACAACTGAAGCTTCCACCTCTTATGACAACTCCATGTATTTACATTACACCTAATGGACTGCAGTCACTCCTGATTTCCAGACACAAAGCTCAGGGCTTGCCTCCACAGGAAAGAAAAAATTATTTTAATTTAAGGTTAGTTTGTTATTTTGTGGTTTTTTTTCCTGAGGACTCAAGCAAAACTGATGGAAGACTGAAATATATGTCTGGACTTCTGCAGTGATTTAAATTACCTGGTGTAAAAAGCAGATGTGTGCTTTTTAGTCTCTGATGAAAATTACTCTTGCCTTTACACATTTGTCTGCTACTAATTTTCCTTCTTTCTCTATAAAAGAGGTGGCCAAACTGTAGTACACATGCCACTCACATCTGCTCCCATGAAACATTCAAAACTTAATGGAGCCACAGCTTCTGAGTCTCACTGCTCTTCTACAGCCAGCACAGCAATGGCCCCTGGCCTTCACAAAACCTGTGTGAACAAGTTAGGAGCTACTGCAGCCACCATGAATGCTCAACAACAATGAACAGCTCTGCTGTCCCCACGCAGACCTGCACTTCTGGTTCAGCACACAGGAAGAGGACCAAGACACAGTGACATAGGAAAAACAGGATTAAGAAGATAGATGCACACAAGGTTCCACCCTGTCTTTGATGGAAATGAAGATTGATGATTTTGGTATGTGGCGGAGTAAGGACATGACTGAAGTCTGAAATCAAGAGCAAACTTTTATGGATGCATGAAGAGATAGGGAAGGTTAAATGTGAGCATTCAACCGCAATCCTAGCTTGAAAGATGGAAACATGCAGCTGGGAAGATGGGAGAAGAGCCATAGATGAAGCTCTGGTTTGGCACGGTTACAAAAGCATGTGACCCTGGATACCAGAAGTGATTGATGATGATCATATACTCACTAACTAGGGTTGGAAACTACTGATCTGTACTATCTCACCATTATTTCTGCAAGTGTGTCCTTTTCGGAACCTATAACATTTTTCTTGCATCTTTGTACCATCTACTATCTATTTTCTATTCTCAACCAAAAATATCTTGCCTTGCCTTTCCTTCTGCTTTTACATGTAGCACTGATATTTAAATTAATGCACTTAATGGCAGGCCCATCATAAGCAGCCTGTTTTGAATTTTTAAGGGTTATCTTACAATGACCTGTAGAACATGGTCAACAAAATTAACTCACTTAATAAGAGAATAACTAAAGAGTAACTTTCTGTTCTAAACTCTGGTTTAAAAACCAAAAGTTTTCTTTAAACAAAATTTTATTTGATGTTAGGCCTTATTTGAAATTTGACTCACACATACACATAAACTCAAAATTTCAAATGCATTCAGTACACAGAAAATCAACAGACAATTATTTTTAAATTGTTTGAGTTTCACTCTGGAGTCTGGTTTGGAAAAGCAAACCTTCTAGAGGTTAAAAGTGACATTTGGAGACTTATAATACGCCATTAAAAGATGCCATATTCAAAGGCATCCATGTGTACATGCATAAAAAAATTATTATGTACACTGTTTTATCATTATATGATAGGTCAAATACATAAACCAAACAACACTGGGTCTACACAAGTATGTATCTATCAATGAGAGATTAAAAAAAATTCATATGAATTGTATAATACAGCTATAGTCTTTTTATATCTTAATATATTTATATCTGTACAATACATGTAATAAAAAATATTGTATTTGAAAACTATTGATATATGTAGAAAACCTATACAAATGATCCAAATCAATACTATAAAAGAGTGGAAAATGGTGGAATTGATCATTGAAACATACTACTGTTGTATGTACTTAAACGCTCATAGAATTTGGACATAAATTAACTGGTAAAATTAATTTCTGGGATCAAAGCTGATCACAACTACAATAAACATGAAAATATTGGAAAGCAGTCCTACCCTTTCTAAGGCAAAGAATAAAATCTTCCCCGTTTCATGTCACCAGCACAACTTCATAATAATGCATACCAAGCTCACAAACCTCTTGTACAAATTTTTTATGACAGTGACAACAACGCTGGGTCTACAAAAGAAGATTTCTATTAAGACATTTCAAAGATAAAATATTAGTCTTTATTTCAGCCCCAATCTTCAACTGGACAGATTCTGAGTATCAGCTTTGATGAAGGAGGATTATACTTGGCCTTCTGCCACACAAGCCATAGCATCTTGGTGTGCCTGAAGCAGGAACAGGATATACTGTATTCCAGGTCTGCCAGTCTGCTGGACAGTTCTGTGCATAACTATCACCTTATTAAACGGTAGCTCCATCCCTGGGGTTGCTACTACGAGCCCAAAATTAAGCAGACACACCTGTTCTATTGAATATTCACATACAAGGACTTCTAATGTGGATTCTAAATAAATATACTGGAAAAGTGTGTCAAATAATACAGTAAAAGCCTACGTTCATAACGCTATTATTTTATTGTTTTCATCTCCCTGTCACAAGCCATGCTTAGCTCCATTTAGCAGCTGTGCTTATACCTGTACCAATTTCTGAGGTCAATGAAATGTGTCACAGTCCGTATCCAACAGTAATCATGATCCTTAGTCAATATTAATTCTAACCATGCTTTCCTCCTTTAAGACAGTCAATAAACTGCTTTTTTTAACCCTGTTTTTGCAACATTGTAATTATTTAGTATTATACTGCTTTGAGTAGCTAGATTTTTAAGAAATGCATTCCAAAGTAATTCTGATCATACAGAAACTAGTCTTCTCAATCATAGGCACCATTTCTCCATCCTCCCACATATAACACAAAAATAACTACAGTTCACACATCAGATGTAGAATGAGGACTTATGGGCTCAGTTTCCAATTCTGTCACAGGCTTCTTTAAAGAGCTTGGGCACGTGATTATTTTTTCTGTTCAATTACTCATGTGAAGAAGGAACACAAGTCAACTTTTTGTTCAATATTTGTTGTCAGGATTTACCCACACCTCTGAAGCGTTCAAATGCCACACTAAGGACTACTTAAAAATGCAAGAGGACAAGCAAACAGGCTAAGAAGCTGAGGCGTCCTGAAGAAATTGCAGAACAATCCTCACAATAGGACGATTCCTCAGGTCTTGAGCAGAAAGCCAAGTAAGAGGAATTATTACCTTCACAGCAAGGAGATAAACATCTCGCGGACTAATCAAGCCACTTACACCAACACAAAAAGCCCTCCTGACCTTTGTACAGTCACAAAAGGCTCAGAAGTTCCACTGTCTGTTTCCACCGGGTACCCAAACTAATCCCTTTCTAGGAAACAGAACTACAAGACAGACGCGAGATTTCTCGCCTCTCCGATATTTCGCTGCGGAATGCAGACACGGAGCCCCCCCCAGCCAGCCCCGCGCGGCCGAGAGCACGGCAGGAACCCGGGCACGGCCACGCTGCCGCTCCCCGAGGCCTCCGGCACCGCCCGGCCCGCGGCAAGGCTGCGGCACCGGGGCAGCCGGGGCGGGGGGGCTGTGCCCGGGCCTCAACCCGCGGGCCTCGGCTCCCACCGCCTGTCCCGTCCCATGCATCCACCCCTGCATCCATCCACCCACGCATCCATCCAACCA
>VWZF01002265.1:38293-73002 GCA_013396755.1 Sclerurus mexicanus | reverse complement strand
CTTATATTGCTCTCTGTGTGTCTGTGACCTGTTATCATGACCACATGGATCATCAGTGGTTTCAGTTTGGAAATCATTTCCCTAGACAGCAGTTAGTAGCAGAGCTCAGCAGACAGCAAGCTTATTCCATAAGAAATACTGCTTACTAGTTAACCTATTTGTTTCTCTCTCTGCCCAAGGAGGTGAACATCCTTTCCGCCTGCTATCTTTAAATGCCATTTGTAGTCATCAAATATCTTCAATTCACTAGCAATTAAAAGTGAAATAGTTATTGAAGTCTTTTCTCAAAAGATTTATATTACTGCCCAGCTGGAGAAGTGTTCCTTTTTCTTTCTTTAAATGCTATGCTAATTATTTTATTTATAGACATAACTTTTCAAGACTGACATATCATGTTTGTAGCTTTGTGCTGGATCCCTTCTGAAAAATAGTAACTCCTCCCCCCAACATGCAAATTAGAAGAAAATTCTTACAAGCCAGAAAATGTGTTTAGATACATAAATCAGGTTATGTTTTATTAATTCCTTTGGTATGCTGAATTTTAGAACTGATGAACAGATAAGATACTATCAAGAGAAGAAGCATATAGCAGTTCAAGGTAAGAAAAATCTCATTTCTGAATACATGACAAAATATGATTCCATATGAACTTCAGAAATGGCTTTATTTTCATTTGGAGATATGTTTGAAATCATAATGTGTTGCATACACATAATGGTTGGGGTTGGAAGGCGCTTCTGGAAGTCATCTGGTCCAGTCCCCTTGCTCAAGTAGGGCCACCTAGAACTTACTCTCCAGGATCATGTCCAGATGGTTTTTGAGGATCTCCAAGTGTGGAGATTCCACTTACCTTTCTGGGTAACCTATGTCAGTGCTCAGTCATTCTCACAGTAAGAAAAAGTGGTTCCTTACATTCAGGAGGAATCATCTGTCGTTCTGGTTCCGGTCCTGTCACTGGGCACCACTGGAAAGAGCCTGGACATGTCTTCTGTGTACCCTTCCTTCAGGTATTTATATATTGATGATATTCCCTTTGAGCATGTCTTCTCCCCTCATCATGTTCCTGTCCCTTCTCTGGGCTCCCCACATCCCCCTTGCAATGCACTACCCAGAACTGGACACAGCACTCCAGATTGCAGCTGCGCTGGTGCCAAGGAGAGGAGGAGGATCACCTTCCTTGACCTGCTGACAATACTTCTAATGCAGCCCAGGAAATGATTAGCCACCTTTGTAGCAAGATCTTTACATAAAAAAATAGTTTTCTTGCATTGCTTTTTTCTTTTTTTTTGGTGGTGGGGAGGCTTGTTTGTAGCAAACTACTTTTTCCCCCAACATTTGAGACATTGCTTTTTCTATTGCTGTGTTTTTGTCAGGGATAATGTAATGATAGTAATTTCTCTAAAATCAACCATAAACAGGGTCTACTTCATTATTTAACCTTTAGTACATAGTCTGAGATAATTTCCAAGTAATGCCCCACCTCAAGCACATCAGTTTTGTAGTTCAGCACAGCTAATAATTTCCCAGAACAGAATCCATAAATGAATTATTATAGACATGCACAATGTAATGTTGCCTTGATATTCATACAGTGTTTTGGACATTTGTACCATGATAAAACTTGCTTTAATCCATCAGATCTGCAACTTACACTTTATAAACACAAAACTGAGGATGCTTCATTCTTATCTGTCACCAGTTTTCAGCCATTGTCTTTTCTTGTTCCAATGTTTTCTGTCATTTACCAATGACAATAGAACACCTGGCATATGCTATTTGTGTTTATGTTTTCTTTCTTTGCCTTCATTACTGAGAGCAGTAAGTCTTACCACTGTATGCCATTTGTCCTTCAATGAAGGCAGCTGATGTACATTCTTCCCCCACTTAGATAAAGAGCAGTTTAATGAGATTTGTGTGCTGTTTCTGTTAAGAGGCCAGTAACTGATTAGTGAACTAGCAGTATACTGACCTCTTCCTTTAATTTGCTTTATATTCACTACACGTTGATGTACTAGTGTAAATCTTAGAGTTTTAATGATGTTTCAATGATTCCACACCCAAATTTTCTCTCACAAGTACTTCCATGAACCCAGCAGGCTTACCGAATGTTGATATCCACAGTTCATCATTGAAACAGAATATGCAAACATAGATGCTAGTTGTGTAGAGGTTCTATGCCTCACATTCTAGAAATTATCTTTGATTCTACATATTTTGAAGTATCTTTAAAAATACTTTGATAATTAAGATTTTTGAATCCATTTTCCTTAAGCATGACTTGAAAAAAATACTGTACATTTGGATTTTTCTTCACGTGATGAATCATAACTGTGCTGCTATTTTATCATATTTGCAAGCTAAAATTTCAGAGGAGTACCAAAATTTTGTGACCTCCATTAAACTGATTTTTAGACCTTGCTTGCATTAAGTAATGGATAGAAAAGGGTTACAGTGGAATACATCTAAAAAAATTCTGCTCTAAATCAAACTATTCTGGAATGTAACAGTTGTTGCCTTCGTGTCAATGCTATTTGCTGATGCAGCTCAGTGCAGTTGAATCACCACAAGGGAGATATTTCAAGAGCTCGGTGTTCAAACATCTCTTGGATGAAATCCATAAAAGAGCAGACATGAGCTGAGTAATAAATCCTGTAGACATGTATGCTGGTGCCATGAAATGGTATCAGGAATCCTATCCACCGTAGCAATTAAAGTATCACAGAGGTAGTCTACCAATGTTTTTCCTTTTAATAAAAACTCTAATCATGAAGACAACAAAGTAAGAGTTAATAGAATTTTTATATAACAATGATATTCTATTTCCCATTATTATCATGCCATAAATATATGACTGTCTCTCTTTCTTTCCTGTAAAAGCTGAAACATAAATAATATGGCAGTAAAGGCCAGATCATTAAACCTTGTATGCGCAGAGGCAAGCATGAAAGATTCTGCATATATCCATTAATGTGCTAGCATTCTTAAATTTCATAGGAGTGTCTAACAGCTGGTAGTGTACACTGCAGACTGAAGGCTCTTAACTAACTAACATCTACAGAAGACTTTAATGCTTAAATAGCTAGAAAGTTGCAACATGCTTTTTGCAAGGCTCTGAGTCAAAAAACATCAGTTTTCAGGCCTAGGCATAATGGACAAATAATTCAGAATTTCATGACCACTATTAACAGACTGTTATACAGGAGCAAATCCATCCTGAACCACTGGTGACCCATTCAGTCTCTCTCAGAACTTCTGAGGTTGCTCTGACAGTTGTCATCTTTGACAAAGTACTTCCTAAAGATCACATCTGAGGATGTGAAAGTTATTTTGCCAAAAAGATAGGTAGCATACAAATTAAAACAAATAATAGAGAGACTTTTCCATGGCAGATATGTAAATGGTAATTAGATTGCATTACAAATAAGGAAATCCTGAATCACACATATGTAAGTTACAAACAGCAAGTTGTTTTTAAGCATGTCCAGAAGAGCTTTCAAACTGTTTCCATCATGATTCATCACTGTGCTTCTGTATTAATCTTGCTAACACACAGATTATGGGCAGCCACTATTTGGGCAGGAAAAATACAGTTCCTTTCACATAGAATATTTAATGATTAAGAACAGAAACATTAGTTTCATATATTTTTTCATATCATTGATCTTTCTTTTCTGATTGGTTCCATTGTTTACACATATTTTGTATTGTAAATTTGACTGAACTAAAGTTGACCTTCATTTCTAAGTCAGTGTTTTCATTTAGTTCCTCTAGTGGGGTGGGGTCCCACAGCATGCATTCAGAGCAACACCATCTCTGTGCTAACATTTTCCTATACATGTACTTTTCAAAGAAGTGATATTAGCAACACTGTTGTAACATGGACCGTGTTCCTAGTGAAGAATGCAAGGAAATTTTATACTTAGTTTTGAATGTATGTTTTGACTTCTTTCCTAGTCCATCATTGAAAAGGTAACTTCTGTTTCATGATAGTTGCAGAAGGGATTTCAATGTGCCTGTGTATAAATTTTAAGACACGTGCGAAGTGCAGGACTGTGTCTTCATCACAGTTTTGTACAGTAATTTCTTTCCAAGTAATGTAGAGGGATCAGTGGGTTTTGCAGGTGGCTATTGGTGAGTCGGGTTATTTCACGTGCCAGATTTTCTTGGAGAATTCTTTGGAATGGATTCACTTCCTCTGGTTGGAGCATGAGATTTTATGGAAGTGGCATTTTGGTTCATGAGAGGAACTCCAAAGCAGCTCTTTCTCTTCACTACATTTTTGACCTATTTACAATGAGTTTCACATAGCTGGAGAAATGTTCGAGCCATTTTCTGCACTATACTCCAGGGAGAATCAAATCTCCAGCTTGCCACGAGAATATGAAGCTGGCTTTGTTAAAAGTGTTGGAAGAGGGGAAAATGGTCAAGATAAAGACATACTTGAAATTCATTTGGGAGTGGAAAGGGTAACAACAGCAAAATCCCTACACCAAGACTGCTCATATAGTCAATGCAAAAATCTTTTAAGAATTTGAGTTTTTCTAATATTTTCATTCTTCTTTGTATTAATAATGAAATCCACACTAAAATCCACCATGACATAAATACATGTAGGCCAACAGTTGTTATCTTGACTTAATAATAGTTTTTGTAAAATCTGATTAATTTTTAATTTGTAACACACCTACATTTCACAGGGGTAATCACATAATCCAGATAATCTGAACATAATCACTTGATGACCCTAACCCAGACTGCACTGTGTTATATTCTGTGCTCCTGTCCATTCATGAAGCTATTTTTAACAACATGATTAAGAAAACAGTCTTCACTATAAATAAAAAGGCACAGTTCCACAGCACAATTGTAAAAAAAAAACAACCTAAACAAAAAACCTCACCAATTTATACTGATAATGATTTAATGAAAGAAAAGCTGAAAGTAGTCTATGGGGAAAGCCATATGACAGCAATATAACAGTATTAATGCCTTTTAGTTATAATAGAGCCCCTTTTATCCTTTTATAACAGAATCCCATTTTATCAGTTAAAGAATGCCTGTTTATGTTTTTTTCCTTACTTAGTGAGGTTTTTTTTACTTTTTGAGTTGGGGAAGGGAATGTTTGGCCATGGGATAAGAAACAGCTTCACTTTCTAAAGATTAACTTGTTTTAGCACATACAAACACATTGACCTAATTGCTTGGTTACCTTTTAGCCCCTAAAAATAGAATGGATGATTTTTACATTTTAAAAGTCACTTTTGAGACAGTATTTAGAGACATGATAATGGATATGAAAATGTAAAGAAAGAGAAGAACCATAATTTGTTTAATATTAGAAATTAACATTATTTTATGGCTAAAGAGATTGCAATTAAATAACTAATTTATCTTTCTAAGTGGTCTGCTGTTTCCCTGCAAATGAACATCTGAGTTATCTCGTTAAATCTGACAAATTGATTCTGTGGTTTGTTTCTTGGATCAATATTTCAACTATTTTTTTCATAAATCTGAGAGACTCTTAAAATGGATTTTTGGATTTGCAAATGCCTAAATATATTTGGGGAAAAAATATAACAAAAATACAATAAAAATGCACAGAACACAGTTTACCTGAATTTTATGATAATTTTGTGTCATAAGATGTTAGATAACTACAGTTATTAATTTTGTGGTATAAAATTGCAGTGCTGATAGTGCTTGTTGAAATGCTAAATGCTGATAAAAGCAGTTTTTTTCTAATTCATCACTATTTGGTAACTAACATGACAACCAAAACAAGCTTGTATACTAAAATGACTAGTTAATTATTAAAAGTATAATGTAGTATCATCTGTAGAAGTTTCTCTGGTGCATAAGAGTGAAAAAGCAGTTTTAGACAAATGGATTTTTTTTCCAGTTACTTTGCTTAAGAAGTTTGGATGGACTCTGTGCTAAAGGATTAATTGAGGCTTTGGGGTAATCAAAGATGAGCTGATGAAGTTTTGAATGAAACCAGAGTGAAAATTTTAAAGTTATGAACCATTCAAACGTGGAAAGTTCCATCTGAAAAGAAATGTTTGGGAATAAATTGAACAGACTGTGAAGTGGGTATACGTAATTACCTAGACTCAATAAAACAAAAAGATATATGTTTGTATTACTGGGAGAATGAGCCACCATGGACTGACTAAGGCTACAGGTGTAGTTAATTTCAAAAAAATTATTTCAGTTTCTTTTCCTTTTCCCAAACCTGTCTACTCCCTTTCTACCTCCTTCATGTATACCTTATCTTCTCCCTGTCCTTTGAAACTTCAAGAGGCCAATTGTGAGGTAGCCCATATGCAGCAAAATGCTGGTGAAACCATTCTCCAAAAGAGTTCCCAGAAATATCTGCCCACTGCAATGTTCAAAGAAATCACAAAAAAGAGTGCTGAAGAAAAGAAAAAGATCAGGTTTGTGGAAGAAAAGGAGGTACTGATTTAAATGACAGGTGTTTGGGAGACTGACTTCTGATAGTAAAGATCTCTATTTACAATAATCAGAATAGCATATCGAAATTTTATTTCCTTACTGCTGACACACCCAAGCTGGCAAAGTTGTTCCTCTGGGGATGTCAACAAACAATGACACATTGCTGATGTATCAGATTGCTAGTAGTGTGAATATTTTCTTCCTCTTCATGTACATACTTGCATTACACAAGATGCCTAGGAAAGGAAGACTTCTTTGCCCTCACTCCATTCTTTACTCATTCCTTAGGTAGACTCTTACTAAATCATAGGACCTCTTTGGGTTTATGAGCCTTCCATCTGACAAAACAATCTGAGCTTTTACAAGACCCCTCACTTTTATCTGTTACAATTAAGAAAAAAATCATCCTAATCCTGGCCCTAGCTGTTTACATTATTAGTCAAGAAAATCTTCCTCATGCTGGGTAAATGCACTTCTGATCACAGAAATTGTTCTGACATGGACTTACTGTGTGCTTTTGAAGAGAGATTTGTGTACTCAGTGAAGACCAAATTCTTAAGGCTCTGATTTGTTACACCCACTGTAACAAAATGCTGCAGTAGGTATTTTCACCATATTTTACCATATTCACTACTTTAAGAATCCACTGCTTAATGGACAAGGATTTATGCAACTAAGTGAGGAAGGGTAGAAAGGAGGTAAAATGGGAAGATCAATCATTAGAGGTGCAAGATTGCCTTCAGAAACTTTTTGGAAGTTAGTTTTGTTTTAAAGACACAGCAAAAGGTGTGCTTATAGCTGAGTGAAAGCCTGCTTGCTCACTTTGTGCCAAAATCGCCATCCTTATCTACCTTCTTTTCTCTCTCTGTTAGTCTCTTTCCTACCAAAAATGTGTGAAAGAGTAGAAGAGTAAAGAGTAATTGCTGCAGCAATAAGGGGCCTGTTACTACCATCATTTTAGGGCTTGCACAGTGATTAAAGGTCTCTCAGCTTACATTCTGTCTTGATGAGCGTGGAGATGTGTTAAAAACCCCTGTTCATTCATACAATTCCCTGGCCTGCCAAAAATTAGACTGTGTCTGATGCTTTAGAAGTTGACTCCTTTAGCTACGCTGAGATGAAAGTTTACATGAGAAAAAGGAACAAGTGAAAGCACCCACTACAGCATTTTCAGCGTTTCGTTTTCAGCATGGCAAATGTAACAGCATTACCTGCCTCCTGTTTCAGGGAAATATTTATTTCAATATGGGCTGTTGTGGCAATGACAAAGGACATGCTAGGACAAGAGATCTCCAGAAGCCACTAGATAAGTTAGGGTGAGTCCTCATAAGGAAGTGGAGAAATTTGCACCTTTCCAAGAATTTGTGCAGGAGAATTTGGTCAGAAGCAAGGCTGAAGGTCAAGCAGCTACAAAGCTGACATGCAAAACAGGCTCCAGGATGAAGGGAAAGACATTAGTGAAGTCAGGAAGACAGGACACGCCAAGACTAATGAACTAGAAAGAGGAGAAAAAGATCAGCAACACCCAAATGACACACAGTATTTGAAAGAAGGGCATGTGGGTCATGGCCAGAATTTTGTTCCTCTTCAACCAGGACTCAGTTTTCAGGTCTTATTCATCACAGGTAGTAGGTGTAACTAACCTGTCTGCTGCCAGGCAGATGTACTAAAAAAAAATCAATATGCAGAACTGGGGCTCAAGACTCATACAGATGAGCAAAGCTCTGTCTAAAATATGAAGAGTGTGTGTGAATTTTTGGGACAGGGTTACTAAAGTAGTCTGCCCTACTGTAAAATACCAGACCAAACTGGAACAAAACCACAAAGAAACCAACTAAAAAAAATCAAAACCCTAAGCCATGAAAATTTAAAAAAAAAGGGTTAGAAAGGTTATTCTATTGTGACTTGTCTCTGGTGACTAGAGAGGCTTCTGTCTAGTAAACTTGCTCTGGTCCTTCAAAATTACAGCTGGAAGGTGGGAAACTTCACAATGTGACAGCAACTGACCCCACCTAGATGTTTCCTCTGCTGGGATGGAAAAGCTTACCTGTACTTTGTTGTGCGAATGAGTTCTTACATACCCATGTTTATCTTACTCATTCTTCTCTAAGAAGGACTGGCCTATGTTCACCTTAGAGTTAGACCTGCCACTACAGTTGCCATCCACTATGTGTGTTAGAATATATAGACTGCAACATGTTTGTACTGTACCCTTTTCCCCTTTTCTGTTGTTTTCTTAAAACAAACTACTTTTTAGTAAATTATTTCCACTCAGTTCATAGAAAATGTGTGTGCTTTGGAAATAATGCAAAATCCACTATTTTAAGTATCTCATATAAAAGCATTAAATATCAAACACCACCTCAAGGGAAGTATCTATGCTTAGTTTTTAGAGTTAGTGCATAGACCCTGGATTTATGCACTTGAGCTGAGTTTTGTTTGTTTAAGCCACTGCTTGGATTGGCCATACTCTGCAGAATTTCTGTGAATGCATCACATATTTTGCTGTGGCTTTTAACAGATTTCCCAGACTTTCCAAAGTTATCTGTAATCCTAATAGTCAGCAATCCTCATAGTTCAGCACTTTCTGAAGTATAAATGCATGATATCATACAAATATTCACAGCTACAGTCAAAACCATGCTACATCATTGTGAAATCAGCACCAAACAGAAGGGACTTCCCACTGCAAAGCTTGTGCAAGTAGGCTCAGGCAGACTGTTCATCTATTCCAATCATTTACTGTCATGTGTGTCATGCAAAACTGACACAGCAACTTGTTAACAGGCATTATGTCACTGCAACATACCCCTACAACCGTAACTACAAGAGCACATATATTCAGGAGACTGTAGAAAATACAGAAGAAGACACATTATGAACAAAATTCGTGACCAATACAGTTTATCCTAAACTTGCATTTTTAAGTATCAAATAACAATTATACATACTGCACATAACTCTCTTACCTCCTTAAATATCAAACACTTTAACAAAAATTCTTTCAACACTACTGAAGGGAAACTGACAGAGAGATGAATTTAAGTTACACTCTTCAAAGTAGCACAAATCAGTGTCACTACAGACAGAAAAGGTCCTGTCCTTCATGTACTTTGAGAAGTTTGTACTACATGAATGGGTAAAAGTGAAGGGACAAAAGCCTTGCCAGCCTCTCTCTACTCTCAGTAAAGCCACACCTAAATAATTGGGAAGAGTTGCACTTTGTATTTTTGAATATTTCTTCCTACACTTTCAACTATGAATTAAAGCAGAATAGTAAAATTCTGTTAGGGTATAGCACAACAAAACCAAAAGCGTTTTGCTTCTATGCAGTGAGTTTCTGTAACAGGATGAGGGTCACTAAATTTATGTTACTCCAAAATGTGGAAATAATACTTCAGATGTTAAAACCTATCAGTGCCAAATGTCACGTTCTTAGGATGTGTTGTCCTGTTTTTTGCCAGAACAGAGTTAATTTTTTGATATCCACATCATTGCTGGAGGCAGAGGGGCTGGAGCGGGAGGGTCAGCATACGTATGGGATTTTCACTTCTGAGTAGGAGAGGGGTGTGCCTCATGGTCAGCAAGAATAATGTGGGCACAGAGGGTCTGTCCCCTATTTTGTTCATTGTCTTGGGGTTGTATCATGCTGGGTTAGTTGATGATCATATAAATCACCCTCTTTTAGTACACTTTTGTCAATTGTATTGTTACTGTTACTTGTTTGTTTTTTATGTCATTGCTGTTTTCAGTAAATCATTCTTATCTCAGCCCATAATCCCTGACTTTTTTATCTCCAACAGAACTGGGTGAGGGGAGGGGAACAACATTGTTGTTCAAACCACAACAGATGCATTGATGCTGGGCATCCAGCTGCTTCAGGAGTCCAACATGAAGGGATGTAACAACTGACACTTGAGAACCAGTCCTACAACCCACAGCCTGGCTCTGATGCTGTGAGATAGCTGCAAGTCTATGGGATCAGATAAGATGCATCACAAGGTCCTGAGGGAATTGGCTGATGTTGTTGCCAAACCACTCTCCATTAAATTTGAAAAGTTATGGCAGTCAGGCAAAGTCCCCAGTGACTGAAAAAAAGGGAACCTCTTTTCCATATTTAAAAAGGGAAGAAAGAAAGATCTGGGGAACTACAGGCCAATGAGCCTCAAATCTGTGCCTGGGAAGATCATGGAGAAGATTCTTCGAGAAGGTAGGTTAAGGCACATAAAAGACAAGAGGGTGACTCAAGGCAGCCAGTACAGCTTCACTTGATCAATCCAGTGGCCTGCTATGATACAGTGACTGCAACAGTCAACAAGGGATGACTGACTGATGTTATTTACCTAGGCTTCTGTAAGGCCTTTGATACAGTGCCACATGGCATCCTTATCTCCAAACTGGAGAGACATGGATTTGATGGATGGACCGTTCAGTGGATAAGGAATTTCCTGGATTGATGCAGCAACATGGTTGTAGTCAATGGCTCTTTGTCCCGGGGAGACCGGTGAGTAGTGGTGTCCCTCAGGTCTCTGTCTTTAATATCTTTGTCATTGTCATTGGCAGTGAGTTTGAGTGCACCCTCAGCAAGTTTAGAGATCACACAAAGCTGACACACCTGAAAGACAGGATGCCATCCAGAGGGACCTGGACAACCTTGAGAAGTGGGCCCACAAGTACCTTGTGAAGTTCAACAAGTCCAAGTGCAAAGTGCTGCACTTGGGTCAAGACCATCCAAAAGCTGTACAGACTGGGAGAAGAAGCCATTGAGAGCAGCCCTGTGGAGAAAAACCTGGGAGTTTTAGTGGATGAAAAGTTGGACATGAGCCAAGACTGTCTGCTTACAACCCATAAAGCCAACCACGTCCTGGACTGCATCTTGAGGCCAGTAGAAAACTCACTGCATGGTTCAGACCTGGAGATTTGTGCAGCAAAAGCAGTGTTTCCAGAATGTCAAGAGAGATCATTCTGCCCTTCTACTCTGCTTTTGTGAGACCTCA
The DNA here is from genome assembly GCA_013396755.1 of Sclerurus mexicanus. Classification (NCBI taxonomy): domain Eukaryota; kingdom Metazoa; phylum Chordata; class Aves; order Passeriformes; family Furnariidae; genus Sclerurus; species Sclerurus mexicanus. Next base: position 61,552 of record VWZF01002265.1, on the reverse strand, counting down.
CCTGGAGTGCTGTGTCCAGCTCTGGGGTCCTCAGCAGAGGAAAGACATGGACCTGTTGGAGCAAGTCGAGAAGAAAGCCCTAAAGATGATCAGAAGGCTGAAGCACCTCTTCTATCAAGACAGGCTAAACGACTCAGGGTTATTCAGCCTGGTGAAGAGCAGACTTTGGGGACCTCATTGCAGCCTCTCAGTACCTTAAGGGGGTTTATAAAAAGGAGGGAGCAGGACTTTTTATACAGGCAGATAGTGACAGAACAAGGGGATATAGTTTGAAACTGAAATAGGGAGTGTTTAGATCATGTATTAGGAAGAAATTCTTTATCAGAAGGTGATGAAGCACTGGAAGAGGCTGCCAGGGAATATGTGGGTGCCCCTTCCCTGTAAGTGTTCAAGGCCTGGTTGGATGGGGCCCTGAGCAATATGATCTAGTGAATGGCATCCTTGCCCATGGGAGGGGTGGTGAAACTAGACAATCTTTAAGGTCTCTTCCTACCTAAACCATTCTATGATTCTGTCCTGGCTTGATCCTGGTCTTCTCCTCTCTGCCGTTTATGCCTGGCTGCTTTCACAAAGGATGATTTCAAAAGTAGTGATACAGTACGCTAAACTATCAGAATTTTGTTTTCTTCCTTCATTTCTTCTTTTCCTTCCTTTTCTGCAGGCAAAAACATGTTCTAATAAACTTGTCTTTCTGTAGAATTTACTGTATTCTTTTTTACCAAGATGAACTTTTGGTTATTCACTTGGCTCTGGCTTTTAAACAAATAAAATACATTTTTCCATGCTTAGATGACTAAAATGATGTTTCAGTTATTTTTTAATAATAGACAAAACAAGTCAGCTCAACAAGCTTCCTTTTGACAAAAAAAGGCTTTTGCCTTCTGAATGAATAATGCAAATTGGAGAAATTACACCATTCCTGCATTTTATGCGTAGGTAGATAATGTCCTGTCTTTCAGTGAATGCATTAGGCAAATGAGAACACTTTGCAGAAACAGTCGTCTCCCAGAATAGATCACTGTGTTCTTGCCATAGGAGAAAGGACTTTCCAAGTAAGTTACAGTGTTATCAACTACATGTTTTATGACTTTGGTGCTTTTTATTTGCAGTCCTGCAGTAGGAGGTGTTACATATTAGTGGTCCTCCTTACTGTCAGCAGAAGCAACTGGCTCCAAAGGGCTCATGCCATCCCCAGCAGGTAGGAAAGCAGGGTGATGCTTTGATACTGATGAACCAATGAAATAAAGTTGCAGGGAGGTGCACAATGTGCTGCAAGTATATGCTCATACCAGCCTTTGGTTTATTTACTGATAGTAATATTCCTATCAGGTCCTTTAATCTTATCTGGAAAGAGACAAGTTATGCTCCCTTTCACTGAAGAGATTTATTTTGATTTGCAGGCTTTGAATGCCCAGAGGTTCTCAGGCCCTTTATGGACATAGGTGAAGAAGTTCCCGGTGCCTCAGCCAGCTCAGTTTACCCTATTTCCCAGAAAACCCTTTGTAGGCTGGCATGGATTTCATACATCTTGATAAAGAAGTAACACAAAAAAAACATCCATAAGCCTTATACTATAAACTCTCCAAGGCAGGGAGTTTCATGGCAAGAATACCTATGCGCAGGATATAAAAGAATGTTTATAGAACCGACAAATTTTTAGACTGTTCTGAAATACATAGTAATTCAATTATTATTATTTATGCTTTTTAAAGTTACTACTGCGTTAAAAAACCCACAAAATGAAAAACAAAGCAAAACCAAACCAAATGTCTCTGTCTGAACTATTTACGAAACAAATGCAGAAAAGGTAGAATGTTCTGACACTCTCTTAGAAAACGTTACCATTTTTCTTTTCACTTTCTTCATCTTAAACATGTGGGTGGTGAAGACAGCTGATTACTGTGCCTGTGAGATCACAAATAAACTGGGTCTCTGGAAAAGATCTAAATAGAAAGAAGGCAAGAAGGCAGTATGAACAGAGACAGAAAGACAGAAAGCTGGAGAAAGACATGATGCAACACTGCTGTATTTGACAACTGCATGTTGAGTGTGGGGAAGATTGAATGTGACCTGAGGTGGACTGACTAGAGGATTAAATGTTTAAATATAGTTTGAAAAATATCTCAATATATTAGATAGTTAATCTAAACTTTAGATTTATCTATGGAATGGTATACTATACAAGTAGTGTATGTGGCATAAAAAACGAGACACAATTTGGTCATTTAGAGCAATTTTCCCACAGGAGTATAATGAGAAGTATACCCATGCAGAAAACACCAGGTGTTATTAATACCCCCTGGAAATCTGCATCATTGGTTGTGGCTCAGTCATGTCCTGTGAATTTTACATACATGTTCACCAAGTTACAGTGCCCCTTCCTCCTCTGGGGGAGCAGATCCTGTCTGCAGCCATTTCTCAGTGCCATGGTCTCTACCACCATAGTCTAGTGACCTACTGGAGTTGTGTCTGGGGTCTTGGACAGGACTGCAGCATTGCCTGGTAATCATTTATTGGCTCACTGCCTAGATTGATGATTTATTAAAAAAATTATGGGAATTTAAATGAGACACTTCAAAAGGAAAATACCCTAGAAGCTCTAACTGTGATTTGTGGATTTTGAAACTCAAGAGTCAGAATGAAGCAGAAGAGATTGAGATCACACCAGTGAAAACTCTTCCGTGTTGTTTCTTACTTCATCTAGCAGGAAAGTAAAATTGGCTCTCTGTTACCACAACTTGATTATTTTCTCTGTATCACTGATAAACATAACTTTCATACCGGCATGAGTAAGGCATCTGGACAGCAAATAAAAACTTCCTAAATGTCATGTTTATTCCTGAAACAAATAGAGAGAAAAGATAGCACAGCTGCTAGTCTTTTCCATTTGTACTGCCACAATTTTCAGAGGCTCAACTAAGTTGTCTCAACTCAAGCACAGTTAGTCAGCTACAGACTGGGCATAGATATCTGTGTACTGTGATTGGTCTTTGTGCCTCAGTCGCATTGTTTTACAGAATTTCTCCAGCTGAATTCACTTTGTTGTGAGTTATTTCAGGCAGTATCTGTGAAGATCAAACCAGAAATGTAAAAGCCTCCATACATAACCTATCATTTAACAACAATGTATACAAGAATCACTGAAGGGCCTTGGTATTCTGAAAGTGTTAGAATGTTTTATTACTGTAAATGTCTTCAGCCCAGAGAAGAGTTATACAATAATGAAAGTATGCTTTCATACCAATTCTCACTGGAAATCTTGCATTTTTGCACCTGAAGCTTCCCTGCTAAGAGTAGAAACTAATTTGAGTCTGCCAACCTAAGTGCTGCAGTTCTCTGATCTCTATTTTGCTTATTAAGTATTTTGTCAATATTGCTTCTTAAATCTGATTTCCTGCAGTTAAGTCAAGATCAGGTCTGTTTATAGCATCTTTTGGGTGGGACTAATTCAACTAAATATGTATCATAGGTTTATTTTATACAAATAAATTAAGTTTTGTGAAATAAATCTTCTGCTAAAGGGCTGTTTGGAAGGGCTTAGAAAGTTCTGTGGCTCTGCTTGTAGTTCAGCAACAAAACAGCTGCCCTCCCTATCACAACTTACATATTTTCCTTTTGTGGTTGCTTTTAAATACAATGATATTTGGAGTGATAGTGTTTTATGTGGAACTATAGAGATCTGTCCAGGAAACAATTTTTGAGAGCAAAGGAAAATATAAAACACCTTCTAATAGTAGAACACATGTTCAATTTCTGTTGAAGAAGAATGAAAACATAATTTAGTTGGTCTGAAACCTTCCATATGACAGATCGTAGATACACATGCAAGCTTTGGTATAGCACTGTAACACCAATCATTAAGAGAAAAATGTTACAGGAGTGAGAAAAAGCCAGTCTGAAAACTGGGACTTATTTTGCATTCTGAGCAGAAGAACAAATTTCATCATATGTCTCTCAAAACTGCTAAAAGAAGAAGGTGAATAAAATAACTCACAAAACATACATGGCAAGACTCTCTAAAGATGAAATTTTCAAACACCCTTAGAGAATATTCTTCTACAAAATCCTTGTCTTATGATAAACAGAGTTGTTAGGTAGTCAAGATGTTAGTGGAGAATTTTCTATATTTTGGCATTAATTTTGAATTTTTCACTACTCCCACAGTCAAGTTGTACTAAAACTGGCTACAAAGTGTCCACATAATTTTAAGAGAAGAAACTCCTAAACCCGTGAAATACTGCTGAGAAAAAGCCCCCAAACTGTACTGCTGTTACTCCTCCTGACTAGTAGTTACTCCTTGAGTAGACCCTTGAAAACAATGTAAGAACTTTAGAAAAAACTGTTACTTAGTCTGAGTAATATGAGAGTAAAAGCAATGAACAGTTTGTCTAGTCAGTCCCAAACCTTGTAACAGGTGCACGGCAGTGCAATAGTTGTAGAGACAGGGTTTTTTTGGCAACCATTCAACAGCTCCAGTGCTGTTATCAGCTTCCAGCCTTGGCATTTACAGTGGCCTATGCTGTTGCAAACATCAGGCCTTGCCAACAGGACCAAATCACGAGAACATGCAATCTAGTAGAGCTTTGAGGTTGGAAAGGTCCAACTTTTCGTCAGAGGTGAAAGGTACAGCTGTGCCCAGTTCTTAATTTTAATCTTAGCCTCAATAGATAATTTGATCTCACTGAAAGACTCCTGTACCAAACAAGGTGCTGTAGAAGAGCAACCTTCTTTGAGCTGTATATTAAAATTTAATGGAAAGTTATCTATAATCAGGACTAATTTAAAGCAGATTGTGCTCATCATATTTCAGCTATAGGCTCCTATAGTGGTATCCTGATCTAGGAGTCAGAGACTACTGCATGCCTATCAAAGCAACTGGCCTTCTGCCCACCTGAAAGAGTAGTTTGAAAAGCCAGTTGCTCACAGCATAAGTGATGAGTCATTTATCTGTTAATGCAGTGACAGTGAAGCAACAGTACGACTAGCAGCAAATTACTTAAAACAACGTACTGTCTCAGTTTAATTCCATCAATAGCATATACAATTACCATGTTCACTTTTTGTAAGTACAAGAAACTTCGGCCTGCCTAAATCTGCCTTAATAGCTTGCTCACCTAGCCTATATTTAATTCCTTGTACCTGATGTTTTCCAATGCCTAACTGTACATTTAGGATCTCTGAACTTCTGAGGTCAATAGAAAATTCACTGTGTCACTCAAACCTGGAGATTTGTGTATCAACTAGACTAACTTTTGGCCTGAGCTTGTTGGTGACATCTGCTTAGGGCACTTGTACCTAATGAAATTCAATGGATCATATACGTAAGCATCTCAAAGAAAGCATGTTGTAAACCAGAGGTATATAAATTGTACCTTTCTTGTGCTTGAGCTCTGTGTGCTCAAAGCCACCCAGGTAAGGCACACCTTGCAGAGGAGTTCTTCTGCAGAATAACCCTTGCAAAATGAAACTAACTGGAGCAGCACCTTGGTGGGAAGCAATGCTCCATATCACCATGTAGAAGTGTAGAAATACAGAAAAATCCCTCCCCTTTGGACAGTGGCACCTGACCAGTGTCCTGGTTGGACGCCAGAGGCTGGATAGATGCCACCTTACACTGATCCAGGGGTTCTACAGACAGAAGCAACTCTCAACCCTGCCATGGTCTTCCTTAGCAGACAAGCAGACAGACTTGTGCCCTGTGTTATTTCAAGTTGTGAATGAAACAAATGTACCTTGCTAGATAACACAGAGGTGGTATGTGCAATGAATTATGTGTGGCAAAAAAGATCTTTCTCAGCCACATAAGGTAGTAGTGGCAAAAAAGAAGGAATAATGTGTCAGGCTGTTAGGTGGAGTGATGATAACCTTTGGGTTTGCCTTATAACAGTAGAGGTGATGCGAGAGAGGTCTTGTGTTAGAGACAGCATGTGGGACGGTATCCTCCAGTATTCCTTCTATTTTCTTCTGAAAATGTAGTCACCGGATTTGTCTGTGAAAATGCATTTCTTTTAGAGGAACTCTGGCATTCTTAGCTTTCTGAGCACTTGCCCAAATCACAAAACCGTAAACTGAAACTCTCTTAAATATTATGTAAAATACGGATTTTTGTCAGAGGGACAATCCAAGCAAAGAGATGATGCAAACACAAACTGCTTGAATACTGTTTGGTTTGCAGATAGCAAGTTAAACCTGATTAGTGTAATGACTTTACAGGTGAAGTTGCCTTCACTTAAGCTTAAGATTATTTTTCAAACTATGACACCTGCTAACTCTTGTGAAAGGTTATGGTGCATATTCAGTGCATCTGAAAAACAAATAGTTTGTCAAGTTACCAAGTTACACATTTGAGCCTTGTTTTTAAACAGTCTGCTACTGAAAGTATTGAACTTCTCTTTTACAGTGCTTTTCACCAGCTACCCATGATCTTGAGGATGCTACCAGAGAATGACTGAGGATTTCCCACCTTTATCTCAATATGGACTCAGAGATCCAGGAAGATCAGGAAGGTCCAGGCACAGAAGAATTTTCCTTTTTGTCCTATTTTTTCCTCATTGCATCACTTAACTTTATTTGATTCCTTTTGAAATTTTAATTTGATCACATTATCTTGTTTAGCTCCAAACCTCTTGTTAAGGGGCAAGAAGCACTTTAAAAAACAATTCCTGTTCTTTGTTAATTTAGAAAATAAAATGCACAAGGCACAGAAATCAGTTCAGGCTTTCAATTTTATCTTTATCACTACAATTACTAGGGCAAATGGGAGAAATAGCATTAATATAGAAGTTGTGTTTCATTAAATATGTAACCTGGTATGACGGTCTCCATTTTGCTTCCCATTGTTGCTCTAAGTGACAAATTTCTCTGTAAAATCCTCTAGTTTTTTCTGCTGAACATTTTGTGAAACAAATTAGGAAAAGTTTTATCCAGAGACATTGGACCAAACAGCTGGTTCTAGAACCTTGCTGAAAGCAATCACCTGAGGAATGACCTTGTCCATCTGCTTCAATCTTTACTGTCGCTTGCCATTTGGAGGTCCAAATTCCCTTTGATAAATCAGAGAATCATAAGAAAGCCCCTTTTGGAAGGGGCTTTAGAAGTTCATCAGGTCAAACCTTACATAGTTCCCGAGCAGTCTTGCAAGGATCCAGAATCTGACCTAAGGTTAAATTCCATTGGTATATCACAGCTCACCTGGAAAGCATCCAGGCAAGCATGACATTTAGTTTTTGAAAACACACTGGCATTTATGAAACTAGTACAATGAGTTTATCTGTTATTGTTACTATGTCAAAGCCAAGGGATTTCAACTAGTTTGGGATCCCACAGAATAAAGCATTCTGCAGCTATGCAGAAAGCTCTGTCAAGACCTTGGGACTTATATTATTACCTAAATAGAAAAGAAAGAGTAAGAGGAAAACACAAATACTTTCAAAATACCTTGTAGCAGGGCCATGAATGAGTAGCCTGTTCTTCCAATTTCTTTTCTATGACTTCACCTGCAACATTATCTCATCAAGAGAAGCAGAGGAAGTTAACATCTTGTCACATGAAACTACTTCTACATGTAATTGTGTATGCATGTGGAAGTGCACAGACACATACCTGTGTATTTCCATACAAATGTTTTTAAAGCTTTCCTGTGCAGATGAAGTGTTTTATCCATGAGCTTTGACTTTTACAAGAAACAGAAATATATTGAATCTCTCCTTTCAGGATAAATTGTGGTCTGTTTTCATCCCTTTTATTTCTTGTTTGTTTGCTGTTCCATTAACTTCACTTATCTTTTTGTTGTCTGCAAAATAGTACAGACAAAATCAGTCAAAACTGCTGCACTTCAAGACCACGCTTGGTGCCACCTCATAGCTGCATGATTTTTTCTTAACTTGATCTTTACTTTTTTTCTGCTATATTACAATTATTTACACATACAAAGGTTATATCATTGTCCTGAGGCAGTGCCTACAGGCATGTGTTTATGTAAACTCCTGTCTTAGTGCTTTTGAAAATGGTAAGGAAATTAGGTATCTGTTTGCATGTTTGGACAATACATACTTTGAAATTCTGATCATGAGATATCAATACATAATTTCTGTAATACATAAAATGCAATACCCAATTGTGTGATTATAAAAAATATTGATGATTTATATATACAATTATTTGCATTAAGGAATAATGTCCAATGTTTTAGAAACTGTATTTGGAACAATCTGTATAGAAATTCCATGTCAATCCTGATGCAAGAACTTACATAATCCTCAATTTTGTATGTTCCAGTCATCACTGGAGATCTGTTTGGTGTGTTATGACAGAAGAACTACTTTCAACCTTTTGTAAGGCTAACAATATTCTTGCTCCATTCTCATCTCCTCTCTCTCGTCTCAGCTTCTCTCCCAGACCCTCATCCTTCACCTGAGCTTGAAAGATGAATTTGTACATACCAGTTTTGAAGGGCCCAAACAGATATTAATGAGCTGAAAGTGCACACACACCCTTAGCTATGGAGGATGTGTATTTAACCATTCAACATAGTGCTCTATTAAGTATTTACTTAGGTATTTATTCAATTTCCAGTTACTAATATAACCACTACTATATCACCCAGACCTCTTTAACAACGTTTTTCCTGAGGTGAGACCAGGCTCCGCTCCGTATAACTTTGACAACTATTTTCCTTTTCCAAAGAGATATTTGGTAACAGGATTCCTGTATATGTGGTCCACCACAATAATCTCCTGAAAAATCTCAGGTTTCTCTGTCTAACCCTGTCCACATGCCAGAGGGGACAGCGGGGATGTGGGTTTGTGTGGCTCACTGCCACTGATGGTGACATTTACCAGGCTGTGACACAGCTGGCCCAGGACTCCAAAACCTGTGGGAGGAGGCACCAAACCACCTCTCAACAGGCTTATGCTCTAGGCAGCCCTGATTGCTGGCACACGCCCAGGCACACTCATGTGCACACGGAGCATTTTTGTCATGAATTCTTACTGTTGCTGTGGCACTGAATGAAGCTCACCAGCTTTGAAGTACCGGTGCTGGGATGGATGTGCTGTCAGTAAAGTAGTCAACACCTGCCAGAATTGCTGGCAAAAATTTGCATGTAATTGGCAACTTGAGGTCATGTGCAAAGCAGGCTCCTGTTTTGTTCCAACATGACTTTGCATTTTGATAAATGTTGTAAGTAATTACCATAAAGTACAACTGCCAGAACAAAACATAGCAACAACCATGAAACTGTGCAGCACCCTGTGCTGCAGAACTACACTGTTTTGCATTCCTTAGAAACATTTACCATCTGTTTGAAGATGAGGATCCCCCACAGCTTTTTTTTCTTTTTCATTTTGGTGATGGAAATAGCATAAGGATTCAGACTAATATATCTTCTGATGGCAAACTACTGGCATGCGCTATGAGAAAAATTAGGTTTGACACCTCGCTGTATTCTGCAGCCAACACAAAATAAGAGATCTGGGAGGCTTTTTGAAGCAATAGCAAATAGCCATAAATGATTAAAATGGACATGAGCACTGAAACTTCAGGTGTAAAAGCTGATTTTGAATATCATGCCCATGCTCCAAAGGCCATGCTCCAGCTACTCAAGGACTGCAAATCTGAACTGAAATAGAATTGTACTTAAACTCTGGCTATTTTAACTAGTGTGACCTATGGGATACTGCTGCTTTCTGTGTCTGAGAGGTCTGTTCTGCAGAGATCAGTAGCCATTTTACAGGGAGCTACAGTTACAGTCTGCAGCAGAAGACATAGTGTTGATCCTATTTTTAATAAAATTGAAAATGTGTCATGTAGAAGTTGTTTGCTTATTGTAGAGAAACATTTGTACTGTGAGCAGTGATCCAGATAGAGGTGTATACAAATTCAGGTATACCTCCAGCTAAAGTGGATTTAGATCTTGTGATTAAAAGTGAGTTGTTGACTCTTATGATGTAATTCCCTTTTCAGATTTACAAAACATTAACAAGAAATGTTAATGAGCTCAGGCATCTGAGAATTTTACATAAAAATTATGTTCATCAGAAAATGTCAGCAATCTTACACATGTAATTTTTTTTAGGAAAAATACTCTTTTTTTGTGATTCACGTTAAAATTCCATTTTACTGCAAAGGGTTTATTTTCTGGTTATCCATAATGTACAGTGTTGTATTTTGCTTAGATTTTGTTTTAAAATAGCTGTATCAAAAATATTTTTTCCAGAACTGTCTATAACTGGGAAAGACACTAGAATTGGCCATTAAAATCTCAAACAACAAAACAGAAAGGTGACAATAACAATGATTAAAAATCACTAGCTTTTGAAAAAATAAGCACCATGTATGTAAAGCAGAAACTGGAGCTTTCTACTAAGCTGTTGTTATCAGGAGTTATAACAATGGCTTACAGAACTTTCCTTCCTGAGAAATAGATATTGAGTTTTGTTGCTATTGTTGCAAAACATTATCCAATTCCAGGACAATGATAAAAAAATTGGTTTTGAAAAGTTTTTATGGACAGAGAGTTTAAGAACACTGCCACTTGTATGGTCTGGAAGACTGCTTTGATAGCTATAAAAGCTGAAGATTTAGAAACTGAGTGTGTAGACATCATCTTACATACTTCTTAGCAGTTCAGAGTTATGCCTTGTAGATCTCTAATCAATGACTAGTTGTACTGAGGATGAAACAGCACTGAAAAGACATAGAACATCAGCAATTAGAGGGTTAAAGCCAGCGCTATATGTGTGCAACTTAGCTGTGATGCAACTGTCAGTCAAATGAGATGTTAGTAATAATATACTTTTCCTTCACATATTAAATCTTCATCCAAAACAGTCTCTTTAAAAAAGCTTTCTAATATTAAGCACTTTGCCAGTTGGTTCCTGTGTTTTGTTAGTAATATATATGCTTGGGACTATGCCGTTTTTCTAGCTGACCGTTCACTATCTCATATGACTTGCTGTCAGCACATTTTCCCATCTCACGTTGGAGAGGCTTAGAAGTGAATACACTGGAGATTTTAATGAAACTTCTACTCTGAATAAAGGCTACAGGGGATACACAGGTCAGTGAACATGTTGCCCAGGAGGACTGTGGATTCTTCATCTTTGGAGATACACAAGACTGAATTCTGCATGGCCACAGCAGGCTCCCCGCAGTGATCCTGCTTTGAGCAGGAGGCCTGTTCCAACCTCAGCTGTCTTGTGACTCAGCAGAGATGCTTTGGCTTTCACAGCTCTGAAGGTAATTGCATGACTTAGGAAATAAGTGACAGCATCTTGGTTGTCTCTTGCTGCACTGAATAAATCCTCAAAGGCTAAAACAGCCTGTAAGTACATATCTTATGTAACGGGATCCAGTTTTTAAAATACCTAAGTAGTATGACTGAATGTTTGAGAAAACAGATGAGGAAGCTGCTTGGTATTTTGTCACATCCTTTCCATGTCACTGACTTGTCTTAACTTTCATGGTCCCATGTTTCTTATCAAGAACTTAAAAAAGTGGCATTTTTTTGACAACTATGATTACATATATACATATGTATGCATAACTATGTAAATATATATCTGTAACTATAAATCACATTGTCCATATTTGGTGTAATGTAATGGGCCTTAATACGTAACTCCTGTGGTGCTGTACCACACAGAGTTCCTTTTAAATGGGACTTGTAAGTGGGCAGACTCTTTTACATGTATCGTGAAAAATAACAGTAGGATGTTGTGTTTGTGTTGAATGCTCAGTTAAATGGTTTCATCTGTGTTAACATTTAAACAGGTTTGTTCCCAAGTACATTGCTCCATAGCTGAGTTGTCTCCTTGTGTTTTAACAAATACAATGATGTAATGAGGTCTTTGCATCAGCTGCTACATTACAATGGTTTAACTAAAACATTTTCTTTTTCTTTTTTAAAATACTAATTCACAGAGTTGATTTCAAATAAATAGCATGTTGCACATTGAGTCAGAGGTTGCACTGCACGGGCAGAAAGACACAAAAATAATAAAAAGCCATTTTTAGTAATGAAAAGTGAACATTTTGGTCTTGAACAGCCTCTGCAAGTCCTACTGCAGAACAACTGGTGCGCATCACAGCCTCAGAGTTCTTCATAATTGCAAGACATGGGCACTTCACAAGACACACCTTGTGCTTCTAGTTTAAAGTAAATTGTTGGGAAATCAATGAATTAAAAGATTAGATTTTGTGTAAAATGAAATTGTGATTAAGGTTACCTTTGTATCAGCTGTGATTTTTTAAAAAATTTGTGAAATAAGATCAGAAAATCTGTCCTACTCCTAATGTAATAAACAGTCCATTAAAACTTAAAAACAATAGACTGTCCTCAAACTATAGTCAAGTTAGATTTTAACAATCCAAAGAAAAATATAGATGCTGTTGAAAGGTATTCTGTGAAGGGAGCCTTATCTGCTGCATACCCCAGGCTGCAGCGATTCCAAGTCTGGAAGTGAATATATTTCAAGTTCAGGCAAGACTTTGCAGCAAATTAAAATGGAATAACTGAATATATTTGCCAGTATCAGAACACTCAAGCAGTCAGATGATCTCTATGTTGTGTGAATTTTCTAACTGGTATGTGGAATTTGGCTGCTGTTACACAGAGTAGTTTAAGAGTTGTTTTCTGGATTTAGTCCAGTTATAGGCAAGACTGCTGCTTCTGTAAATCATTGGAGTGTTATGAAAGAATCTCTGGTAGGCTGACTAGACCAGTAGGGCAAAATGAAGTGCTTTAATCACAAAAGCTTTTCCCCAGCTAAAGAATGGAAGCAATATATGAACCACTGCAGCAGCCCTGACAAAGCCTCTACTGAGTTGTCTTCATATTCCCATTAACTCTCAGTCCTCCAAAGGCTCCATTATTCTGCCTCCCTAATGCTCATGAAGATCTTGCGTTTCCAGTATGTAGACAATGTAAATGGGTGAAATGTGAAGGCCAGTGGGAGTTTTTTATCGCTATCCACTAGTATCCCAATGGTCAGTGTGTTAAATTCAGCTTGGGACAAATTTGGCACAGAAACAGATGCACAGCTGAGTGCCCAGCCACTCTTGTCTTGGGCCTTACTGGCACAACACGTGAGACAACAGATCCTAATAGGAATGACAAAATGCCATAGCCCTGTGCATAACAAAAGTAGGCAGATGGGAACATAACTAGACCACCACCTTCAAGGCCACAGTTCTTTCACAACTGTCCACAGGTACCTGGGATTCTAACCTCTCTGCTTCACCTTGCAGATCATCCACTGGGAATGCTTTCAGACCAGCACAACACCATCATGCAGAACTGTGCTCATCTCCTCTTGGTCACCCTCCCCATGCAAAGGTGCAGCATAGCTCCTGCCTTGGCTTGTATGGATAATAGTACAGAATGGGCACGGTTGAGCAGTTTCTGTGCCTGGTTCCTCCTGTGGTTGTCTTTATGCTTCATCAGGGGTGCTAGTAGGTGGTTTATCTCCTTCTGCCAAAGGGGACTAGAAAAGCACAGTGTGTTCTCAAAACTATTAACTTTTCTGGACAAGCTCTCAGTATGAAGCACAAAAGGTAGAGAATGTGGAAATCTAGCTAGCCTTACCAGACAAAAACTGTAGCTTGGGTAACTGGAGGAAGCATTTTCTCTGCAGATTATTAATTTGTGAATTAGTCAAACTCTGTACAGTTTGTTAGCAGACTTCACAGTCTAAAACAAAATTCACATATAAAATGATTTATTGGATATTTAGGATTGGAAGTGCTTTGCAGAATTATTACTGGGAACAAAAATCATTTATATAGAAGCCTAAAGTCTGAAAAAAGAAAAATCACATAAACAGTTCCTAGAAATCAAAACTGTTCCAAATTTTGCAGTGTGACAGTCTTTTGAGGGTCATTCTCTTATCCAGTTTTTCTGGGATATCAGAACTTACAGGCAACGACTTTCCCCTTGTAAACCACCTTCTCAATTTAAATAGTCAAACTATTTGTTAAAGAAATTCATCACTACTTTCTAGCAGATTGTTTTGTTGCTTTTGTAACCTTTATTTTCATTAAATTATCAGATTCCTTCAAAATATTGCAGTTTATCACTGTACATATAAACAGAAAAATGAAGTTTTCCTCCTCTAGGAGGGAAAAACATTTTGGTTTTCCATAGGTTTTTTCCCCACAGAATAAAAAGTTTATCACTTTTAAAATGATAAGAGTTAATAAAGTAACCTAATGGGATCTAATGGATCTTATGTAATATCAGAAATATTCCTCTCTGTGTGGTACTCAGATGAAATAGTTATTAGTCTGACATGTATTTGTATGAATTCAGTATTTCTTAGAAGATCCATGTGATTAGATCAGATGAGATTATGAACATTCATTCCTCAGAGGTACTCAAATTATGTAAAATGCAGAGGACAAAAACAATCAATGCTTCCAGGCACTGGAATGAGTACGAGAAGCTGATGCTACAGTTTCTATGTCATTCACTTATCACGTGGTCAATAATATGAATAATGTGATATTACTTTAAATGCTGAAAAAATTTGCTTTCAAATAATAACTCATAATGATTTTGTTAAAATTTTGAATAAAAATAGCTTTGGCAAATTCTCCAAACACATAACTAGAGACTTACTGTGGCTATATTTTTAAGAAGTAAGCTAAAATTATCTGAATAACAGAACTTCTACTTCAAAGAAGCACTCTAGGAACATATTGTTACTATATTTTTAAATATAATATGTGTATTACTAATATTATAATAAATATAGTAATTATTATACGGTCATAAAAATGAGACTTTCAGGAAGGAGCATATAGCTCAATATTTCTCTGTATCAGAATGTGAGTGTTGTGGATTTTTCCTTCTCTTTCAAGATCAAAAAAATAGAGTATAACAAGAAAATAATTGAAAAATAGTATCCATGGAGTTGTAGCACCAGTATATAAGCTTTACATAGATCCTTCTGTGTGCAACAGAATGTTCTCTTTAAATATAAAAAATGATGACTCTAAAAGCATGACATTTTCTAGGAACTGATCCCATCCCTTGACACTGGGAAAACCCTCAGTGTTTTGGAAAAGTGTGTAAGATCTAATAATGGTCTATTCTTAGAAATCTGATGATGTGCTGCAAGAAGCTTAAAAAAATCTAGCAGTGGTGCATAGTCAACAGGAATGTAGAAGGGATTTTGTGTTCCTGGGGAAGTTAAAGCCCTTCTTTCCATTAAAAAAAAAAAAAAAAAGTGGAAAGTAAACCAAAAGTGAAACCAATCCTTGAATCCTTCCAGTCACTGCAACACATTCATACACATGCTGAGCAAACATGAACACAGCTGTTGCAGATCTGTTGTGTAAGAGGAAAAAAATCATCTGTACATTTGTTTACACAGTCTTTGCTCTCGCTAGGTCACGCAACTTCCAGCTGAGGTGAAATACAAAAATCATATGCTGCTGACATGCTCAGTACCAGAGGGTTTCTTCCCCACAGCTGGCATTCCCGTGCCTCACATATAAACAGAGAACTGTAACCCAATTAACCTACCACTGTCTTAGAGCAGCAACTCTCAGCTCAACATCCAAGTGTCGCCTTTCACCCTCTAATGTGCTGCTGGCGAGGGAAGGCTGTGGCAAGTCAGAGGAAGCCGCAGCACAGCTGGCTGCAGAAGGGGTGTGGGGGCCTGAAAAAGGGGCCAGGGACCCACAAAAGGCCCTGAGCTGCACCCCGGCTGCTGGCAGAGGGCCCAGCAGTATGTGCAGGGGACAGATCGCATCCCACTGCCCGCAAGGAGGGGGGCAGCATGCAGGGGTTACGTGGGGACTTCTGTATATTTTACTGCTGTACAAACCTGGCCTTGGGTTGAACATGCTCATCAGAGTGTTGTCCCTTAAAAAAGGGCTTCCAGCACTGCAAAATTCTACTTTTAAATGGCCACACTATTTATTTCTGGTGCCTCATCTGAGATACCTTAATTCTGAAGTAGCATAAAATGGAAAATTATGGTTCCACGGGGTAGAGTTTCAGGTTCCCTAAAAATTTTCCAGAGGATGTTTAGAGAATGTAAACCTACTGACTGCAAAGATGACATCCCTAACTTCTCTTCTTGGAATTGTAGAAATAGTCCACAGGTCCCCAGGGTCTAGGGAGCCTGGATTGAAAGTGTTTCTAGAAAAAAATAACAAACCTATTTCTGCAAATGATTATATCTTCTCATTCATTTTAACTTGTGTCTGTATGTTAGAAAAAGTGTGGAAACAAATTTGGTTATATCTAGGTCTAAAAAGTTCTAAAAAGTATTTGGTTGTATCTAGGTCTAAAAAGTTCAGTTCTTTGGTTATATCTAGGTCTAAAGAACCATGCATCATGGTTCAGTTATTTAATTCCTGGACACTGTTCAGAGAGAGGTAAAATCAACATCCACTTGGTGGAATTTGTTTGTTTTTCTGTTCATCCCTCTCTATTGTTTTTCCAGTCCATCAAGATTTCTACAAGAAAACAGTATTTGCCTTCTTTTGGGGTTGACAGAAAGTACATGTTACGCATAAAATAAGTGTAGATCTTATGTGTTGGTATTTTCCGGAACTCTGTGAGCAAGATTCCATCCACAATTAATTATCAGTAAGTTGGACCTATACACTATGCATGCATACCAGCTTCCCCACCCTCTTTAAACAAATTGACTGTAGAAACAATAATGGAAAGTATCTTAGCAAAAGTAGTCCACTTTCTTTCTTTCGTCACACCCTCCCCACCCCCCCCAGTTTATTTCTGGTCCTATAGGCTTTGATCTAATGTGCAGGAAAAGGAATGTATAGATCAAAGCAAAATCCAAAATGAAACTCTAATACCATAATGGGTCTACAGATCACATTAAGCATACAAGCAGTAGGATTGAATTTGAATATGGTTTTAAAACTTGTTGATCAGAATATGTATAAATATGCTTGAGTACATATGAATTTGATCAATTCCAAACCATTTTGAGCTCACTTAGAATTTCTCTGAAGACTTCATTGTGCAGTAGATCAGATTCTAGTTTAAATTACATCATGTTGACCAAATGGTGCCAGTGATTAATATCTAAATTAATGTAGAAAAAATTGTAGCTGATATGCCAAGTATGTTAAGCGCTTGAATAAAAGCAATCTAAAAACTTGTCTGGAATGTGGTGATTTCACCAACCCCTGGGTCAGAGTCTGCAGACAGTTGGAAATATAGAAATCTGTTCATGACTATATGACAAAACACTCCTTTGACCACAGACAGGTTCAGACTTGGCATGAGAGAGTGCAGAACTAATTCAATAAATGGAATTGCACAATGGGTAACTTTCCCCCCAGAGACACATAAAGTTCCTTGGTGAGTATGCTTCAGCTAACAAGGCTGTGTTCATTCAGAGCTGGGTTTTGCTCATCTCACTCTTGCTCTTTAGGACACTAGCATCTCACTATATTTCATGTATAAAGTAGAAGTGTCACACTGGAATCAATCTTTTGGACTGAGTACTGTTCCAGTGCTTGGACTCAAGAAAAGGCACACCCCACAGCACAGCCCAGAAATAATGCAGTCTGTTTAAGGCTTTGATAAAAAGAGTTGACAGAATATAAGCATGCATGATAGATCTCAGGACAATAAATTTATGCTCTTTGTAATTGAAATAGATTAATGAAAAACTTTGTTAAAGGTGCTTTTAATTTAATTTAGGATATTTTGCAGCATTAAGTGATAAATGTCCTACTTCAATGCTCAGTGAAGAAATTAATGAAAGTAGTGGGAATGAGAATGACAGAAGAATCTGAAATAGCTTGGCTATTGTGTTTGTCATTCCTGACTTAGTGTATGTCTGTTGAGGAAAAGATGTAATATCAATATGCTGAGATTATTGAAAGTCAAGGAAGTGGCTGAGAATATACACAGTATTTGCAAGCATTAAATTTGTCATTGTAGTTCAGGACTTGCAAACAAAAGCTCTTGTCATTTGGACAGATTACCAGGGCAGAAGTTATGTGGCTTTGATTACATTGTTATTCTATGAGAATTATTCTAAGTGTGCTAAGAATGAAAAAGTGAGATTTATGTAATTCTTCTTTCCTTTGTTCAGAGGAACAGATAGTTGGTCCCCATGGAAGTGACTCACTTTTTTTTGAGACTGTCTCCTGTCATATCCTCGGTGGGGTCTTCTACAGGCTGGGCTGTGTGTTAGACCCTTCTTACTTGCTGGAGAGAAATAAAAAGGAAAGGATGGCAAAATTTTTCTGTGAAATATCATTCATAGTGTCTTCCAGGAACTCCTAAACTATGTCACATCAAGGTACATGGTAGACCTGAACAGAGATGAGCACTGCTCTTTCTGTCAGTGCCCTGACTGCACAGTCCCAGCAGTGGATTTGGCTGTGGGCCTCAGGGGGCCAAATCTTGGCCCCAGGGGTTTCTCCATCCCAGCTGCCATGCCTGTGCCCAGCCATAGCCCTGAATCAAGTGCCCACTCCATCCTAGTCTTGAACCTTTCTCATCCCTACATGGATGGGATATGACCTTGGATCCCCTTACCATGCCCAACTTCCAAAATACGTCTTCAGAAAGCCAAAAATCACTCCAATATAATAAGGCAGATGTCTGCTTTAACACTTCACAGTTTCACAGAGTTTGGCTTAGAGATGTCGTTTCACATCACTGCTTAAAACGTCAGTACAAAATCTGATAAAGAGAAACAAAAAATAAATTTTGCTGTCAGAAGAAAGACAATATTCACTAAACAAACGAAGGACCTTACCAGCCCAAAACTGTCAAACAATGAAAAAACATGATCTGAAAAATATGTGGTCTACATTTTGTCATTTCCCTCATGCAGACAAGACAGCAGTCCTGAAAGTTATGGCTATGTATTTCCACTGCAAGCATGGAATATCTAAATCTATAATTTGCCAGTGATGTGAAGAGATTAATTCCCACAACCATCAACACATTTCAAAGTTTAGTGCTTATACTTGCAAGTGAGTAATACTACTAAGTGTGTAATGATAATAGATGAAATATAAGGAATGCAAAGCCTTTTTACTTCTATAAGGTTAATAGCAGAAGGATGTGCTGAAAGACAGGTCAAGATCATTGAAGTCTTACAAAAGAATTGAAATATCCAACTCATCACAAAGTTTGCTCTGGCTCACATATGCACTTGGAACTATAGGCTGCTGCTTTAGCTTCACTTTCTTATATCTTTTAAATCTCTAGCCCTTGTTTTTCAACTTAGAGAAGAAAAAAATTTGCTCTCTAAGTTATATGCCTCTGATAAAGCAAGTATCTAATTGTTTGGGTTTTTAAATGCTATTTCAGATGTTAATTATGGAATTTCATTGAAATAGATAATGACATTTAAAAAGATAAGTAGTCTTTTGCTCTTGCTCCTAAAGTGTTTGTAATATTTTTTGAGAAAAAGCAGCCTATTTCACTGCCCTACAGGACAGACAAGGTTTTAAAAAAACATCTTCCGGTTAAAAAAAGATGCTTCAATAGAAACAATATTTTTTTCTATAAATAATTTCATAGGAGAATGGAATTACATAACTGTGAGTTGTATACGAATTCTGTAAGTCTTGAAAACCAAAGACTATCAGAATACATTATTAGTAGACGACCAACAAGATCAAGCAATTTAATTGGAGAATTTAGTTCCTTTTGCTGAAATGTCCAAGAACTAATTTTTCTCAAATTTATTTAGCCAATTTATATTCATGCCATTTCCTTTAAGGATTACAGAGAAGTAAGTTAAATCTTACCCATTTTACTCAGTTGTGAAACAGTGAGATTATAGCAGTAACATTGTTTCTCATCCCAGATGTGACAGCATTTCTAATACCAATTATGAAATTCAGGTTTTGGTTAAGCATGCAGAAAAGCAATCTTACTTATGAAGTATAAAGGGAATGGCTTATATAAAGAGAAACCCATACATGTGTAAAAATCAGTAGGTTTTAGTTTTGAATTGAAATCAACATATAACAGAACTTTGTTTTGGATAGGAAGGAGTGTAGGAGAGAGGCCTGTTTGTTTTTTTAGTTTATAGGGGTGGATGCAAATTAATTTTGTACTAGCCACAGCAACATTTTGGAACACAATTTGGCCAAAAAAAGAAGTTATAATATTTGATCTGCAAACATGTACTTACACAGGTATTAGCATTTCAAATAATCTACAGAAATCAACTCTATATTCAAGTATTTTAAGCTGAACTAGTAGCTTTTGCTCTGCTGTGCTATTTGTTGAAAGTTCTCTCCACTTTCATTTGGTCAAAGAATGGGAAAAAAAAAAACCAAAAAACCCACAAAACCAAATGACCAACTCAAGCCTTTCATGCATCTGAGTGCACTATTCTTGCAAAAAAGCAGAGAGAAGCAATACAGTTTATTCAATTTCCTAGGGACAGTACTTGTACTTGATTTTATACTTGTATTGTCAGGCAACAGAAGGTTCACCAAGTGTCTCCTGACTTATGAATGTCACTGCACTCCAGCCTTAAAGGAAGTTGTTCATG
Source organism: Sclerurus mexicanus (assembly GCA_013396755.1). NCBI lineage: Eukaryota > Metazoa > Chordata > Aves > Passeriformes > Furnariidae > Sclerurus > Sclerurus mexicanus. Next base: position 41,039 of record VWZF01002265.1, on the reverse strand, counting down.
ACCACAATATATAGCAAAGAAGTCTTTGTGTCCATGATACTCAGAAGGACAAATTCGAGAATGAGAGGTTGACACAGAATGCTGGTTACCATACTAATAAGAGACCATACTGTGGTTTTGTGGTCTGGTGCAGACAGAGTGCTTTCTATGAACTTCACAACCTCCCTCTTTCATTTTCCCTGCATGTAAAATGGGAATAATGTCTTGCTGCTTCAAAAGAGAATGGAACAATTAGCAGGGTGCCTGTAAAGCACTGTAGAAGTGATAAAACACAGACAGTCACTAGAAAGCCAAGTTACATAGCTGTACAGAAAATGAAAGAGAAATCTTTAGGAAGAAGTCCAAGGGAAGAAAACCAAACATCTGTCAGAAGAACCATAGGAAGCCTGACAGAAGGAACAGAAAAGCAGCATTAGTGGTTTGTTTTTCCCTTTGTAGATCAAGCCGACATGTCAGATGTAATGCAATCTGTTGTTTGTACAGGAGAAACTGGGAGAAGAAAGAATGGGAACTTCTGAACTAAAAAGCATCTTAAAAATTAGCTGTGCTATGCCAAGAAGTAGTTGGAGGGTGTGTATGGAAAAGCAGGGCTACATAGGAGGATATGGCTTGGAGCTCCACTAGTCTCCCAAGGCAGGAATACTGTCAGCTAAGATCCAGGCTGGGCTGATATGAACAATGCTCGTGGGTGGGTGGAAATAGCTTTTTGAGTTTCTACAAGGAAGAGAGGCAAGATGTCTAACATCCAGGTGCTTAACTTCATAATATAGTGGTTGACATTCAGGTACATCAGTGAAATGAGTTTTCAGAGATTGTACAGATTTGATTGCTGTCTTCTCCCCAGGCTCTCTATTGTTCTTATTTCAACTCCTGCTCCCCTCTTTCTCATTTGTCTCTTAAATTTTTTCATTTGTCCTGTACTGTTCCATAGTCATCTTCAGTCCTATTCTTCTTTTTCTTCTTCTTTCCTCCATTCACTTGTTTATTTCTTCTTTGCATTTTATGATGTAACTATGTACTGATTTTCCCAAAGTCTCACCATGTGTTGTTCCTTCAATAAATAATAGCAGTGACAGCTGTTCAGCCTTTGTACTCTTCTCCAGTTCTCTTGCCTGTAGGTGATATTCCTGTGACTAATGTGCCTGTTTAGGGAACCGAAACCAAACTGATGGCCCAAAACCTAGAGCTACAGAGTGTGCAGACTTCATTACCAAAAAAGTTGACACTTGGTGTAAGACAAAAAAATTAATATTGTCGGAAGCGAACTACAAGGGAGAAGAACATGCCTGATGAGCCAAATTGTTATCAACTTAGCTCTAAGAAAGATATAGTCTTTTGTAGATGCCGCAGTCGAGAAGACAGGTCATGAGACTGATCCACAGCAGAGCAGGAGAACCCCTAAGAGACGTAAAGAGTAACAAAACATAAAGCAGTGTCCTGGTTTTGGCCATTGAGTTAATTTTCTTTATGGTGACTTGTATGGGGCTGTATTTGGAACTTCTGCTGAAACAGTGTTGCTAACACAGAGATGTTTTTGTTATTGCTGAGCAGTCCTTACACAGTAATAAGGCCTTTTCTGCTCATCGTATCACCCTGCCAGTGAGAAGGCTGGGAGTGCACAAGGACTTGGGAGGGGGCACAGCCAGGGTAGCTGATCCCCGTTGACCGCAAGGATTTCCCATACTATATGACATTATGTTCAGCAAATAGAGATAGGGAAAAAGGAGGAAGAGGGGGGGATATTTGGAGTAATGTCATTTCCGAAATTCCTGTTATGCATGTGGGAGCCCTACTTTCCTGGGAATGAGTGAATCCCTGCCTGCTTATGAGAAGTGCTGACTGAATTCCTTATTCTGCTTTGCTTGTGGATTTTTTTTTACCTCCTGAAGTGTTTTTGTCACAATTCATGATTTTTCTCAGTTTTATTCTCCTGATTCTCTCCCTGATCCTGATGGTGGGGGATGGTGAGCGGGCAGCTGTGTGGGCCTTCATTGCCAGCTGGGTTTAAACAACGGTAACCACAACAAGCAGCAAAAGGTTTGTGTTGAAGATTCCTCATGAGAGCACTGTAGGAGCATCATGTGATCAGATGTGGGAGCTGATTCTGTAGCAATGAAGGGGAGACAGAAAGACTATAGAAGACTTGTGAAAAGGCAAATGGACAACTTCTGTCCTATGTTTTAGAGAAGGGGGAACCAGCAGAATGATAGGACTGAAATTATTTAGCTAGGCGAGTAGCTTCATTTCAAGTTGTTTGGTCGTTGGTTTGTTTGTTTTCCCAAGCTTTTTTTCTGCTTTTTATAGTTTAAGTAATTTTAAAAAAGTGTCTTAGTTCAAGGGGAGAACTAAGATATCTATGTTGACCGAGAAAAAAAATAATCCCTCTCCCTTTAAATTTAGAAACAAAAAAACCCACTTTAATTAGGAAATATATATATATANTATGAATATTCAGTTCGCCCTTTGTTATCCAGCTTTTACAGACTAAGGCGTTGCCTCCAAGCTTTTAGGAAGGAATTCCAACAAGTATTGAAACTATAACAAAAAGTTACTTAAAAAGAAAAAAGAAAAGGAAGGACACTTGGATTCACATCACAATACTCTTTCAAAAGAAATGCAAAATAGCTATGTTCATCTGAACCTATCCTGTAGGATTATGCAGATGGAAAATACCTTTAGACAGCTTCTCTAGAAAAGGTCTTCACCAAATACTGTATCTGTTTCTGAGCCATTTGCCTCCAAGACT
>VWZF01002265.1:21035-37588 GCA_013396755.1 Sclerurus mexicanus | reverse complement strand
GAGCCATTTGCCTCCAAGACTTTTTCCAAGAATTTGGAAAGCCCTTTTCCAAGAATTTGGAAAGCCCTTTTCCAGTGTTGTCAGGGACAAATAGTCTAAAGTATCAGATTCAAAATGCCATCTTAGTGCAAAGTCAGTGCTCAGAACTCAGTCTGTCTACTCTCCTATTCCATCCAGCTCAGGGTCGTGTCCCCATCATATCAATTTTATTACCCTTTTTCTCTAACTGATGTCACTAAACTGATAGATTAAGAGGCATCATATCAGTTGAGAACATATGTAATGGGCTCCAGAAATCCTATCATTCCCATCTTCCAAAGTAGCTTTAGTGAAATTCTGATTTTAATTCTGTCAAATGCAGGTAACTTTTAAAAGAAAAGATATTATTTAATCTAAATGGGATCATTTCCTTTCTCAGTATCTCCATCATATTATCTGATGTCAGGCATGCATGAGTTTAACAGTACCTCCTCATCAAACTCCCAAAACAAGAACGTTTGACAATCAGTGTATGATCAATATGAAACTCAGTAAGATGTTCTTGTACAAAGAACCTACTTAGATTAAACTATAGTGTACTGCTTTTTAAGTGGAAACCATACTGAAATAAAACATCAGAATCAAAGATAAAACCCTGTAGCAGCTTTGTGGCACGAAGTCTTACGTTCTCTTTAACAAATAGATAATATACCACAACATATTTAAATTAATATAACTAATCAAAATACAAACCTTACTCTAGGCAAGTGAAAATGTTAAGGATTTTATTCTGCAACTGCTTTCTCATCTAGTTAGCCACCCAGGTACAGTGCATTTACCTACATGCGGAGGGGTTGACTGAGTCAGGCCTTAATTCTTGTAGGTTAAATCTGTCCTTTTTATTAAAGGAAAACAGCTAAGCTTGAAATTATGACTTTGGAAATACACTTCTTGTCTATTTTTAGTAGTACAGTTTAATCCTAATATTTAACTCTCCTTCCATTCACAATGGATAATTAGTAAGTAGAGTATCAATAATAAGTCACATTTACATAATGCCCTTCATTTGATGATTTTTAAGGGCTTCATGTTTATGAATACATTAAGCTTTAAGACAACACTCTCTAAGTAAATAATTTTGTGTTATAAGGAAAAAAATGAAGTATGAGGAGTGACATGAATCACCTAAGTTGAGCCTGTGATTGATTGGGAAGCAGAACCTGGATGTCTGGGCTCTTTTTTTTTCCTTCTAGCACTAAGCATATTTTCTGAACTTGGTCACTTGGACTGTTCTGGATGAGACAAGTCAAAACAGAAACACTATCAAAATGCCATGGACAGAAAATAATGAATCATGAATCAGAGAACATCTGGATTGTGAGAGCTTGAGGAGACTGCCTCCTGAAGGTCTTTCTAGACAGTTTTCTCAGGCAAACACAGAGAAAACCTGAAACAGCCATTCTCAAGAAAATGTCACAAAACTCCCCCTCTGTGGTTTCCTACCTTACTGTTCTGAAAATATTTTTAAAGCAAATTCTGTGCAAATGTCAGAGATGGGTGTCTATAAGGGAAGGGGAGGAAGGGAAGCAAGGCACTCACCCACCCACCATGCTTCTCAGAGGTGCCACCAGCTCTTCACCTCACTCGGGATGAAAGAAAAATAATACAGCAAGTAATTTTTATTTTAAGCTTAGATTTGCCTTAAAACTGAACTTTAAAAAGAGTCTTTCTTCCAAAGGACTGACTTTCAAACTCAGCCCAGTGCCACATACATTGCAATCAATACAGTTCTTCTTAGCTGCAAAGTCCATGGCTGTGCATAAGCACTGGAAAATGACAGTAAGATGATGGTCATTTTGCTAATCAAGAAAAAAATGAAATGTTTCCCTTAGATATTTCTTAACATTCATATAAACAATAGTAACAATGAGAAGGAGAAAGCATGATAATGAAATAACAAAAGGACAAGGTAGCTATAGCATAGAAAAATGCCTGTGACAGTCAGCTAGTGATCTCTATGACTTTAGCTTGTGATACAGCACTTTCCTCAGAGCAATAAGAAATAACAAAACTGGTTCAATAATCATCAACAAAATGGTCAGTTCCAAATCTGATAATTTTCTGTTGCTATAAAATACACATATGTACACCCACGCACAGGTACATATTTCCTCATGTGGCTGTAATGTTCACACTTAGGTTTTTTTGATGGATGGTTTCAGGACTGTCACATTTTGTGATTAGAGGAGATCTGAGTTGAAAGATGAGTATGCTTCCCTCAGCAAGCACTGATTCTCACAGACTGGGAAAGAGATCTCAGGTTTTTTGCTTGTAGTACTCTGTTTTGATATGGGCCTGAAGAAGCTGAAAGGGTTCAAGTATCGTCAGACAACAATGAAGAGAAGAGCACAGAGTCACAAAGAAAAGAAGAGGAAAACACAGAAGCAAAAGAAACAAGGAAAATTTCCTCTCTCTTCGTTACAAAACAGTAAATACAGAAAAAACAATGACTTAAATGGACTTTGCTAAACACATTCCAGTTAACCAAGCATATGTGATCTAAGCTGCCTTCAGCAAAATAACATTTTTGTTCTGATCACTAATATTTTGATCTGAGATGGAAAACATTCATTCTCCTCTCATCTTAGTTTGTTTCTGGATTTCTGGGCAGAGATTCTTTGACCAAAGTGTTCTTTAATAACTCTGTGAGAGGAGAACTTTGTGGTGGCCTGTCTGATAGCAAAGATGGTTAGTAAAACCACTGCTGGGACCTGGGACAGGAAGAGCAGCAGCCAGGCACTGCAGTGCTCTTTCATTTTTCCAGTTGGGAGTCCCCCCCTGGACTTACGTCTTCATCACTTTTATATCTGCATAGCCACTGGGATCAGAGCCTTGTTTGTCACCACCTCAGAAGCTTTACCACAGAGTCCTCAGGCTCCTCAAATCTGCATTTGTCCTGATTCCAAGCTGTACACTATAAAGAGGCACAGGTAGTGCATGCTAATAAAGTTCTAAATGGTTTGTGAAATGTACAGGCTCAGGACAATATAACCTCTGGTCTTGTTTAATGGAAAACATTACACTGAACTTGACCTTCTGACTAAATGCAATGCTGCTCTAATTACATGTCCTTCTCATTTGTATTGCTCCAGGAAATCCTGTTCTCTGTGACATTAGGTTTTATCTGTGCCATCAATCTCCAACTGAAAGACTTGCAGAAGCTCTGCTTTGGGGACTGCAAAAATCTTTATTATTATTATTATTATTATTAATGCTGAGCATAACCACTTTGTCTTTACACTCATTACTTTCAAAATTCATCTCTTCATTTTTCTGGAACTTGAAAGAAATGTAGTTTTTATGTCTTATTTAACAAACTGTGGTTTGCATCATAGTGGATTTGCAAATGACTGTCAAATCACAGATAATATGCCATCTGTGATGTTATACTGAGTTGTTGGGCCAAATATTCTGGTATATGACAGCACAGCATATTTTATATGAGCAGAGCCTTTCAATCAAACTTAAAACAAGAAATCCATCTACCCAAATAATTGTTTCTTTCTCCCAGAGCCAAAGTGCAGATTTAAGAAGTTGAGTTTCAGCCTCTGTGAGCGTGAAAACCCTATGGTAGAAGAGCAAACAATGAAACAATTCAAACCAATCCTTTTTAGAAGAAGTTCACATATATCTTAAATGTACTTTTTGTGGTTTGTCTGGTTCTAAACATTAAACTGTTCAGTCTGTAGCAGAATTTTTATCTCCAGTCCTCAAAATTTGATGCATGAACTGAGTCTTTCCATTTGTCAGTGTGCTGAGAATTCTCTGTGACAGTCAGGGAGATTGCTGTGAGCAGCAAATTGTGTAGACAATCCATAGACCTCACATCCCCTCCAATGATGAAGATGTTAAGTGTCCAGATTTGCACCTGACATGTGATGATGGAACCAAAATTTTCATAAGTGTTAGAGGCACTTCCAGTCACTGGACAAGAGAGAACATGGTTTTGCAGTGCCAAGGCAGGATGTTATATGATCTATCTCTGCTGTAATATTTTTCACCCTTCCTTAATATCATGTGGATTCACAACTGTTGTCATTGTCAGGCATTAGAAGGGGTAAGCACTATGCTGATGATGTGACTGGACTGCCTGGAACATGATGAATCCAGAAACTCTCAACAGCTCAGCACTTGAGTGAAGGCACAGACAAGTAACAGATAAGCAGCACATGAGAAGAGAGAAGCAGAGGTGTGTTCAAAACTATGTCAAGTTCTACATTTTATAGCAAACTGGGAAAGCTTAAAAAACCCTAGTAATTTCACAGGGGAAAAAAAGCTGATCTAGGACCTTTACAAAAGGCACAGCAATAATTACAATAGTTAGAGATACACCCACAGTCTGATTAACACTCATCAGCAACAGACATTCTGAACTGAGAGAAGGTGATAACTGAAGCTCTGCCGTTTTTATCCTCTAAAAGAAAAGCTTTCTTTTCACCTTGCAGTGCCTCAGCCCAAACAGAGCTGTCTATGTGCATGTAGTCAGAAACACATTGCCAACACTTAATCACAGTTTGGAAAACTGGCAGCTTTGGGAAAGAAAGGATGGGAAGATTTTTCCACAATGTTAGGGAAGGCTTGGCATGCAGAAAATGCCTGATGGCTGCCTCCTGCCCTTCCAGGGAGCCAGAGTGCAGAACTGCAGATTCTGCTGGTATTTTCCAAATGTGTTAATTTCACTGCTGTTTTGAGTGTTTTTCATCATCCTTGTCCAAAGCAAGAGAAAGATAGGAAGGACCTTATGCTGCTCCCATTGAAGCCTGCAGCAAGTTTCCCTTCAATGGCAAAGTGTCAGGACTTGTACTTGACCAAATAGTTCTGTATTTCTGCAGCAGACTGCATTTCCCTGAAAGTTCTTGATCTGAGTCATAGGTCCCAACCATAATCCTATGGTACCATAAGAACAGAATTTGGCCCTGGAGCTGGCACCCAGTGCAGATGATACTCCTCAACTCAATGTCACTCTACACAGTGGAGCCTGGGTGTCCTATTGATGGCATTGCCCTTACCATTGTCTGTAGGGCAGTACCTTCTCCTAAAGTCACACCTTGGCCCTTCTTGCTTTTCACTTTCACACTCACACTGGGGTACCACCACTAGCTGTATTAGCATGTTGTCAGGTCAGGTCAGAAGGGATCAGTAGGGTTATCTTCCTTGCAGACCCCTCAGTTCTTGTCCTGCAGCACAATGTTGCCTTGCAGGGAAAGCCACCACAAATGGTGTCCTTGTTGACAGTTCCCTGCCCTGGTTCTGGTGCCACAGAGGATGAGGATGTGAGCCTTGAGCTGCATGTCTTAAGGTGTCAAAGGATTCTCACACTGTGTGCACCCAGAAAGGACACTGGTTATGTAACTGGAAGAATAAACTCCAGCCTTTGAGCACCATGCTCACTCTGGCTGTAAGCACAAACTCCTTCACATCTATATGTAAGAAGTGTGCATGCTCCTGTGGCCCCTCCCTGTTTGTGGCAGGAGGGATTAAGGAAAAAGTTGTAAAGAAATAAACCTTTACAACATGTACCATCAACTTTTCAAAGTTTGGACCTGGTTCCTGCCTCACTGAGTAAGTAAGATGGGAGCAATGGGAAATTGCAGCACATAAAAGCTCAAAAGCGTTAAGAGGAGTATGGCACTGAGATTAAAAATAATATCTGATTTCTGCCTCCAGGAGATGCATGCTTTCCTACCAGAGAGATCAAATTTGAATAGGCACAAAGAAACACTCATATAACAAGAAGGTATGCTGTTTCTTACCAGGCTGTAAGAAGCAACATACTGTAAATGCAATCTGTAGGCCAGGGCTGAAGGGGTATCGATTTTTCTGGTGATAGCAATACTCCAGCAAACAAACCACATGGCTCTGAGAGCATATGAGATATGCATTAATGCTTAAGGTGTTCAGATGAGACCAGAAATGAGTCTGTTGGAGCTATTCCACATCTGAAAAAGATGCAAAGTAGTAGAGTTTTCACGACACTTGTGTGCACAGAGCTAACAAACACAATCAGGAAGCAGGAGGCTATTATGTGTTTTCACAATATATGTCATACATATTGCTTTATATCATGATGTGATGAATCACTTGTTTGTATCCACGTACTCATGTGCTTTAAAAAAATCAGCAAAGGGCTGTATTGCAAAACAGTTTGTCACTGCTGATTCTCTAAGCTTTCAGTGACCTCTGTTCTGTCCAGATTGTTACTGTTTATCCTTTTAAAGAACATGTGGCAATATAGCAAGTATCAGAGCAGGAAGAAAGGAACATCACTGAAACAGAAGTTTAACTGTGTCAATGCTTTCTCAGAGCAGACCAGGTGTTAGACACCCACAGCCTGGACTTTAAAGCACCGCACCTTTCCCCTTCCTCCCAGTGTAACTCACAGTGTTATCTAATGACCATGCCCCCTTCTGCAACTATGGTCCCATGTTATGTCTCTGATTGTTTAAAGCAAATAGAGTATATGCAGATTTTTTTTCTCTGCCTTTTACTATACTTAAAAACTACCAGGTGGCAAGCAATTTTATTTTGCTTTTTATCCAAAATTTCATGCAAATTTACAGACAACTGTTAAATCTCACAAATCTCAAAGGAAAGAATGTGTCTGTGCATTTTGTCAAGAGGAAAACACCTGAATACAGAGGTTAAACGACCTAAGGAAAAGCATACCAGAAAACTAGTGGCAACATCTAGAATGAACGAAGTAAAAAAGTCCTGTCTCACCAGCCATCTTTTATCACCTGTTGTACTATAATCTTCATCACTGTCCTTGTAATGCAATGCATATTGGTGTACAACTGCTTTCATTAACGCCCTACCATTAACAGTCTCATTGCTTAACATTTTTTATGCAGATGAGAAAATATTGCAATGCAATTCTTCAATGTAGATTGTTCCCTGTCTGTAACAAAATAGGATTTTATCTCTAAAATCCTCAAGTAAATCTTCAGTGTTCTATGCTTTGAAAACAACATCTTCAGCAAATTTTACTTCTTGAGCAGGAATAATTTAGTAATTTTATTTTTTTTAATTTTTTTTGTAAGATATTGGGATGACCAGAAAAGATGATCCTCTTCTCACAGGAAGTCTAATAAAGACCATAATTTTCTTACATTATTGCCATGCAGGTTGAACACTAGGGGTCATATTTAGATAACTACTGACATACTGCAGAGCTCATCCAGGAGAAAAACAACGACTCCCTCACCAATGGCCCATGAATGTTTAAAAATTCACAGAGGAACAGCTGTGATTTTCATAATATACAGTGCAAATGCTGCTTTCAACAGGAATCTGGGAACAAATAGGAAGGCTTACAATATGCTCACAGAATCAAATGAGCTCTATCTTTCTCCTTGTTGGGGGAATGGTCCTGAACAGATATATCAGTGCTGGTGTTCTTTTCTTTTCATATTTTCAGTACTGCAAGAGTTCTATTTCAGGAAAAGTGGGACACAAAATGTTTGTTTTTGCGACAAAGTCCTCTTGGGAAAGCCCCAAAGTTCATTTAAGAGCAAAATTCAGAGGCAGCAATGCCATTTTTTTTTCATTGGTTTTACTAATCTACACATTTCCTGAAGTTAACATTCACCACCTATAATCTCCACATAGAAGAGAACTGGCTCCTAGCAAATACCTTGACATTAACTTTTCACCATTCTTACAGCATTTGAAATAGACTGCAAGAAGGTATATGTACTTGTGGAAGTGGAACTCTGCTGGTGCACAGTCATGTCTCTGCTGAGATACAAACATGTTCCCTTATGACAAACAAGAAATGCTGGAAGTGGCCTGGGTGTCTTTGCATTCCCCCTAACCTCAGCTGTGTTATTGGTTGCTGATGGATGTGGAGGGTTTGTGTGCTAATACTGTTATAGACTGTCATAGTTCTGGGTATAGCTCAACTTGCAGCATCATGCAGTTCCATGCAATGAAATGCAGATGTAGAATATAAGGATTAGCTCATGCCTAGCACCTTCCTGACTGCATGGTTTGCTTGTTTCCTATGTTATAGTTTCCACTATGTAGTTGTCCAGTCACCTCTAAAATCCCAAATAATGGAGTTTTCAGCATTTCCTCTAGGAGACTATTTCACAATTTGAAATCTTGCTGTCAAGAGGTTTTCCTGACATCCATCCTAAAATTTCTTTCTCTTAATTTTGTCTCATTATTGCTACTTAAACACCCATGTAAAAAAATTCCTTCCCACAACTACAGCCAGATTATGGCTGTTCTTTCATGCACATGCAAGCTGAAGGAGAAACAGGGAAACTGAATTTAACCTTGCCCTGTGAGGTACATGCAGAACCAGCACCAGGAGACTCTCTAAAGAATATTCTTTCAAATTTGAGGTGCTTAGCATGTTATGAATATAGTTAGTTTGAACTCAGATGCTGTGTAAAATCTGAATCAGAACTCAAAATAAATAAGCAGTTTATGACAAATAGAAGGTGCAAAGAATTTTCACTTAAAGGCTTTTTAAGAACCTTTACTGCTCTTTCATACTAAACATATGGTGTCACATATATGTCTTTCAATCTTTCTTTGAAAGATACTGCCTCACTTAAGGACCCCATGAAACTCTCTGACAAATAACTTTCTGAAGTGGTTATCAAGTTACTCCAAAGGCTTATTGATAATAACTTAGTACTAACAAGCTATCCCTCAAGGCATGGATCTGCACTCAGGCATGGCGCTAAGAAACCCCGGATTCGTAGATTTACCTAAGCCTCATCAGCACTTTGTGCATTAGTAAGAGATTATTCCCTGTTTTCCTAGTTAAATTCTGATTCACCACTATTGTGCTGACATTTAGTTCTCCTCTAGCATCAAATTGGGAGGGCTGTTTTTAAACCCCTTTCTCAAAAATGCTTGCTAGTACACAGCATTTTGGTTTTATCTATCATGGACACTGAGCCTCAACACCAAGTGGTATAACTGGTGAGATACTTCAATCTCTAAATACTCTGCAGGAAATCAGAAAGTTCAATCCATACAGAAATTTAGTAGTATAGACACTTTTTGTTAAAATACATAGCTGTCCACAAAGTTTCTTCTTCAGAAACCCCTGTTATTCCATGTATCAAATTCATCCTTGATTTGATTTCAGACAAGTCAGAACAGTACCAACTGAGACCCCAAAGGACTAAACCAACATTCCATGGTCAAAACCCTAAAGAAATAAAAAGAAACTTTAAGAAATGCTTCAAGTCAAATGAAATAACAAATAATTAAAATACTTTTTTCTTCCAGATCTCTGGGAAGACATCAGTGCATCTTAAGAAATTACTTCATTTTAAAAAGCATACCAAAACACAATGAATACCAATGACTGAGACCTAGGTCTGTTAACTGGGATTCCAAAAAAATATGTTACTTTCATTCTTTTATGCATTTGGGACAGAGAGGCTCCACGTAACTAATGGGTGAAACATAGCTTTTCCTACACTATGCATGGCTGCATTTGTGGATTTGTTTCTAGTCATAAGGCATGTCAAAGAGCCTTGTATAACTATCCCACCTAGTTCATCTCAGCAGGGTGGATTTTATCTGGGGATGGGCAGTAATATCATGCTGACCCTGATTTCAGGGTGGGTGAGGAAGGACATATCCTGGAGAGTATCCAAGCAGATAGTGAAATGGAAAGAAAATACCTGGTTTCTTAGAGTTCTACAGCTCATGTGCAAAACAGGCATAGTAATAGCATAATTACATATTATAATTTTTCTTCTTTGAATGCTATGCAACAAGGGAAACATGTGAAGACTGAGGCTGGTAGTTGAAACAGTCTTCTCATGAGATTTCACAGTTTTACTGGTAGTATTTTCATGCTGGTAGGTTTTAAAATATTTGTTATAGTCTATCACCATTTCAAATCATAAGGGGCACCTTCTTAATTCTGTAGCATGTCATCCCCAAAAGGGGAAAGTTTTAAAAAATACAGTCAGAAGTTCTGTGTTTTGTTACATCTCAGTCTCAGAACTAGACTTCTAACAGTCGATCCCCAACCCACACTATGTAAAAAATTACTTTTAATGAACTGTTAAGTTTATTTTAGCATAATCCATTTCTATAATCAGATGAACTACAAGAGGAAGATAAATATTAAACTACAGAGTTTCTACCCAGTAGTAATAGAGGACTATTTTTATCAAGAGTGTGATGGCGGAACTAAATAAACACCTGATATATTAAAGTAAGGTAGATGGGACAACTCATCAGAGGCACATCAGAAGCTGAAAGAATTAGCACAGAAGTCTTATACACATCACCTCTACTTGATATGTTTTTGTATTCCAATAGGAAATCACATAAACAAAAACTGTGCACTTAGACATTGAATTTAGCATTTCAAAGCACAAGCTGGACACCTTTCAAAAGATGGTGAGTAAAACTTAGCTTGGGAACAGCTTCTGCAAAACACTGAAGCATAGGCATTTGCTTTGACCATGAGTGACTCATCTTTGGAGTACCAGCTTCAGTATTTGACTCTTCAAATCACAGTTTCCCTGCTTGGGAATAGCAGAGGCCCCTACAAAGCACAGAACTGAACATCCTCACTTCTTCTTTTCAATGAGGATAGGAATTCAGCACCTTGTAAGGAGTGGGTAATGTTTGAGGAACTACAGTGCTGTTTTGTTGTAATTTGCTGTAAAGCTGAGAAAACATTCCTTCAGTAAACTGTAGCTGGAGAATTATTTGCATACTGGAAGTCAAATTTTTGATACTGTGAGTACTAGGACTATATTCTGCAACCTACTCATCTGGAGTTTTATCTAAAACACTTTAATAAAATTCACTGATTCTTTATGGAATGCCCTACCAGTATATTTAGACCAAATGTATCTGTTCTGCTTTACCAAACAAGAATATAAAAGTAGGATGTCTCTATATTTCAATGGGCTGTCCCAAGACACACACCAGCAAATTAGCAAGACAGCTCAGGATAGGGAGAATTAAAGACCAGTTGACTCTAGCTTGCCTAAGGGAAAGAGAGTGGGAGTCTCTGGTCATCCCAGGAACTCTTTTTGCTGAAGATGAGGAGCTGTTGACCCAAGAACTCAATGGGACTGCAAAGTGGCCTTAGGATAAGGGACTAAAATGTTACCTCTCCTCTTTCTGCTACACCCACCTTTCAGGAGGTGGTTGATTCATGAGTGACTTCCTGACATGGCATTTTGGTGGTAGAGTCTGCTCAAGATGTTGCTGCCCTCATTCCCCCACCCTACACGCATGGCGCATGGCAATGCTGCAGTTTCTAAGTGACCTGGAAAGCAGAGACTATTTCTTTGCTTTGGGATGGACAAGTAATTGTTTCAGGCACGAGTTTTAACCACAGAATCTATATACCTCAGCACTGCTTATGGGACCCTTTCTGCACAAAGCACTGCAGGTCTGTCTTAGCTTTTCATTCTCTCTGTCAACAGTAGCTCATTTCTGCCCCACCACAGCCCAGCTGGAAGAACAGCTGCTAGCACTGGGGAGCTTTCTAGGGAGGTCACATATATACAGCAGGTTCTGTCATGCTCTTTGTCATATTCCAGGGAGTCCCAGGGCATAAAGACCTTTTAGGGCCAGATGAAGAGAGAAGTGAGACAGCCATGAGAAAAGCGGAGGTTCTTGTGGGTCCCATTTCTTCCTTGAGCTATGATCAACTCCTAGGATGCTTCATAAGACAATTAGAGCTTATCTAAGGCAACATAAGCTCCCTAGAGATGTGTTCTAACTTTAGAGATCTAACTTTAGAGATCTAAATTTAGAGATGTAAGTTATCTGAACAGCTCTATCTCCATTAATTCTGTTGGGAGCTCAGGCATCCAGGCTTTCCCCTTCTGCTTTGAGTCTTGCTGTTACAAGTCCCAGGTGGCCCCGAAATATTGTGCACACATCTGCACAAGCTCCACTTTCCTGAACACCACCAGGAACTACTAGCTGGTGCAGGGTGCAGAATGCCCCCAGCATTTCTTCTCCTGACAGACAAGCCCCTGTTGGAGGAGGGACAGGGGCATGAGGAGGTCTCCCTGTTAGCAAACACTGCTGTGTGTTTGTACCCAAATGTTCCTTGTGGTATTCACTTGGACAGACCCTTTCAACAGGAACAGCCATGCTGGAGCTTCCTTTCCTCAGTCTTCCACAGAAATGGCAAAGGTACCCATGAGTCTAGGACTGTTATATCAAAGATACACAGGATGCAATAAAAAAGCCTAGAAAATGAGCATTTTTTGTCTTTTCTGCAAATGAGTGATGTTTTTATGAAGAGCTTGGCTCCCACTTTTTTCTTGAATAGGTTGTGATCTGTCTTGCAGTTGCAAAGTGCTTCAGATCTTATCCTTCAGAGACACTGTGTTTATGTGAAAATTAAGACTGTTTAGTTGGTTACAGAAGCAAATTATTATTGATAACACACAGATGATCTTGGTGATGATCTCCCCATGCATCTGGTTCAGTTATACCTGTTGGCAAAGCTGAAAAGGGAATCTCTGTTGCAGATGGCCATGGGAGACTGAAAAGATTTGCCTGATCTCTCCACCCTTGCAATGTCTTGATTTGAAATCACGGTCTGATATTTTTCTTTAACTACACTGCAGATATTCAGCTGCTATTGTGGAAATTGAATTTTGATCTTGTTCTCCTTCCTGGGTTTAGGTTATATGCTCTAGATGTATTTGTTCTAGGTTGCTGCATGACAAATTTCACCCATGGGGCATCTGTTTCCTACAGTCTGCACCAGAATCAAGACCCCTCTAAACAATCTTACCATTTAGTTCTGTTCGTAGCAGAAACATCTCCCCTCCTGAAACCTTCTCTCACCCATGTGTGGGGTGTTTAAGGCTTCAGTTTTTTTCCAGTATGACTCCAGAATTGTTCTGTTTACTTCAAATGAAGAAAATCAAGATATAACCAAAATCAGGAATTCATTTTCTGATTTCGTTTCATCCTGAATTCATTTATGAAAATCATCTATTTCAGTAAATTCAGCTAGCTTTTTCAACATACTTGCTGCCTAGACTAGCAGTTGAAAAATCCAGAGGTATGGTTCTGAGTAGCTCCCAGTGCACACATGAACTGGAAGATAATCAGAACAGCACAGAACTTTTCAGTGAGCTCAATCCTCATCAAAAGTAAACATCCAGACTGGCTAAGCAGAGATGTCCTTCACCTGCCTGACTAACCTAGTGTCATTCTGTGATGGGTTGACTACATCAGTGGACAAGGAAAGGTCTTCTCTGTATTTCTGTAAAGCCATTGACACAGTCCCCCACAACATCCTTCTTTGTAAATAGGAGAGAGATGGATTCTATGGGTGGACTGTCTGGTGCATAAAAAATTGGTTGGACAGTCAGATGCAGTAGGTAGAGGTCAATGGCTCATCAGTGACAAGTGTTGTCCTTCTGGGGTCCATACTGGGACCAATATTATTTAATATATTCACTAAAGAGAGGCAAAAGAATCAAGAACACCAATCTTAGTTCAGTTGCCACACCTGAAGGCTGGGAGTTCATCCAGAGGGACCTGGACAAACTCCAGAAGTGGGACCATGGGAATCTCATGAGGTTCAACAAGAACAAGTCCACAGTGATGCATCTGGGTTGGTGTAATCCCTGGTATCAATACAGGCTGGGGGATGAACAGACTGAGAGCAGCCCTGACAAGAAGGACTTGGGTGTGCTCGTGGTTAAGAAGTTGAACATGACACATCAATGTGCTCTTGCAGTCCAGAAAGCCAATTGTATCCTGAGCTGCATTAAAAGCAGTGTGGCCAGCAGATTGAGGGAGAGGATTCTACCCCTCTAGTCTGGCCTCATGAGGGTTTACCTGGAGTGCTGTATTCAGCTTTGGGGTCCCCAGCAGAGGAAGGATATCAGGACATCAACTTACTGGAGTCCAGAGGATGACCACTGACGTGATTAGAGGATGGAACAAATTTTAGCTTTTTATGTTTTAGCAGTTTAAGTTTAAAATTTTGTTCACCTTATACTTAAAAGAATAAATAGGAACAATTTCTTAAACAATTCAACAATTTTCCATTAGAAAGTAATTAATTCAGGAGCCAAAGAAAATCTGGATTTATTATTATGTTATTTCTGCAGCACAAAATAAGATTTTAATATCCACAATTTCATTTTCTTGAAATGTAGAGAAAAACAATGATTACAAAAAAACCCCAAAACAATTGGTGATAGTTTTTGCAATGCACAAGCAGCAAAATAAGTCCAAATCACTTAGTAGATCTGAAATACTTTGGTAGACTTCACAGGATTCATGCCAATGTGAGAGATTACAAACATCTTCACAGTCATGTGGGGCAGGCTAGAACCATCTTGCCATATATTGAAGGAATCTTAATGCACCCTATAACCTCACATGTGGAAAATGAACAAAAGCAATATTGCAGCTGAGCACAATAATGATGTCACTACCAGTTGCACCACATTGATGACTATTCACAGGGTGACCTTGAGAAGGCTGGTGTGTGGTGTTGTGTGGTGTTAAAATTATAAAGAAAAAGAATAGAGAAGAAACCCACTCCTTATGTTATTACTACATGTTAACTCTCTGATTTGGAGTCACTTGGTCATGTAATGTGTGGATATAACCTTTTAACCACTGTGAATGGGATGGCTTCCAAGCAGAGAACAGACAACCTCTCCTTCTCCCTTTTTCACACCCACTGCCTGGTGAACATGGGTCACCACATTATGCAAGCTAACAATCTTTGCAATGTAGGTGATTTCAGACAAACGAGAAAGACAAACAGCATGTCTCAGAAAGGAACAACAGGCTTGTTTGCAGGCATCCCCATGCTGAGGGAGGATCCAGGAGCTCATTTTCGTTTCTCATCTCTTCCCCAGCTCATTAACCTGCTTGTTGTCAGATGCCTTATTAGGAAACCAAAAAGAACAATGACATATGTAGATTAACTGTTCAGCTCTAGGTCACTTTATCTAAGCTGGCACCTACTGGAACTTGCTGAAGCTTTTGTCCAGGGCTTATGTCTGGGTTCACTTTACCATTGTCTTGTTGGGTCTCAGTCCTAAACAGAAAAGCAACACAGGCAGAGTGTGTCAGATCATCTACTAGGGAGCAGCCTGTGCAGCTCAGAGTGGGGGCCAGAGAATTTCTGCAGTCAAAGAATTGGATTTTCTCTTGATCCGAGACTTCAGTGCTACTGAAAAATGTAATTGTCTAAGTCTCACAGTAGTTTCAACTGAGAAAGTCTCTCAAAGGAGCAGTCCACTGAGGAGGAAACCATATAGCATCACTAATGATGCTTTAGTGGTCTAGTCTATTCTCGTGAAAACGGACAAGTTGTGATACACTTTTGAGAGAGAGTAACAACCAGTCCAATGAAGTTAGAAGACTTGGAACAGCATAAAGAAATTGCACCTTACAGCAATTTTATGAAGGATTTTTTCTGGAAAGGAGATAGCAAAAGGCAGCAAACAGTATGCAGGGGGTCAACCTGAACAATTGTCATGAACAGGGGATTTAGATCACTTAAAGAACCCTTGTCATGGGTATTAACAAGACCCTTCTTTTTAATGACTGATGCTAGGACCAGCTGTTTCCAGTCATAACATTTATGGACTTTAAAGAAGTCATTAAAGAAACCAAAACTGTCCTGTGAACTTGTGCTCCTTGTCAGTCACACAGACACACATTCACACAAGCTTCTCCAGAAATATTCAGGAATGCTGAAACACTGTTGACTGAGTAATAACTTTCAGAAGGGATACTTTGGCAGTATGTTTATACGGAATGACCACCAGCAGAGTTGTATCGGGATATGCTTTCGGAGCATGAAGTGAGCAGATCTGATGAGCCAAATAAGAATGTAGAGCTGAAGAAATCTCACTGGCAAGACTTCTGGTGTAGTCTGCGATTTTTTCCTGTAAATGTTTAGGGGTTTTTCCCTGTGCTTTAAAATTATAACCAAATACTTTTCTGCAAAACAACAGCAGTCTCAGCAAAACTGTTGTATTAAAATAAAAAAGGTCCAAAATGAAAACTAATTTAAATTGGTTGAAGAAGAGAGGAAATCTAATAAACCTAAGAAGTCTGCTTTTTCTTCCCCCGAATTATTCTTGGCTAGATATCTTAACACTCATTTTTAAAATATTGATAGCAGCTTTGAACTCCTGTGAGTTCATGTGTCAATCCATATGCTCTGTCACATGCAGTCAATTAGTTTACATTTTCTGACTACTGGCTGTAGTCTTTAATACATATGGGCACTAATACAATTAACTCTAGTTTCAAGGAAGTCATACAGCAGTCAATAGGAGTAACAAANCTTCCCTTCTTTTCTTCCTTCCTTGCTTCCTTGGAGTTTTCTTGTTTCTACAGTCTAGTAGCTATAAGTCAGAGGTGCACTACGTGGTAAACCTTCTCTATTTTGCACTCAAAAAGGGTATTTTTAATGTGTCCACAGTACTTCAGCTGTAGTACAGTCACTGAATACTTTGGAAAAAGTACTAGAAACTAAAGGGCAAAGCATATCTCAACAAACAATACTG
>VWZF01002265.1:0-14918 GCA_013396755.1 Sclerurus mexicanus | reverse complement strand
CCCCCCCCCCACTTTTATAGAAGCAGAATGCAGAGTTGGGGAAGTATTAGGACAGGTGTCCATTTCTTTGCAGAAGGAGAGTTGTTCATCTTATGGTTCAGTATTTCTTCAAGCTACAGCTCTTTGAAGTGCAGAGTCCTCTTGAGAATGCCCAGAGCCCAGACAGAGAGGCTACAAATAGTGGGCAGATATGGCAGAGGGATGGCAGGCAGCTCCAGCTGCCACGCTCCAGCTGCTGCTCCCACCACGGTACCTGGGCTGTGCTTCTGCCCTGGGACAGCCTGCTCTCCCACCCCTCACTGAATCAGCTAGTGGAAAGGACTTTCTATCCCACTGTATCTGGTGTCTTTCTGCAAGTGTATCCATAGGAAGGAATGCTCTACCACAAATTCAGCTCAGTTTCTGGGTAAGTTGCAGATTCCTTTTGCTGGTGGGTTCTGCCAAAGGAGATGGAAATAACTTGTTTCTTGAACTTCTTATCTTCATGTTGCAGCTCAGTCTAGTTTGGCACCAGTTATTAGATTTATTTGCTTATACTTAACCCACAAAGAATCCTCTGCTAATAGCAAATGTATGCCAGGTGTTGCCAGGTAAACCACTTGCCACATCTTTTGCTTGGGATATCTGGGTTTATTTTTATGTGACTATATACTGATTCAAATTAAACAGATGTTTTGGATATCTATTTTGACAGTTACATGTTAAACATCTGGAATACCACTTTTCACTTCCAGTGAGAAGCAGAGGAGTCTCCGAAACATAAAAAAAAACCCAAAAAACCAAAACCCATAAGCTCTGTATTTGCAGTGGTATTTTACTCAAACTGCAGAGTGTTAGTCTGGATTGCAATCACTTGGAAGTTTTGGTCTGGTTCAGAATTTCAGTTTGTCATATAGGTAAGAGCCAGTTGCAGTCTTTAGGTACAGATTTTATTTCTGAAGATTATAAACATTAATGTATTATTGTTTTAGGACATGTATAAAATAAATTCCTTCTCTCGTACATTATCAAAAATACATAAATAAGAACATGTGTGCATAGTAGGTGACCAAAAGCAGTACATACTATTTTAAAATACAGTCCCCAATAATGAGCACAGAGAAAGTGCATTTTTTAAAAGAATGCCCAGTAATTTAACAGTAAAAAATAGAAGTTGAATTTTGAACTCCATTCTTAGATTTTACCTATTTGCTTTTCTTTTCCTTCAAATAATACATCTTTGCAATCATTTGGAGTTTATTTGTTTTCACTTTGTGTAATTTATTGCTGGGGCAACTCTAACATGATTTAGTATAACAGGAATCTGTAAAATAACTAGTATCTTTTTTGAGGTATCAAGATGATTTTTTGGCTGATATATCCTTATCCCACATTGCTGAGATATTTACAAGCAGAGAAAGCTGTAGTCTGAGTCTGGATTGAGTACAGATCTACTACTATTTTACACCACAAATTAAATATTTGTGAAATGAATTTTCAGCTAGTCACCTCAACGTTATAAAAAATATTGACAAAACAAACCAAGAATAAAAAGAGACTGGCTGTGTTTATTTTGCTTAAAGTCTTATTGCAACTATTGTTAAGAGCCATATTTATGTATATAGTATAAATATAGTCACTCAGGGTATGGATTTTTCCAGAGAATTATTTAAAGCCATTATTTCCATTTGATTTGTTCTCAAGCATAATGAAATAAAATGTAGGGGAATTTTGCTTTTGTTCAGAAATAGAAAAATAAAACTACACCAGTAATGGCAAAGAGGTTATAGAAATAGGTTGTAGCCTGTGGGAATCCCAGGTTAACACATCTGATTCAAACATCATAGAAACTGAGAGAAGTCCTTATGTAAAAGTCGATTGCCTTTTTATATTTAGGACTAGCTTCTTTAATGGTGAATATTATTGAGAATGGGAGTTTTGGATGCAGAATAGTACCATTGAGTTACATTCCTAGCAATATTTTGGCACGCCTAATGTAGAGATTTTGACCAGGTGATAATTTGAATCTTAAGGAGGTTTGATACTGTGTTTGATTTTTTTGGTTTTTTTTGTGTTTTTTTTGCTTGCTTGTTTGTTGGGGGGTTTTTTTGGTTGTTGTTGTTTTGATTTTTTTTGGTGGTTTTTCATTCTTTTAAACAAGGTCATCAACAAGAGCCTTGCTGTAAGACTGTCTGGTTGCAGAGCAGATGCTGGTGATCTGAAAGACATGATGTACCTCTCACAGATAAACATTATGTCATGTCTTTAAGGTGCTGTTTTTAGTAGTGACAAACAGATATATAGGATTTAGAATGGGAGAAACACAAGGGGATGAATCATGAGAGCAACACAAGACAAGCCTAATATATAGAGGCGGAAGAGTGTGGATTACCCCAGACAATGTGTAAGTTGTTTCCCACCTTTGAAATTGCAAAGACTCAATGATGCAGAAAGGTCTGGATGGACCACTCTGCTCTGCTAGACATGTCAACAGAACAGTACCATGAGAAACAAAAGAAGTTAAGGCTGTAAAAAGGCATTAGGGTTTTTCTGTGCCTGTGGTTTAGGGACACAAATCAGGCAATGGTGTGTAAGGAAACATCTTATTAGTTGACAAAAAATAATCCATAGTTTCTGGGCACTGATGTATCTTCCTCAGTAGCAACTCATGCAATGAAGCAAACTGCTCCTTCAAACAGACCTTTTAAGTGTTGTCACACTGTTACAGATAGTTGTAAAACTATTCATTTGTTTTATGTACTCATTTTATACTCCAATCTATTTTTTAAAATAGACCACCTGTTCAAACAGTTATTTTCTACTTAAATGCAATAGTTTTCCACATTCTAGTTTACAACACCAGAAGACCACTGAAAAGGAGCAAATGCTATCTTGGAGAAGAAATAATTATAGAGGCACAAATAATACAAAGCCTTTAAAAGGAAGAAATCTGGCAAAAAAAATTACTTGGAATTTATCCTTTTGCTGCTGAAAAGCTGTTATTCTGAAACTGAGACACCATCTTTCCATTGCTGTAAAAATGCGGTAGCATTTTACGGGTGATATTCAGATTTTTATCCACTGAAGAAGCCTAAGTTAATACTCAGCAGTTTTAAAACATGCACTGGGCTGCATGCTGGCTGTCTGGTTTTTGTTTATAGCTATCAAGCAGGGATTAGTACTTCTTACTTGGCTTCTGAAATACTAATGATCCAATGAAAAATATTACTTAATGTTTGGTTTAGTTCCCTCCAACCTTAATACATTTTTTACTTGCTTTTGTAAAAAAAATGGTTTTATACAAGCATTGCCCTGCTCTTGATAAGCAAAAAGCAGCATTTCTTTCTAAACCAATGATGTTTAATGTACTGTAAAAACTTCTAATGTCACTGGTGGTAATTAAGTTAAGCAATCATATAGTAAAACAAAGTATTTTTGTGCTCTGGAGGTTATGGGAAGGAATTATGTGAATAATTGCACTTTTTTTTAAACTTTCATTTCTTATTTCCTGCTTTTTATGTTAGAAAAAAACCCCATTATTAATTATTTGAATGAAGGATGATAGATACACCCTATTTTTAATTTCTCTTCCCTCCCTCTTTTACTATGACAGCTAAAACACAGACACATTTTGCTTTCTACTTTGGGGTGTGCATGAATTCATCTGATTTAAAGAAAAAAAGCTTAGGATAAAAAGCGTACTTCCTGAAAACCTATTTTCCCCTTGCCAATCTTCAAAAAATATAAACCTGGAAATACCCATCTTTTCATCTCCATATGCTCACTAGCAGCACTAGAATTCAGAGAACACTGAAAAATACAAATGTTACTGAATTTGAAGATTCATTTAATTACAAAAATCTACAAGGTAAACTGAGTCTCCCACATGGATAGCATAACCTTTTGCTAACGAATTAGAGACAGGTACAACTGATTTGACTGAAAGCAAGGCTATGTGCCATACATTTTTAGTTGTTTCTATTAGATGGTGCTTGGAGGAGTACTAGCAATAGTACCAATAGCACCAATAATAGCAAGCAGGCATCACCCACTCAAGTCCTCTTCTGGAGACCTGATGAGGAATAGAAACCACCTAATTTCCCTGCATGGAAGAATTTGGAAGCGTGGTTTTCCCAGAATGCAGGAGCAGGTGTGTTGGCTCTGGGATCACAGTATGCATCACAGAATATTCTGAACTGGAAGGGAGGTGCAAGGATCTGCAAGCCCAGCTCTTAAGTGTATGTCCCATACAGGGACCAAACCCACAACCATGGTGTTACTAGCACTGTGCTCTAACCAACTGAACTAATCTCAGGGATGGAAGCATGTGGTTTTGCCCTGCTTGGGGAGCAGCTTGTTCCGGCAGCAGCACCTCTGATAAGCCACAAGTGTCTTTGCTGGGAAGGACAAGAGGACTTCCAGTCTTCCTCTTTGCTAGTTTTTTGCTATTCCTGACTGTGCAAAAGTCACTTACCCTTTAGTCTTCCCTGTTGAGGCTTGCACCATAACTGTTAGACTCTTTTTGCAGTGATGAAAGACCTTCTGTTTCGTGGTGGGCTCTGTGCTGGATCTGCCACTAAAGACTTTGTAAACTGGAAAGAGTACGTGCTCTCAGCAGCATGCAATACACTGGATTTAAACCAAACTTATATGCACTCTAAAGATAACCAAGATGAACATATCCAAATTAGTTTAAGGTTTAGATGTTTCTCTGAGCTGCTTTCCAAAGTACCTAGTGTTTCATCTTGCTGCTTCTGCTCCAGGTAAAAATTAATTGAAAGCATTATTTGAAAACAGTGTCTGTCATAAAGTACTTTCTGTTGGCATATTATTTTTTCACTTGTCTCCTTAAAAGTATTTAGAGTACATGTGTAAGGAAAACAATATCAGGAGGTGGAAAGGGAAGGGATGAGCATCTGTTTTTAGAGCATCTGTCAGCTTCTAAGGAACAGTAGAAGTTGTTTGAACCATCTGGTAGGCACCAGCCCATGCTGGGTCAGTTCCTTAGTGCAGATTTCTGAAGCTGTGAAGATCATCCTGTATTTGTCCAAAACTATTGTCCTCTGATAGGAATTCCAGAAAACTGTAGAGGACGTCCTGGAAGAGCAAGCTGACAAAAACGTGCTCATAGGTTCATCAGAAATTAAACCTATCCATTTATAAAGGTGCAGGAAAATATTTTTTCCACAGCACCATGGCAAGGAATCACACCAGCATGGATGTTATGTCATACAGTTTTCCAGCATAATGCTGCACTCACAACATGAAATCATCAAGATTTCCAGAGTAATTTTGTGTGTCTCTAGGAAGCATTTTGTCAAGATGCTACAGGACTGGTCACATACATCAGAGAAATAGTGTTCACCAACTTCACTTTCCTTTGTCAGAAAAACAGAAATACTAGTTAAAGACCTTTGATTCCAAATACATTAATTGATTCTTTCATATCTCACAGAAAGTGAATCCCACCTAAATTTCAGCCACAGGTAAAGAATATCACTGGATATCACAGATATTACTGGACTCTGTAGACAAAGGATCAGGATTCAATATTCACTCTAATGACTTGGAGGGAGGATTTTCACTAGTTTGCTGCTGAAAATACATCAACAGGAACTTTGTGGTTAGGAGAGTAAGTCATAACAGAATTCACTGGGTAATGCCACCCTGCCCAGAGCACAGACTAACCTGCTATTCCTCCCAAAACACAATAATAATTGCTATCAATTTTTCCATGTTTTTGTATGTGACACTTGGTGTTTTTTTTTTTTCCCAGGGAAAAATTCCTGAGTAGAATGACTGGGAGTGGGGTCATAGGAGTGTGGGCAGGGGTTGACAGAGAGACTTATATTAATGTGTAAGGTGTTTCTTTACAAAACTTTATTTTATAATGCTGGATGGCCATTCTTAGTCATGGTGTCATGGTATAGAGTCACAGTGGTTTGATGGGGTTTTTTGATTTCCTTTTCCTTGTGAGGAAAATCTGAACCAAGTTAGTATTCAGAACAAGTCTTTGTCATCATCCACCATGAAGGATTAGTACCAGAGTGGTTTGGGAAACGTTCAGAATCTCAGATTTCAAACTACGTTGAGTTTCTTCTCACTCTTTTTCTTTTTCCCTCTGGCAAAAATTAATTTCTTGTTTGTTTGTAGCTCTAGTCTCTGTTCCAGTATCTGCTGATCACACTAGGCTAAGTCTGAGCTGTCATTTCCACTCCATATGGTAGTATATTAAATTCAGTAAAATTGGCATTTTGAATCTGTTTCAGTTTAAAATAATTAACCTCAAGAATTTTTTTTCTGTATTTATCATAGGAATTTGTTTGCCAACTGATGAAAATCAGAGAAGTGAAATAAAATCTACTTTGAATTTCAGATTTTCTATAGTTGTACCAATGAACTAATGCTTATTTTTAACTCTTTCTGGAAATGAACAAAATAATTAAAAGCAATATGTGGGATTCACTTTGGGGATCAGAGAGAGGAAGTATTTGTTTTGTGCTGTTCAGTCAAGGACAAGATCCAAGTTTGGCATCACAGGTGAAGGGCAAAGCCAGAGAGGAATGTACCTTAATTTACTTCCTTGCAGACACTTCATACGACCAGTCAAGAATACCAGCCTGTGCTAGAACTGAAGAACTGAACACATTTATCTTCAAACAAAATAAACTGACTTCTAAAAAATGAGCCCTCATTGAACAAAATTGTGAGATGTATGTGAAAGTGATAATTTTTATGGACAATAAATATATATTCAGCACCGTTTCAATTCTCCAAGATAGATTTTATGCTCTGGCAGCCTAGAAAGCAGAACTCCCTAATCACAGTGCAGATATATCTAAAGAAGTTTCCTACAATGCTCCAGTAATTGTCCGTAAAAGACATTTTAAAGTCTGTCTTGTTGCTTATGATCCTAATTTTTTTCTAGTTGAGTCTCAACGAAATAAACACTGTGGTGTCCCAGGAATAGCACTGTGATGTCTGACTTTTTTTTTTTTAATTGTGTTTCCTATTGTACTTAAGTTCAGAGGGAAATATCTAAATCACTACTAAGCCAGCCTAATTACAAGGGGATAATAAAGGTTAATAAGGATTAATCAGTCTTTTCAGTCAAGCAGCTTTTCAATCAAGAAGTCTGCTCAGACTTCAACTGAAATAAGACCTATTCATCTTTCATAAATGATTAGGATAGCATTATCTGGTAACTATTTTTAATAACTGGACACTAAGAGAAGTCTTCAACAATAGACATATTTTATTTATTTATATTTTGTATAAATATATATATATGTATTTATATATATACACACACACACACATCTATGTGCATATATATATATATATACACACACACACACTTTTGTGAGTTTCTGAATGAAATCCTCTTCTTTCTGTTCTGATAGGATATAACATGTCTTACTGGAACACACAATACCTACCACTTTGTCAACCTTCAGTTTCACTATGGGTTTTGAATTGTATGAAACAAGAAACTGAGCATAAAATGCATACAAAAAACAGTGGTCCTGCTGGGGACTAACAGTACCCCTCTGTGTTTAAGAAAAGCTAGACTTCAGTAAAACTTAATGTGTTTTGGAAACTTTATATGAAGTCTCTTCCACACAATCGTCTTCTCCCTTGGCCCGTCTCCAGGCATGTGAGCACATTTTACCTGGTACTTTGTTTTTTGAGCTACATGCAATTAACTGCTAAGGGAGGGAGTCGAGGCTGATTTGAAGACCCAAACTGATGGTGGCCCTTAGCTACCCTCTTTGATAACAAAGAGATGGAAGGAAAGAGGAGAACAGACCATCTCTCTGGCCTTTGTATAGGTGATAAGGACACTGGGACTACAGTAGGAAGGAAAGCTCAGTGTATTTCCTTTTTAAAGGTCATGAATGCCATTGAAAGGTTTGCTTTCAAAAAAACAGCCCAAGCAGGACAGCGAGAGGGTTATGGAAGGGCATGCCTTTTTGATAAATCTAATTTTGGATGATCTGCGTAGCTCCATTATTTTTCTTAAAATAATACAACTGTACAGCTTGTATTACAGCTTGTAAACCTCTCTGTTCTGTTTATACTCTTTATTGATTATGCATTGTGGGTGGAAAGATTATATCCAATGTGTTCTTTGAGGACTCCACACTCTATTAAAAGTCACTGTTTTACTACCATATCCTTCCTAATATTTATATTATTTATTTGTTCTTCTGTTCACCCTGTCTCTTATAATACCTATATGGTGAGAGAAAAATCCTAAAGATTAATTATTATTATTTGATAATTTTCCAGAGGAAAAACTATTTAATACATAGGAATCCTATGGTGCCAAAAAACTACTCTTTTAATTTGCAGTGGCAGATATGGGATAGACAGGAAACAGGGATGGAGTGATAGGACTTCTATAAACAGTGATTAAAACTACTCCACATACTTTATAAAGGCAGGGACACATCCGTGGTTCCAGCCTATGACATTAAAGCTCCTTATCCACTTAAGAAAAGGAAGAAATTTGTCTAATTGCCACCTCCTCATAGCAATCAAATACCAAGTCTTATTGTCAGCTACACCCCAGATATTCTTCATAATTATTTCAATACAACACAGATGATGCCAGATTATGCCAGAGAGAGAATTAAGTCAGTTGCTTAGGATGAATTGTTTAATTGAGTAATTAACTGAGCTGGTCAATCCACCATTAATGCCAATGTCTAGTGAGGACAGGATCAAATTGCATTTCCACCTTGTCTGCTGGCACCTGTTAAACTTCGTGCATTTTAAACTCTGCTGCTACATGTGCTCCAGTTGTCACTATCATGACCATGTAAGCCCTGAACTTTGGGCAGGGACTAAAAACATCAATGCCCAAATGCTCCTGGGGACTCAGTTCTGTAAGAATGCTTATTCATAACTGATTATACACTGATGACATCAAATGCAGGGCAAAATATAACAGCCACAAGATGGGAGACTTTGTTTCATTTCCCTCCTCCCTCCTGAGAAGTTTGGACACATATCTCTATCCTCTTAAGGAAGTGTCTTGCCTGAAGCCTGGTCTATTTTGCCTGAAGCTGGATCTTTAGACAGACAGAAGTGCAAGGTCTAAGGGGCAGGGAGCAGGGAGAAGTCAGAAGTGGTTTTTAAGGGCTGCAAACTACATCCCTTCAGAGACAGGTCTGGACTTCTCCTGGGTGCCCTGCTTCAGGTTTATTGAAATTTTAAGGCCAATTTTCACCATCCTGAGTGATTGCATTTATAGCTTGGCTATGGTGTCAGGCTTCTTCCAGTTCATTCTGCCTTGTAACTCCTTCTCTGCAGTGCCAAAGGTCCAGAAAGAGGGACTGAGAATCCAATATGGGATTTAATTTCTTAAGGTACATCCTAATCTTAAACTCAGACCTGTACTCATTTCCTGGACAACAACTCTCAGCACTCAGTCTTCCATTTCTGTTTTATTTTCAAACCGTACGTAATTAGTCTGGGGTAATTAGTCTTGAGTAATTAGTATAACACAATTTGAGTAATTAGTCTAACACAATTTGTTGTTGACATGAACATGGGAACACCTTCAAAAGCAGCCCAGTGCCACACACTAGTTACCCTGCCTGAGGCAGTAGGTCACCCTTGCATATTCTCCAAATCTCTATTCAGAATATGAATGTATTTTGCTTTCCAGTTTTGGCGGAGGAAGAAGTAAAAAGAGAGGAATTGTACATTTAAGAACCCTAACCAGCAGAGACTATGCAGTTGAAGAGTTATAAGCAAAAATGATCCATCTTTTACAGTGAGAAAATAATGTTTCTAGAGATGGGACAAATGGAAGCAGAAGAGGGTCAGCTATTCAGGGAAGTTGGTGGGGAGAGGGAAAGTGAGGGATGAGCAAAATAATCTACTTTACAAATGGGCTTCAGTGGACTGTAAGGAAAAGATATAGAAATGCTTCAGGGAAAGATAAACTGAGAAGAGTGTATATGGGCATAACTCTTGCTCAGTGCAGATGTCACTACCCTGGCTCCTCTCTAAATTTCTGGAGGTACAAGACCTTCCGTCAAACCACTGAGAGGTATCGCACTTCCTCCGGACACAGTACCTAACTCTGCATGTCCCTCAGCTCACAAGAAATAGTTCTTTGTTCTTTGACTTTACATCTTAAATAACTTTTATCCACATCCATCCTTCATGCAATAAGAAAAAGTCAGAATGCAACATCTTTGGTTCAGGAAAGCTCTGAGCCACAGACCTGAAGACCTGCCTAAACACTGTGCTGGAAATTTGATATGGTACTCGTTCCTGTTTCTTATGTTCTTCACAAGACCATTTTGAGTTAGCTACACTGCTAGCCTGAGCTGATATGTATGGTTTTACATCCTCCTGTGCCTCACCAGGAGCTCAGTTTCAGGTCATGCTTAGCAAGTTTCTGTGGAGGAACAGAGAAAGGCAAGAGGCTGGGCCAGAGCTCACCCTGCTGTGGGCAGAGATGAGGCAGGGCTTCACTGTGCACACAGAGGGAGAGGTTTGTCAGTGAACAGTTGTTCCCTCTGCCCCTTCCTCCCCACTCCAAAGCAGCCTTGAATTCCTTGTTGGTACCAGCAAATCAGGCAGGTGGAGGTGCTCAGCTGAGGATAAATAATCTTTGTCCCCTTACACATGTTTAGAGCAGATAATTTGCTCTGCCTTGCAGGCTCCCATCATGTGTAGATATGATACAGGCTGACTTTGTGTAAACAGCTATAACACTTCAGAGCCTGTGGACTTAACATCCACTTCATTATGCAGGTTGCCTATGTGTTGCTGACCATTTTAGCAAACAGAATAGAGAAGTAGAGAGGGAGTGAACATCAGATGGAATACAGAAGTGAAGAGGGAAGGACATATAAGAGAAGAACTAAGAAAACTCATAAAGAGGAAGAAAAAAAATGTAAAAAGGAGGATAAGAAGAAGAGAAATAAAGAACCAAAACAGCAATGAGCCTAAACTGTACACAAAACCCACCTTTTTCATAGCCTGAAATGACTAGAAAGGTCCTTGAGGCTCAAGTATTGCTAAGGGCGTTGCCAGAAGGACACTACAGTAGATAGTCAGTGGTTAGCCCAGCCATATTGCTCTGTGGCCTTCATCCATTGTCTTGTTAGGCAACAGAAGAGTAGTGAGAATGACAGTGAAAGTTTCCCTAAAGGTAGGAGGGAACACATATAAAGGCAATGGGAGGGATAGCAAAATTTTGCTTAACTGACAACACAGCACTCACAGTGGAGAGAAGAAATACATCTGCAGCTACCTCAGCAGATTTTTTTGTTTTAATCTAATTAATGTAACCATTAAAAAAGCAAATTATGCTATAAATCATTCTGTAAACATACCTGGTGCCAGAAACAGTGCCCCAGCTTTGGCAGGGTGGGTAGTGGGACTGCTCCAGACTTCCAGCAGAGGAAATCTCAAAATCTAATTTAATACTTTAAATAATCACCAGAACAAAGATTGGCTGTAAGTTTCGGAAAAGTGAAAGTGCATTCATTTTAATACTATTTTAAAGCAATTTCTCTATTATAATGAATACCAAACTAACTATACTCCTGTGAAAGTGCTCATAGTGTCTTGCTCTCTAAAAGTGAGCGTAAAACCAAGTTACATGCATATCCTAGATGATTTCAAAAGCTACTCTGTATTTCCCAGCTAAAATAAACAGAAATTATGCAAGTTAAGATGTTAAAATCTAGGAATAGAAAAGACAATGCAGGGAGATTGCACAGTTTTCTGAGAGAAGACCAATTTCTTTGTATTGTTGTCATCTCCCAGACTATATTGATGCGGCTACACTGGGTAGGAAGCCCTGAAAGTATAAGGAATATCTAAAATGTTTGAACTTCATGCCTGAGGAAAGGAAGGCACCAAAATAGCAAATAAAGGGAAAAATACTATTTAGTAAATAAGATATCTTTGACAGTTCATTGCTTTTTCACCTGTTCACTGTGTCATATTCAGTTGTCAGATTTTTTAAATCAACTAAGAGTCTTTGATGTGTGATTGTATGATTTCCATTACGTTTGTCTTCAAATGGTACCTGCTGTTAACACATCTTCAGAGGATATAAGGGTTTTTTTTTGTTTGGTTATGTTATAGATGGGTTTATATCTCATTGGACAACAGAACTCATAGCAGAAAAAACTGTGAGAATTACTTTCGGACTTCATTGGAAGTCTACACATAAGCCTTAACGAGCTCTAATTATGCTCTTGGAAGAATTACAAAGGTTATAATTTTTCCTTTACCAAGCATTTACTGAGACAAAACCCCCCACATTTCTTGATGGAAAGAAGAAGTTTTATCCTGAAGCCTGATACCAGCAGATGAAGGTAATTTCCCAGGGAGAAGTGAAAAGACAGCAAGCTCCTTAATACTATCATGCTAATGTAGGAAGAAAAACCTGATCTGGTCCACTTCTCATTTTCAGTCATTCCAGGTCATTTTCATGAACAATTGTTTACTTGTTTCCAATTCCAATTTTATTAGTGATGGAAATCCAAAAAGGGAAGAGGAATATTTATGGCAATATTTATAACTAGATAGTGTTTTCCATTTAATCAGACGTATGTCTCACAAAAAGCATGGGGCAAGAACACTTACCTCAGTAGACAATTAAGCCAATGGTTAAATGATGGACTTATTTGACACCAGTTCTACAGACACGTGGGAGTGAGAAAATAAGTGTTTGTAGAAGTGGTATTGAAAAAGATTTAACTAAACGACTGTTATTCGCAGCTCACGCTTGTTTTTCTAAAGGCTTCCACAACATTTGAGTCTACCTAATCAGTATCTGCACTCATTGATTTTGGATGCTTTCCCTAAATCCATATTTATTTTTACAAGGTAGTCCAAATTTTCATTTTCTCTCAGCTCCAGACCGTGACAGAAAAAATGCTCTCTTCTGTTAAAATGTAAATAATCATTTACGTTAGCTTCAAACACTGTAGTGTAAAGATTTCAAGGTTGATTTTTGTGTCTTAACATATATTTAGTTCATATATAAAATGCACACAGTTTATATTCTCAGATTGAATATATTAATGTGAACTCATTATAAGTTAATGGAGTCAATTTTTCAAAACTGTGTACCTGAAATGTGGATATTTATCCCTGGAGAACATGGATGGAAAATACACCTTGCATGGACCTCTCTAAAGAATAGGATAGTAGGACTGGCACTGATTGTTGATGTGGATTTGAACATGATATTTTTCCTTCTGTCTGGAAGGGTTCATGCTGCTATTGAAGGAAAACAGCAGGGAAAATTGTAAGAAGGAATCAGATGTGTACTAACTTAAAGTATTTGGTTAGCCGTAATGGATATATTCACATTTGCACAGGTATTCTTGGTATTTTCAAAGTCTGATTGTAAGTCAAAGTAGTGGAGATTCAGTAGGGAACATTTCTTCACTGCTGAAATGAAATTAATTCATCACAGTAAAAATTATTTTGTCAGATCCTGAAACGGATGCAAGTTTTGCATAAATAGCAAATGAAAGAAAACTGTATAAATAATTTGGTGCTTAGTTCAACAGCTGTATGACTGAATACATTTAAAACCAAAACATGTTTGGAAGTACAGTCTGAGAGATCATTAAACCTATTAAGATAATGATAATTATCACCATAATAACAGTTGACAAAAAACAATGATTGAAAAAAACCAAGCTGGTTGTTCAATAAAGCTGAAGCTCACCAACTGCTCAACTCAAGAAATATACTAGTGTTAAATTTGTCACTAATCCTTCCTACATCCAATACAAACAGCTGTTAATTTTTGTTCTTTCCTTATAGATGCCAATATTTCAGGCCTTAAGAGGAGAACAAAAATGCCCTCTTACAAGTCATGGTTTCTACAGTCCTACATGTTTGATTAAATGTGGAATTTCTCTTTCAGTCAAGAGAAGCTGTTTAGCCTATTTAGTCACCTTTAGACTTCCTCCACTTTCTTCTGTTTCACCTTCTGAATGAGCAAACACAAGTGCAAACCTCGTAACCCATTTTCCTTTGTCAGAGGGTATATATGACTTTTACTCATCTTGGCCTCATTCCTGGTTTTATGACTGTGTTGCCCAAGAGCAAAATCAGAACAGTGGTACTCAGTGTTTAACTCTGAGAAACTTTACAAACTC
Source organism: Sclerurus mexicanus (assembly GCA_013396755.1). Lineage (NCBI taxonomy): Eukaryota > Metazoa > Chordata > Aves > Passeriformes > Furnariidae > Sclerurus > Sclerurus mexicanus. Next base: position 783 of record VWZF01002265.1, on the reverse strand, counting down.
ACATTTTTTATGGCTGGACATATTATTAGTCTACCGACAGAAGGCACTTTCATACAGGAAGCAGAATCTTGGTTCTACTGAAGTCTGAAGAAAATTTGCTGTTGACTCCAGTACAGAATATTAACTGGATGCTGCAGCAAGGCATATCCTTATAGAGTGAATAGGAACATTTACATACGTTTTTTAATCCTTTGTCTGTAGAAATGAGTGGACATGAGAAGGTAAATGGTGATTCATATTCTGTATTAAACTCTCCTCCTCTTTCATGGAAGTTAACATTATTAGGTGCTGCATAGATATTCTATTTTGGAAATTCCTTGCTAACTGTCTCAAGTCACTGTAGCATTTCTTTTCTTGTTTTGAAATGACAGGAAGAGCTAATTGGTGGTTTTATTCTTCAAAATAGTTTATTTTCAAATATGCTTATTTACATAAAGAAAGAAACAGTGAGGATGCTTGTCTCTCCTAAAGAAATTGACTTTTTAACAAGCTCTGGAATACTAGGTTTGTGTGGGGTATTGATGTTGTTGTATTGGTTTAAGTGCCAATACAAAATAGAAATCTCTGTTTCAGTGAGCTTTCCAGATCACATTTTCAAAATCCAGAAGCTAAAATACTACTAATAAAAGCCAGCATTTTTAATGACCATCCAATGTTTAGAATCACATTACATAGCACTACATTTTAAATACGAAGTTCTGTAGAAAGTTTTAAAGTGCTTGTATAAGCAACATAGAAAGGTCCCAAAGTGATATTTAAATATAAAAATACTTAAATAAAAAT
>VWZF01002261.1:5140149-5198064 GCA_013396755.1 Sclerurus mexicanus | reverse complement strand
GCCGAGCGGGGCCGAGCGGAGCCCGATTGGAGCCGAGCGGGGCCGAGCGGAGCCCGATTGGAGCCGAGCGGGGCCGAGCGGGGCGGGATGGCGATGGCGCAGCGGGCGCTCCCCAACCCGTACGCGGATTATGACAAGTCCTTGGCTACCGGCTTCTTCGACACGAGCGGGAGGGTGAGCGAGGCCGGGAGGCCGCCCGGGGTGTGCGGAGCAGGGACCTGCCCGGTGCCCGCGGGGTGCCCCCGGTGCCCACCGAGGGCCGGCGTTTCCTTCACGTGTGGTGGGCTTTCTCTCCGCAGCTCACCCCCGAGTTCACCCAGCGGCTGAATAACAAAATCAGGGAGCTGCTGCAGCAGATGGAGAGGGGGCTCAAGTCCGCCGACCCGCACGACTGCACCGCGTACACGGGCTGGGCAGGTAGGGCCGGGCCGCGGGGCAGGAGCTCTGCAGAGGGGCTGGGACACGGCAGGCCGTGGGGTTTGGCCATTGGAAGGGGCACAGCGGAGCTGTGCCAAGAGCGGCGCTTCTCCCACGTGTTTTAGTCCATTAAAACAAGGGGAGGACCTCGGGACTCCTCCGTGTAGAAGCTGTAGAGAGACGAACATAGTATGGTAAGGCAGGATTGTGTCTTTTGGTTAATAATGCTGAACTTAGGCGACGCAGAAAGCCGGCACCTGCTTGAGAGAAGACATGGGAGCCTTGGAAGGGATTGGCTCCAAACCTGGCCGCAGTGGGAATGATGACAAAACCAGTGCTCCATGGAGTAGGCAGGTGCTCGTGGTAGGTCATTTATGCAAGAAGTCCTTGCATATGGCAGTGGTGACCTAATGGCCTGAGATAATGTCCATCTTTTCTGTTTGGGCTGAATTTTATCTGATGACCTTGTCTAATTGGCAGGTTTCTCCAATCCTGTTCCCCAGGTAGTGCCCCTCCACTTAGCCAGGGCTAGTCCTGCTCCAGTACCTGCTGGAAGGAGCAGAAATGCAAATGTGAGTATAACAAAGTTATGCACACTAACTCTTGTGTGCAAAGCTTCCAGGAGCTTGTCTTTCTCCTCTTCTGCATTTTCAACCTGGTTTTCTTTCCTTGGGAGTGTGCCCTGCCTTCCCCTCCTTATTTCTACCCACTGGCGCCATGGAGGACACACCTTTCTCTGTGCCTCATCCTTAGCTGCTGCTGTTTTCTGTGTCAGCTTTCTTGCCTTCTGCACTGTGCCAAGCCCTCGGGGAGGTGCAATTAATCTCGTGCTTGCTGCAAGATTTTTTGCTGCTGCTGGTTTTTTTTTGACAGTACACTTCAATCCTAAATGGCATCTTTCTACACCACAGTCTGGGTGTGGCTAAAAGCGTTTTTTTGTAGGTGCGGTGGAACTTGATGCTAACAGGGTGCTTGGGAGAGTGTTGGTCATTGTGTTGGTACTAAACTGATGTTGCAGCTTGGTGACAGTGGTGCCAGAAATGCCTGCTTAAAAATTTTAGTAAGGCAGACAGGCACTGAGAGCACTCTAGAGCAGCTCATAAGAAATGCTAGGATGCAAGTATTAAATTCCAGCGTGGGAGAAGATTGGTTTCATCAGTTGCTGCCTGGCAGCACTCTGCTCCTGCTGCCTGTGAACTTACGCATTTTTGCTCAGTGCTGGCTGATTTCTCCTTGGAAAATGCATTCAGTATTACAGTCTGTGTGACCCTGCTCTGAGGTCCCCTCCAATGAAAAGCACCCCCCAGGTAAAGATGGTCTTCAGTCATGATAGCAGAATCTGCTCCTGGCCAGAATAATATTCAGGAGATAAATCAGGAGGACAATTAACTGTTAGGAATACACTCAAAGTCTCCACGGACAAGGAAAACATCTTTCCCCAGAGGCCATTTTCCCTTCCTTAAGGTCCTAAGGAGCTTCACGTTGGAAAGTGACTGCAGTTGCAAAACAGTGGTTTAGAGCTCTGGTAGAATTTCAGCTTGTTTTCATTGGAATCGCTTTTCCTCCCAGAGATCATTCCTGATGAGCACACCACCTTCTCACCTTGGCTAGTAGGATTAGAAAAAAATGCATAGTCAGATTTCCTGCAGGTCACAGGCAGCAGAGTGAAGTTTGCAGTTATTACACTGTAACTTTGTCAGACTTCCTTCTTTTCTAATCCTAGCTGTATTAATTTGTTCAGTATTGGTTTCCAGAGACAAAATCAATTGGGCCAAGACAGCAGTTTTTTCCTGTTATTGCTTATGTAGAAAAGGCTTGTTGAGTATCTCCTTATGTAAATCATTGCCCAGCAGTCTGAAATCAACCCAACACTCTTGCTGCCACTAATAAGAGAGAATTGAAATATGGCTCTTGGTGCAAACTCCACATGAAATGGAACGTATGGCATTACACTCAGGTAATAGGCAGCATGTGGTGGCATTTTACTTTGGGGCCTGTTTCTTTCCCAACACACTTGACAGTGCCCTGTTCTCCCAGCCTGCATTTGTGGTAGGAATGCCATGGCTTCTTGGCACATGCGAACGGCTCAGTCCCCTCAAAACATGTTTGAATCAGGTTGTTACTGTTTCGTTCAGCACAATCAGTAGAGATCTCCCTGGAGGCAGCACCAGGGACATGCCTGAATACAGACCAGCCTCAGCTGTTGTGCTCTGCTTCGACTTTTAATCAGTTTAGCAAGACTGCTGGAAGAGCTTTTGTGGTCTGAATCTGGTTCACTGGCATCACAGTGTTGACTGAGGGAAGGTAAACTGCTGTAAGATAATTCTAAGTCAGAAGCAGTTCAGATCCTGACAGAAGTACAGCTACCTCATCCTTTTTCAAAAGATTAGCATGAGGATGCTGATGAGTACAAACAGGCCTGTTGGTGTTTCTCATCGTGCAAAAGGCTTTGCCAAAGACTGCCCTTGACTGGGAGCATAGATGATGGGAAGGAAATGCAAGGAAGCTGACCACTCCTGTCACCTCTCAGTTAACTGCAGACACTTAGGAAGCTCCTGAGTCCAGTGCCTGCTGGACTGTTGTGTCCTTCCAAGGTGATGTGGTATTTAAGGGAGAGATTCCCCTTCCTCCACCCTATGGAAGTTACTTTAGAATTTGTTTCCTATGTGAGCATTCCCTTCATTGGCAATGTTATTGCTTTCATAGCTTGAGGGCCTCTGAAACATACCAGCAAGTGCAGCTGGCCTGTTCCATCCACAGTTCCTGGATGGCCTATTGGCCAGTGGGGACAAGGAGCAGGACCGAATTGCCTTTTGAAGAGACTCTTCAAAAGACACGCCAGATGAGGAAAAAGTCAGTTAAGAACAAATAGAAATTCTGATTGTACCAGTTCAGGAAAGTTTCTGAAAAAATATCTTCACTTCAGTGCAATATCTTCATTTTAACCTCAAAACCCAGAGAATGTGAGTCTCCTGAACAAAGTTCTGTTCAGAAAATGGAAATCCTCAGAAAATAGCTACAGAGCAAGACTCTGTGAGGCTGCATTTGGTGAGAGATAATCAAGCACCTTGTGTCACTCACATTAAGCATATTTCTGCCAAATGCCTGGTTGGTAGTTTTTATGAGATCTCCATTTCTTGGAGATTGTCAGTATTTGATGGCGCAAGGCTCAGAGCAATGCTGTGTAAATTTGAAGTTGGCCTTACTTTCAGAGGGTTGGATCAGATCACCTCCACTGATCCCTCCTAACCTAACCTGTTGTAGGATTTTATGATGGGGTAAAAAGTTTTACAAAAGTAGCTTTGTTACCCAGGTTTTAAGTCTGGAGAGGCTGAGGCATCCTGAGTAATGTCTTATGTGCACTAAAGCAAACTGCAGTAAAATGCACCTATGGTTCCCCACAGAGTTCTAAACGTGGAATGATACAGCCTTCCAGAGGAGACGAGGCATGGCTTTAGCATGCATTTAGGAGCACAAGATAACATCCCATGCGTCTGCTTCAGAAAAGATGCTTGCTATCCTTTGATCGGGGCAATAAAGCTATGCCATCCCTGCTGTAACTTTTACCCTATGCCTGACTCTTTAAAATGATGTCAGCTGTCTCACTAGAACCCACCAGGTTTCATCACTATGTATGGGTTTCTGCTGCTTCCCTCTGTGTTTGACATCCTGCTTTGGGGGTGCCAACTGACTTACTCCCCCGGGCCAACACAAGATCTCTGAGATCTTTATGGCTGTAGATGGCCAGTTTAGAACTGGTCCAAATTTGGTCAGGAACCTTTTGGAAAACTACTGTCCTTTGTGGAAGGACCACATTGCAGCTCAGCTCCTGGTAGGCAAGGAGGCATCTGTTCAGGAAAGTCTAAAGGCATAATTGGTTGCAATAACAATGCAATCCAACATAAAAGGCAAGTCTAAACTTGCAGGGCAGTTGAGGCATAGCTTTACTTCTCTTTGATCAACAGAATGATCATATGGATGACATACTCTTTCAGCAGTGCTTTAGCTCACGAGCATGAACTTTTATGGCATCTGCAGAATTAACTTTTGCCTCCTGATTTCCTGTAGTGATCAAGCACGTCGGGCATTGGCACTTCAGTGTATTGGCTTCCTGCACACTGGAGGTGGCAGTTTCAGTCATCAGAGCCCTGCTAAAGGTTATGCTGTCAGTAGCATGTGTTCACTGCAGGCCTGCGCCATCAGGGGCTGCCTGATGTGTTCCCCATCACATGTGGCTCTGCAGCAGGTCTTACACTTCAAGGAGCAAAAAACTGGGACATTTGAGAAACTCTAGAGAAGGTGGTCCAATAGTCACCGATCAACAGAACAAAGCCCAGACGTCTGTGGCGGTAGCAGGCCACAGGCAGTCACTGCATGGCAGTTCTGCTGGAAACAGTCAGGAGTCTCAGAAGTCACAAAAACATCACATTTCCAACTGGAATACTGAACACAGACTTCCAGGACACACAGAAATGGAGCAGATCCACAGCTTACCTAGCCCCACGTGACTGATGATGGCATGTGTGTACAGTACGTAAAGCATGCCAAACACACATTTGGTCAGTCAGCAAATCCTACCTTGTCAGTTGGAATGAGGAGGGTATTACTGGAGAGGGAGTGAGGCAGAGCTGTGGAATAGCTTCTGCAGAGCAACACTGCCCAGCTAAGCCAAGTTCATTGCATGAAAACCCTCTTGTCTCCAACCTGTACTGCTCTGATATACTCTACCTACATCTTGGCACACGGGTCAGTATAGCCTTACCAAGGACTCCTCAGTTACCTACTGAAAGCTTCAAGAGCTGGATGAAAACAGGGATNCACGAGCATGAACTTTTATGGCATCTGCAGAATTAACTTTTGCCTCCTGATTTCCTGTAGTGATCAAGCACGTCGGGCATTGGCACTTCAGTGTATTGGCTTCCTGCACACTGGAGGTGGCAGTTTCAGTCATCAGAGCCCTGCTAAAGGTTATGCTGTCAGTAGCATGTGTTCACTGCAGGCCTGCGCCATCAGGGGCTGCCTGATGTGTTCCCCATCACATGTGGCTCTGCAGCAGGTCTTACACTTCAAGGAGCAAAAAACTGGGACATTTGAGAAACTCTAGAGAAGGTGGTCCAATAGTCACCGATCAACAGAACAAAGCCCAGACGTCTGTGGCGGTAGCAGGCCACAGGCAGTCACTGCATGGCAGTTCTGCTGGAAACAGTCAGGAGTCTCAGAAGTCACAAAAACATCACATTTCCAACTGGAATACTGAACACAGACTTCCAGGACACACAGAAATGGAGCAGATCCACAGCTTACCTAGCCCCACGTGACTGATGATGGCATGTGTGTACAGTACGTAAAGCATGCCAAACACACATTTGGTCAGTCAGCAAATCCTACCTTGTCAGTTGGAATGAGGAGGGTATTACTGGAGAGGGAGTGAGGCAGAGCTGTGGAATAGCTTCTGCAGAGCAACACTGCCCAGCTAAGCCAAGTTCATTGCATGAAAACCCTCTTGTCTCCAACCTGTACTGCTCTGATATACTCTACCTACATCTTGGCACACGGGTCAGTATAGCCTTACCAAGGACTCCTCAGTTACCTACTGAAAGCTTCAAGAGCTGGATGAAAACAGGGATAGCAATTAATGTGAGTGCTGAGTAGTGGAGTTGTTCCTGTAGCTGGCCAGCCCATTGAAAATATCCCTGAGATTAGCTCAGTTGTTTAGAGCACGGTGCTAATAAAAACAAGGTTGTGAGTTTGATCCCTCTATGGGCCATTCACTTAAGAACTGGAGTTGATGATCCTTGTAGGTTCCTTCCAACTCAGAATATTCTGGGAAATTTATGTGAAACCTCCAGGGAGGACCATGCAGTGCAGCCTTTTCCAGCATTCCAGGTGTGTCAGACAAGGGCTGATCTCATGAGTGATGTGCTGCAGAGGAGAGTTGGGCAGTCCCTGTTTTTTTTTCTAGGATGCACCAGACGGTGCTACAGGGCTTTGGACCTGATCAGCAGCAGGAGATGATATCCAGGGAGCTGTAACAACGTTGCTGGTGCTTCCCAGTGGGAGAGAAAGAAAAAACAGGTTAAAAAAAAGTGAACTAGGATGTCCTAAGGGTACTGCTCAGTCCTGATGGCATGTGACTTTGTTTTAAAATCCGGTTCAAGCCAAGTGATCCAGCCTTTTACCCCCTGGCATGGGAAAAAAATTACAGAGAGGGTAACAACTCAGCACTGCTCTGCCACAAGTACCATCTTGCCTAAGGATGATGTTTTTTTCTTCCACTGTTGACCAACAGTCACAGGTACAATTTATGGACTTAGGTGGGTTTGCCTAGGTCTCATTTTTGCTTTGTGCTACTGAAATTGTATGTATTTGTATGTAAAATTGTATGTAATTATGTGTTGTTCTCCAGGCCCTCTGCCCAGGATCAGAGACACTGCTGTTTGTCTTGACCTGCTGTCCACTCATGAGGCAGGGGGATGGGCTTTCAGGTTCAAAATAACAGCCAGGGTGGAGAGCAGGAAGATTTAACATTTCTGGTGGGCGCAACCTCTGTGTTCCTTTTTCAGGCATTGCTTTGCTGTATTTGCACCTGTATGATGTGTATGGAGACCCAGCCTACCTTCAGGTGGCCCATGAGTACGTGAAGAAGAGCCTGAGCTGCCTAACAAGACGATCCATCACTTTCCTGTGTGGTGATGCTGGGCCCCTGGCAGTGGCTGCTGTCATCTACCACAGACTGCAGAACCAGAAGCAGGCAGAAGACTGCATCACTCGGTAAACACTTAGTTATGTCTTTGACGTAATGTTCCCCTTGCTTACAGAGCTGGTCAGGGCTTGTATGGGGTACCCTCTACCAAGCCTGAATACATTTTGTTGCAGTCTTGTGTGAGAAATAATCCAGTAATTTAGGAAGGCAGTACAAACTGCCCTGATAAAAGAGGTGGCTTAAGGACAAACACACCTTCATGGCAGCCTGCAAACGGGGGAGCAAGGATATTGGTCAGCTGGTATTGCCATCTTAGAAATAATTCTGATAAACACAGAAAGAAAAAAGTGCCAAAAATAAAAACAAAAAAAAAAGAATCCAGAAGGTGGAGTCTGTTGTTTTTTAGAACCCTTCAATTTAGGTTTACAGCCATTTTGATGAAAATGAGAATCCAGTGAGAAGTCACAGCCCTCTCTGAGGATACTCTCTGAGGGTACTCTGGATATTTGGTTGCTTCTTTTCTTTGCAATGCATTGTTGTGCCCTGGAGCCAAGGCTTCCAAGGCAGCTTTTCTGTTCCTCACACTGCTGTGACAGGGAAGCCCTGCACACACACAGCTTTCCTGGCTGGTTTCACACCAGGAAGCAGCTGAGAAAAGAGCCTTTCAGCCACTTGTGCTCGTATTCGAAAAGTAAGGGCACTTTTCAGATTGTTGGCTCATGGGTGAGCAGAAAAATAAAGCCAAATCCAATCACATTGCTACCTGCTGCTCTAACAGGGAAGGACATCCAGCCTTGCTGGAACTGTGATGAAAGGTAAAACAAAGGAAAAATTGCATCAAAAGTGAATTGGGTTACAAAGCATTGGTGTGAAGAGCTGTCAGTCTGTTAGCACTACAGAAATATCACCAACTTTGCAACACAGTAATAGAAAAGTGGCAAACACCTGACTGCAGCAGATGTCATTTTGCACTTGTGGGCTAAAGCCTGGTGCTAGCCAAGCTGTCCTCAGTGTGGGGTTGTCCCCAGACAGCCCACAGCACTCACACCCTGCTGAGCTGTCCTCACCGCTGCTCAGCTCTCCCTATAACAGACTTCTTATACATGCCACAGTGGCTTGATGTTAAATATTTGTAGCTCCACCTCTTTCTTAGATTTTTAGACCATGGAGGCACCTCTTTCTCCACTGATAATGTAGCTCTGGTCACTTGCAGGCATGGAGAAGAAAGGGCTTTTCTGTCAGAACTTCTGAGCATTAGGGTGAGATTTTTACACAAAGCAGCTAAATTAAAGGGATACCAATTCAGTTTGAAAGTAGTCGTTTTTGTCAAAGGGTTTGTCTTGCCAGCAGCATCATGGGGAGATGATGGTAGGCAGCCTTTCCTGAGCAGTCAGCAGCTTTATACTGACCATATCCTCTAGCTTAGGTTTCCCCCTCAAGTAGCTTTCCCAGAGCTGGTGGTCTAAAACCCAAGCACATAGTATGAATGCATTGTAAAGGGCTGGGCAGACTAAATAAGCCAATCAAAAATTAGAGAGGAAAGAGTGATTCCACACCTTGCATAGCTGGAAGGCTGAGACACAAACAGTGGCCTGATGTCTGCCAGGGCACAGGCAGCATGAAGGAACAAACCATGGTTTTGAGCTCTAGTTTCAGTGCTTGGTTATATGGCTTTGAATGTCCTCTAATCTCCCCCGTGTGAATTTTTCATTGTAGTTTGCTGCACCTGCACAAGGGTGACCCACGGGTACCAGATGAGCTGCTGTACGGGCGCATGGGCTATCTCTACGCACTGGTATTTGTGAACAAGCACTTTGGAGAGGAAAAGATCCCTAAAAATCTTATTCAGCAGGTACTGTGCCTTTTGCTGTCTCTTCCTATGCAGCTCATCTTTGGGCAGGTAAAAATCAATTCTAGATGTGGAGAACTCTTGCAATAAGGGAGAAACCACATCATGGTATCCCTGCTGCTCTTCTTCCAAAGGGACAATGAACCACGCGCCCCCCGTTATCCATATAAATCCTTAGGCACTACTGAACTGGCATGTATTTCACTCCCTCATTCATACTCACTTCTGCTTGGGCAGAAAAACAGCCTAGTTTTGTGTCAGAATACTCATTATTTTGTGTCCAAGACAGCAGCATTTCCCTCACCCACATCTGTTCCCATCACAGGTCTGTGAAGCAGTTGTAGCCTCAGGAGAGAGCCTGGCCAAAAAGAGGAATTTCACAGCAAAGAGCCCCCTGATGTATGAGTGGTACCAGGAGTATTATGTAGGGGCAGCCCATGGTTTGGCTGGGATTTACTACTATCTCATGCAGGTAAGAGGCACTGGAGGGGAAAGAAGGTGCTCTTAGCAGCTGTTTCATATTCCTGTGAAGGAGGAGCAGCATTTGAATTGGCTCTTGGTGATATCAAGTTGGGAAAGATCCCTTGTCTGATGGATTTACTCGTGTGATCATGCATCCTCACTGCTGAAGGTGTTCTCCAAGACTGAGATTGAATCTTCCACCTCAGTGGAGATCTGTAGAGAAATGTGATGTGCATTACACCAGCAGTGTCACATAATGGAGGCCTGTAGGTTAGCTGAGTCTGAGTTCCCCCTCCTGTTAATTGCTTATAAAGTATTCCCATTTGTTGGTATGTGTGAGCTTCCTGCATTCTGTGGGTCGAGTGGGTATTTGTGAAGTGTGAAAGCCTAGACCAAAGAAATTGCTTCATTTCCAAGGAGCAAGAGGGAATAAAACCAATAGTTGGCTTTGTTTCCACCTTTCAGGCAGATCTTGGGTCTCTTAGGGACAGACAGAATGGTAATTCTCCCTGATTTAATGCTTTCTCTCTCTTAGCCTGGCCTTGGAACAAGCCAAGTAAAGCTGCATAACACGGTCAAGCCCAGTGTGGACTATGTCTGCCAGCTTAAGTTCCCATCTGGGAATTACCCTCCGTGCATCGGTGACACCAGAGACCTACTAGTCCACTGGTGCCATGGGGCACCAGGTGTAATCTACATGCTGGTCCAGGCCTACAAGGTACCAGAAATCTTGGAAAGATCCTTTGGGGACCCCTAAATGTGGCACTTCATCACAGAGAAGATGCTGTGAGATCCTCCTGCGGGGGAGTAGGATGGCTTGTTAGAGTGAAATCCCCACACAGGGACCACTGACTGATACAAACATTAATCTTTAAAAAAAAATATTTTGGAAGATACCCGTAAGTTATATGGGCTGTCCTGTTGCAGGTGGTTGATGGTGACAACTAGTAGTGTGTGAAGTAATGGTTATACAGCCCCATTTATCACAGCAAAAACATCCTCCTTTAAAGTAGACAGCAAAGACACTTCCAGCAGGAGAGAAACTAATTTATCCAAGCCTCCACAGTGCACAGGGATGCACGTTGTTTGGAGGAAATCACCTCAGCAAGGATGACTGTTTTTTGTCTCTGTAGGTCTTTGGGGAGCAGCAGTACCTAAATGATGCCCTGCAGTGTGCAGAAGTGATCTGGCAGCACGGGTTACTGAAGAAAGGCTATGGGCTGTGTCATGGGACAGCTGGCAATGCGTATGGCTTCCTGGCCCTGTATAACCTCACTCAGAACATGAAATACCTCTACAGGGCCTGCAAGGTAAGAGCCTGAGGAAGGGAGAGGACATTATTCACTTCTGACTTCTACAACACTTCTGCCCTTGCATTTGAAACCAGATTTCTAGTGTGGCAGATGTGCAGCTAGATCCGACCAGTTGCTCCCAAATAGTCCTTCAGCAGTGCAGTCACTGTCTGACAGCCTGTACAGAAGGGATTTCCCACAGAAGCCTTGCTCTGCAAGGGGCAGCATGAGGACGAGGGTAGTATTTTTTTTTTTTCAAGATTTGTCTTTAACCAAGTTTGAATGCTTTTTGTTCCTCTCTTTTCAGTTTGCAGAGTGGTGTTTAAGCTATGGCCAACACGGGTGTCGGACTCCAGACACACCATTCTCCCTCTTTGAAGGTAACCTTAATCTCTACCCTTGTGTTTTGCTCCTGGATCTGAGCTGGTCCAGCACCAAGGAAAATAAAATCCACATGCCACTGCAGCCATTGCAAAACTCAATGTAGAGGATGGAAAGGAGATTATACGCACTGTTTTAACCTTTCCTAGGAGCAGTTTCCTTGTAGCACAGGCTAATGTCTGTTCACAATGGCAGTTCCATCAGTGAGGACCTTGGGCAGCAGTGTCACAGGGACCAGAGTCTGGCAAAGCTGCTCAGAGTGTTAAGCTTAGGCATTGGTAAAGCAGAAGGGAGGAAGCTGGAGGGGGGAAAGACCCGTTGTGTTTTCCGTGGTGCTTCTCAATCTTTGATCAATGTCAAAATGCTTTCCTCACTGAAATACCAAAGCTGCTTGGGGAAACCTGGGTTCAGACCTTGGAATTTATTTAAGGCCTTTTCTTCTGTCTTCATGACTCATTCACCCCTGGATCACTGAAAAAATGGTTGCCCAAAGGGAATCTCTCTGAAGCACAGTGTGTTTTTTTTTATCCTCAGGAATGGCTGGAACAATTTACTTTCTTGCTGACCTGCTGGTGCCAACCAAGGCCAAGTTTCCAGCATTTGAACTGTAAAGCTGAGCTTGGCAGTTTCCTGCCTGAATCCTTCTGCACTTGGAAACACAGTTGGAAGCTTTTTCTCCTTCTTCCAGAGTCATCACTTATTTTTCACCTAACTGAATGTAAATCCGTCCTCTTAAGGGCATGCTGAGTTCTCTAATGCTTCTAGTCATCTCATTACATTGATTCCATTTAAAAGACAGAATGCAGATTTTGCTGATGTCCCTTACACAGGGCTGCAGGTGGGAACAGGGAGAACTCTACATTATTTTGTTGGCTACAGTTTTGCTATTTTCTGTATCCCATTTCCTGGAAAAAATGTTTCTATTAAATATAACTTGAGCTATTTAATTTCTTTTTGTGCTAACAAATAGTTGCAGAAATTTAGCTGCCTATGTAAAACAGAAGATGGAAAACTGAGAATGTTGCCCTGCAAGTTGTTTTTAAGTGTTTTCTTTCTGAACACCCAGGGAGTATGTGGTTCAGTAGCTGGCCTATACCACATGAGGAAAACGTGATGGACTAATGGAGTCTTTATATATGTTTTTAATGTCATCTTGCAAGTGGCAGAGCTGGAACTGACATGCCAAAGCCTTGTCCTGAATTTCTACCTGTTTGCTTTAAAGGCAAAGGCTATGTATAGCTCTTTTGTACATTTTTTCCAGTGGCAGACAGGTAATCCACTGCCACCTTAAACTAAACCTTGCTGGTCTGTTGGTCAGCTAGTGGAAAATTCCAGTCTAAAAGTGAGCTAAGCATGCTTGCTGGTGTGGTCTATTCTGGTTAGCTTTGAGAGTTAATTTTGCAGTCTTTATTTAAATTTCTGTATTAGGTGGTGCCAGGGCCACCAGCAGCAAGGGAAAAGAAATACTTTCCACTGAGTTCTGTCAGTGTTTAACCTATTAGCTGTATATATGTTGTTTACATGTTTTCTTTTATAAGCTTTCCCAACACTGGATAATTTGAGTCACTTGTTTGCCTTGCTACTGCTTGTTGTAGTTTGATTTGCAACCACACATTTATCCAACTGGAAAATTTGTCCTAGGTTAACTAGCTTTGACCTGTCAAGCAGACTAGATACTTAGCAAGGGGTAACTGTGATTTTCCATCCTTTAGCTAATGCTGCACCAATTTGCATCAACTAGAGACGACTTGCTTAGCACTGAGCATGAGCTAAACACTGAGTGCAGGGAAAGTTCCAGATACATCTGTACTGCTTTGTGCTGTTTAAGGGCAGATCCTCAGCCTGCACAGGAGTGGCTGTGGGTTTTGATCTTTCAAGGGCCCAGCTGGTGAGTGAGTGCCTCAGGCCACCTTGAGAGCAGGTGAGAGCTGCAAGGCAGCACAACCACACTCCTGCACCAGTGACAGCAAAATAAGACCACCAGACCTGGCACACTAACACAACTGGCTCACATGTGCCTGAACACAGAGCAGCCAAGCCCCAGTGGCATAGGCAGACCCCTCAAGAACTTCTCCTCAAAGCCCACACTCCTGCTGCAATCACAGGTTTCTGAAAGTCTGCCAAAAGACAGCCTGTAGTGCAGAAAAGTTTATCTGCTTGGGCCTGGGCACCCCTGCTAGAAGCCTCAGCCTCATTCAGGCTCAGCAGCAGGCGTTCCCTATCATTCACAGGGCCTGAGCAACACAGGGAAGTGACGGAGAAGGAGGAAGCGGGAACTGGCTAATCAAACAGTACATGAGGCTTCCTATAAGTTACCTTTCAGCTTGGCTGGTATGATGACAGAGTAGGTACACTGAGCCTGGGTTTCTCCTGGGCACTGCTTCTGTAAAGGAGATGGTTTGTGCAGCCTATTTCATGGTGTCATGACAGAAAATGTCCCAGGCTTTGTACACTGATTAGGGGAGAATGAGTGCCATGTGTACAACTGCTGAGTGGAGCACTGTTTAATAAAAATGCTGAAATGACCAAGCTTTGGGTTATCTTTCCCCGTCTGAAGAGATGAACGGACAGTAGCCACTCTGGCAGCTCCTAGAGGCTTAGTGGCCTCCCACCCACCCTGAGTGTTAACAGTATGTCACGTTTTTCCTCATCTCCAATCCACTGAGACCAGTCCTATGCTTTCCTCCCAGGGCATGCTTTTGCAGTGCTGTCTTCATCCAGGACTGCATCCTCCCACTGTGGCTTCCATTGGAGAGCACAGTCCTGCAGGAAACTGTTAATTGCACCAAAATACACCTGTGAGCAGTCCTGGCCACCAAAAGGAGGACGTGGATCCTCCCAGAAAAGCACCCTCCTGCTCAGTAGAAAGGAACAGGCTGCCTCAGGGAGGCTGTGACTGTCCAGCACCAGAGACTTGAAGACAAAACTGTCAGGAGTGACATAGATGAAGGTGATCCTGCACATATATTAGTTCGATTGAGGTCCCACAAAACCTACAATTTCTATTTCTACTAAGGTTTGTGGTAAAGGTCCTGAGGGAGAAGGTCCAGCAATGAGGATGGGAAAGCAGCATAGTACAGTTTTTCTGGTTAGCTTTCCTTTCTCATAAAGGGGTGTGGTGCTACCCACCTCCACCCGCCTTTATGCCAAGGGGAGGGAGAGGGAGCAAGATGAAGCCTGAGAACACACAATGGCTCTTGCTTCAACAAGCTGCCTGAGAGGGACTTTATCAGAAGTGTAGACATTTAACACTTGGTGATGGTTATGTTTGTCCGTTGTGGTGTTCTGTTAAAAAAAAAAACAAAGCAAGTACCTTATGCTCCCAAGAAATAAGTTAAAAGCTTATTTTGAATGCTTTACTATCTGGTTCAGTTTGTGTTCACACCCGTTTTATACTGGTGTGATCAGCAAGATGAAAAACATCCCAATTACTGTTAACCAAACACCATCTGTAGGTATGCGTGTCCCCTGAGAGCCTGCTGTGGTTTCATCTCTCAAAAGCTGACAGCATCAAAGAGGTTACATGGGGACAGTGCAAGAGGACAGATGTTATTGTGCGCTCTGCCCAAATTACTTCATTTCTGATTCCTGCATATTAACTTTTCAAATGCCCATAAACTGTGATCAGTGCTGATGCTAAATCCATGGCTAACACTATGTTGGCCAAACAAATCTAGCCATGAGCAGTCCTCAGCCCCATCAGCCTCTGCAGTCAGACACACTCATCTGATAAATCCATTTACGAGCTACCACCACAGGTAGGTAGTACCACTACAGTCATTTGATGCACACTGGTTTCCCTTTGAAACCAGAGTGGGGTGCTGTCTGCGGTGTGGCAGATGTCCTCCTGGAGTTGATAGGGAAAAGGCAGAGCAGAAGAGAACTTGGCCTCCTGCTGCAACACAGACATTGTTCCCATCTGACTGGCCTGGAGCTAGGCAGGGAATTAAGGGTGCATGTCCCACATGCAGTACCACAAAAGAGAAGCAGCCATGAGGGGAGCACAAAGCTGCTGGCTTACATGAGCTGTCCAGTCAGACCTCTCTCTCCAGCATCTCATCTGACTTCCATCCCTCTGCACCACTATCACCTTTCCCTCTTTCCATCTTACTTTGTTTATGTTTTTTCACTGCAGTGCAATACCTTCACCAAATCCAAGTGGGGCTTTCTGATGGCAGTACAGGGAATGTGGCTGGTCCAAACAGAACCATAAGACCTGCTCCAGGCCAGCACATATAGTTCATTTGTAGCAAGAGATTTACTTTTTTAATTTTGCCTTTTTTTATTTTTTTTTTTTACATTGAGAAGAACAACACAGGTTTCAAACACATTCTTGCCCAGAATGACCTTTGGCCAAAGTGTCCCCTGCATCCTTTTAGCTGCAACTTGGGAAGAAACCTGAATTGAAGGCCAATACCCACACCAGGAAATCTATACCCTAAAAGTTACAACTTGCAGTGTTATTAATGCCTAAAGACAAAATCCAACAGAGCGGGGGGTGGGAGATCTGCCCTAAATAAACACCTGAGGAAACATACTGGAGGCCCAGCTATTCTTTCTCCTGGCAGGGTTGCTGGTTTGGGGATCCATGCTGAATGGTGACAGTGGCAGCAGCAAGGGGCTGTGTGGCCCCAGCAGGTGGCAATGCAGTTCAGCGGCAGCAGTGACTGCTGCTGCCAAGCACGTGCCTGCTCCCCTCAGCTGCTAACTCCTACCTCCGAAGAACTGGGATTCAGCTCTTGGGAAAGTTTCTCAAGTGAAAAACCCACACGGGTGAGGCTGTGTTTGTATACTGTGGGACATGAAAGTCCTCCTGAAACGCATGGCCTCTAAGTGAGTCATATACACACTCAAAAAAAAACCAACCCAAAAACCCAACTAACCAGCCAACCAAAAAAAAACGCAAAAAAACAAAGCAAAAAAGCAAATCTTTCCCAGTCCTGCCTGAAGCCACTCAAAATCCCTACAGGGGAGGACAACTCATCATGCTCTTACAGCCACGTGGGCAGGTTATCAAGGAAATGTTCCATATGTTGGATGAAGACACCATACCTCCCCACATCACCTTTACAGATGTTGCACGAAATCTTTCCACCAACTGCTCCCAATTTCCAGGAACTAGACAGCCAAATAACCCCATCCCCACAGGCTGTCCTTGGCTCTTTGAAGTCTCCTACACAGAACATAGCTCCCTGAATGCTATGCGGCTTGAGGACATCCCAAAAGGGCAAGATCATTAAGGAAACCCAACTGGCCACATGGGTAAGGGTGGCAAGGCTCACCACTGAGGTATCCAACTGTCAAGGCTAAAACCAAGCCTGGGTACGGCAGAAATGGCCCACTGCAGATGGGCTTGCAGTGATGTCTTCCTCCCCAACAGGGCCAGAGTGATCTTGGTCTCCCTGACCCTGCAAATGGGCAGCCTTGGGAATTTCCAGGCAATCCCTTGTTTTGGCCATGCATGGGGACAGAGGAGCACAAGGCAGGGAACTGGACCACAGGGAGCAGGGGCATTCAGGCCAGTGGGTTGTTCCAGGTTTCCGGGGGATCCCTGTGCACAGTGGGTGTGCAATGTTAGCATGCAAACTCACTCTAAACACAGCAGGAATCAGATAAGTAAGCCCAGGCCAACATAGACTCAAAACCTCAAATTCAGTGTCATACGTGGTATGAATAGATACTGCAGCATCTCCGTGGCTGTGCCTCCCAACTTACCAAGCACAGCTCAATAACCTTGGCAGAAGGTAAAAATCCTTTACGTGGGCCAGACCTGGAGCTGTATAAAGCCCATGGAGTTAAGCTGATTTACAGCAGTTTACCTTGCCTCTCTGCAACAGCTGAATACAGGAGTCAGGGGGAATTATTTACCTTTGAACCATTACTCAAATTTCAGGCCTAGCTAATAAGCTTGTTTGTGCCTGACCTTTACAGCAATTGGGGTTGAATCCCAGCAAGCTCTGACAGGTAGATTTGTGTTATTTTGGTTTTTGGGGTGTTGGTTTGTTTGGTTGTGGGTTTTTTTTGGGAACAGGGCAACTCTTCCAATATTGAGAATGCCACTCATTGAACATCTTCTTATCATGAGTTAGAAACAGATACAACACCGTCCCTTTAGGAAAAGCAATATTTACATTCCTTCTACACTCCCTGCCTTTGCCAAAGATTACAGAATATCACATGATACCAACTGGGCTTCAGAAAGCTCCTTCCCAGCTCTCAGGGATGCTGTTACCACAGCAGTGACATTGCTTGACTTGGGTGATGCTCTGCAAGACCAAAGAGATGAGGGCCTTGCTGTGCCAATGGTCATACTGGCACTACTGCAAACAAGGCATCTGGTGTCTGGGGATGAGCATTGCCACCACCCTAGTGTTGGCACAACTGACCTTAGAAAGCAGAGGATGAACGTGAAGAGGTCTGCCTGTCTAGGCAGTTGCAATGCATGGCTGCTCTGAGACTCATAAAAGACCTGCAGATCTTTGCATCCTGCCAGATTTTTTCTGTTTCAGAATCAAACTCTCCCCCCACCTCAAAAGCTGTTGGGGAAAAGCAGGAGAAAACAGTTCTCAATACAGCTGCTGATTTGAGACAGAGACTGCTATTGCCTCGCCCACAAAGCTTTGAATTCCCAAGTGTTCTCCCAGCCAGCTTTCATCCTCAGGTGATCCCTGCTGTTGCCTCCTGCAACAGAGCTGCCTGAAGACACTTGTGTTTTACCTCTCTCCCCACCGCAGTCACATGCTTGTTTCTGTCTCCATGCTGCTGCTTTGGGAGAAGAAGGGTGGTGGCTTTTACTCTGGATCATTTCACAAATTGAGTTTAAAACAGCACAGCAAGGGGAAGGCAAAACACAATGTGGAAGGATGGCAAAACCAGCTTATCACAAGGAAACGTGTGCCCTCCCTTCCCTTTATGGGGAGGAAGCTTTTGAGCACAGCCTAGGACAGCCTAAGAACAACCCCACTGGCAATATTTGGATAATCTAGATGACCAAAGTGTCCAGCAGAAAGGAGAGGAGGAAATTAAGTTCTTTTTCAGGTATCACTCAACTTCAGAGGCACAAAAGCCATTTGTTTTTGCTACTCTGTGTTCTGGACAGGACAGCTTGCAGCCACCCTTCACCCTCAGATTCCCTGCATCCCCCTCCACTTTCCCCAGAGGGTGAAAGAGGGTCAATTTGGCCAAAAAGTACAATAGATCTTGTAATGACTGGTCACCCTCACAGCCTGGGCATGACAGTACACTGCTCTGCTTCCTCTGCAGCAAGGAAGACAGCCCGACATGGAGAAGGCACAGAGCAGCGCTACAAACAACTTGAAAGCCTTAAGAAGGGAAAAAAAGAGCAGAACTGTGGGGAGACATTTAACTCCATCTCCTCATGGCTGGGAAATTTCTCACTAGGAGGCTACATGTCAGGCAACCCTTGCAGAAAGCTTATTTTGCAGCCATTGCAATTTGCTGCAGTATTTACAGTGTGTTCACAGGCAGTAATCAAATCCACTGGTAGTATTTTGCCTTCCACGAATCCCATTGGAGCCAGGCCCACAAATAGTTACACTGTGGGATGCAGCTGCGTACAAGGCAGGAGCAAATGTTTCACATAACAGCTGTTGGCCGTAATCAGATGGAGGTGTTGATCATATTTCCACCATGTGGCAGAGTTTTATTATAGATACCCCTCCTTAGGGTTAACTCCTCACTCCTGAAGGGAGACCACAGCAGTGCCAAACAGCTTCCTTGTTGGGGAGATACAAAGGACCCCTTAGTTGAAGGAGTTTCCCCTATTCCCAGAAGGGCTTTGGAGCACTTTGCTCTGTCACTGAGGTGTTCCACCTCCATCCTGACACTCCCAGTAGTGGACAGGAAGGAAATGATAGATTTTTACAAGTGGCTGAAAAAATAAGAGAGAGACTTACCTCAGAAGATTAAGATACTTCAAGAGAATCACCATAAAACACTAACTTTGGAAAGGCCAAATCCTACCTCTAGGGATACCCTTGTTGGGAATTCATAGCTCATTTATCACCATGGGAAAGAGGATAAACTCCACCTGGGTGACAGCTACAGTGGGTCGCAGTTCGGTAAAAACCACAAGATAAAGCACAGGAGTTCCCAGAATTGGGCTCCCCAACCCCCATCAGACTGCAGTGCTTAGTAATTGCAAGCCTGACAAATTCATCTGCAAACAACTGGGCTGTGGACCAGAAGCAGGAAGTTGCCAGTGGAAGTGTTTGGGAACCCCTGGTGGTTCATCATCACAGGGGATAAACTCCAAGGTGTTTATTACCACCCAAAGCTGGGAAACATCCCATTGCAGCAGGGCTGACCTCATGCTTTACAAGCATACGGAGAAGACAGTCTGATGTATGGATCCACAATGAGTACAAACGTGTACAGGTTTTGGGAGCACACAGACCCTTTTTAAAACAGAACAATCATCTTTCGTTATCTTTCCTGCTCTCTTTTGTTATCTTCACAATGCCAACAGATCCAGTTTCCTGGCTTTCAGCAGCAATAATGTCATTCATTTACTCCAATAACCACTTAGCCTTGAGGTGAACAGTCTGTGTGTTCAAGTGTGGAATTACTGCCTTGTAAAGCCCAGGAGAATGGTATTAGCACTTACTACCCATACCCCTGATTTGAGACAGGTGGTGTCAGCAAGGCGGAAATAGACTTTCTTTGTAATAACAAAAAGATGGTTTGACATCCTTTCCCTGCTTTTCTTACTTGAAGATTTAAGTATGAGAGGTGCTTTATTGCAAGAGGGCCTGATTTGGGTCTCTCCCCAGCTGCAATTTTCACAAAACCTTTAAGGAAGCTGATCACCTTTCTCCACTTCCACCCTTCTTTCTAATTTTGCTGAAATGATCAGAAAGAGTGAAAAACATCACTGGGAGAATACAGAAATAGGGACAAGTAAGGCAAATCCTTAAGTCTTACCTTCTTAGGAAACCAGGCCAAGAGTGAATAATAGAGCACGGAAGTTGCAGCCAAACTATTCTGTTAGCAAATGGATTAGATATACCTGAACAAAACTCTTTGATACACACACAGCTTGGATTTTCCTTAGATAAAATGAGAGGTAAATTCTCCAATTAATTGCACCATTTGGAACAAGAAAATCCCACTGTATTACTAACTTCAGTGTATTTCTGACTATAAATGGTTCATGCTATGCCCATGCAGAGATGAGCCCTTCAATAATTTCACATGATGAAGTCTCATGTGCCATCCTGCCACCACTTCTGAGCTGAGTGGGAGATCAGAGAATGCTTTGGGTTGGAAGGAACCTTAAAGATCATCTTGTTTCAATCTCCTGCCATGGGCAATGACACCTTCCACTAGACCAGGTTGTTCAAAGCCCCATTCAGATATTTCCATGTGTGCTCCCACTGTCTCCTCTGTTTGATCAGCTCAGGTCAGTACTTCCACATCACTTTTGAAGGCAGCTTTGAGAGCTCCGCTAGGAACTGGGAAAAAGCTACCATCCACTTGAGACAAAGGGTTTGACTCAAGCCTACAACATCTCTACCTAACACCCTGATAATTCTCTAAACATCATAATTTCATCCAAATGAATGAAACTTGGAGAACGGGGCTGGAGGTTCTTTGAAAGGCACCCAGGTGAGACAGCTCATTCCAGTGGACGTACCTTGCCTTGGACTGGGACTCAGCAGACAAATCTTCCTCTGTCTGCAACTGCCAAGCTGGGGCTCTTCCAACAAGTCATTTGGCTGCTCTCTACTATGATTTTCTTCCATTTCTTTTGCTCATTTTCCAGCATCTCTGAGATAGAGTTTCTCATTATCTCTTGATGTGGCACATCACAGCGGGACCCCGGTTAGAGCTTGAAATCTGAAGATGCTTCTTTTGCACTTGTCACACTGCAAATAGTAACATTTTTATAGCGCTTTCAAAATGATCAAGTGGCGAAAGAAGAAATCAGTACCTTAAAAACCAAATGTGTGAATATAGAACTGAAAGCAATGCAAAGTTAATACTATGGCTCCAACATTACACCTTACAAGTCTTGTGAGAGAATATAAGAGGGGAAAGGCCTTAACAGAAGTGCTTCATTTCCCAGACAAAGGAGCATCTGAATCATTCCTCCTTCTGATTAGCCTGTTATTATTATTCTCTGCCATTGATTATTCCCTGTACTTCACAGTCAGGAAGTACTACGCTGGCAATGAGATGAGCCTCGGCTGGATTAGCAGCCATCAGGAAAAAGGCAGCATCCTGCATCTCACAGACAGCTGCCAGCCCTTTTGCCATTGCAAAACTCTCTCTGCCTCTGGCCAGGCCTGCGAGCTCAGCTAGAGGGGCAAATCTGGGCAGGCAGCCTCACTGCTCCCAGGCAACAGACAGCAATGCCTACCCCTGGAAGCTTGCAGATGTGCTGTGTGAAGGTGGATCACAGGGAACTAGGCTGAGCTGGAGTATTATTTGTTAGGATGTGGATCAGAACTGTCCTTTGCTGCCATGCAAGCCCAAGCTGTATGAACCTCGAGGAATGCACAGCCCACCAGCAAGGAAACTGTCACAGACTCCTTAAAAAGACATGTAATTTTACTTAACTTCTGCAAAGATCATTTGCCTGTGTAGAAAATGAGTAACAGTGAAGTGTACCACATTGACTGTCCAAGACTGTCAGAGAGCTATTAAAAACAACAGAGATCTCTTGGCCATCAGCAGGACAGGCACCCCAAGAGCCCCATAGCTGATGGGCACATTTTCTTAAGCTCCAGCTAAATCATTGGACATAACCTTTAGATATGACATAGGGCTAGGAGTCTTGCATAGGCACAAATTTAGTGCTGAAAGACAACACAGAGGGAAAAATCCAACTGGCAGTTTGCAGTGGGCAGGGGAAGGTGAAAAGTACCATCCTTCAGGAACAGACAAAAAGTGGGAGCAAATGCATTTTAATGAAAGGCATACTAGGAGTCCTCTCTAAACCTGAAACAGAGATGGAAACCAAACTGGACGGTGATCTTCCTAAAGTGAACAGGAAGTAATAAAATTCCCCATATCCTTGTTTTCCGAAGGGGTTGAGCACTTTGTTTGCCTCATAACAGCACTGGAATAGGGACTCAGGCCCCGTGATGTGGCCCCTATGCAGACTTGTCCTGCTACTAGAACTCAGAATGGAAAGCTGTGCCAGACCCTTGTTTAACTGTTCCCATCAATTCAGCACCCAGATATTTCCAGGTGATGCCACTTCAATTTGCAGGGTACCAAAATTCAGGAGTCACAGTCTTCTAAAGCATGTCATCAGCCTCCCACTGGCAACTCTAAAGCATCTCATGTTGCAAAGCAGCTGACTCTGACAGAGGTTTAACAAGCAGGAGAAAAGCCGTCAGGGCTGGCTCTTCAAGCAGCAGGGGCTGAAATTGAAGCCTTGCTCATATCACACTCTCTGAGACCAAACACCTGATCACATTATACATCTTATACGAAATTGCAACTTTAAACGTAATAGTTGCAATTGCTGCAGGTGAAGGCAATTGCACTGGCTGCCGAACACCAGGCACACAAAGCTTTCTTAGGTTGCTCATAGGGATACCCTCCTCCAGGGGGTCCTTCAGCCTTTGTGCTCTGACATCTTGCCCAACCCCACAGGATCTCCAGTTCCTGGATCCAGTAGCACCTTTTGTAAGAGTCACTGTGTATCTCCTGTTAACAACCTCTGATCTCATCGGTCACATAAGAAGCAAAGTGACATTCTTGAGCACCACCATGTCACTTGCCTCCCTACAGCTAAATAAGGGGTGCAGCAGCAGAGGTCTATTTAAAGCCAGCATAGCTACTTGACAGACCCTGGAGGAGAGACATTTCTTTTGTCTACATCACTACTCCCCAAAAAACAGGCTTGCACCTGGGAGCAGCTTCAAGGGGAAGATTTTGCAGTGCTTCACCAAGGTTTGTTTTCACACACAAAGATGTTACAAGCATGGTACAGAAGGCCAAGCTCCATCACAGCCAGTTTTAAACAGCTTGTTCAGGTTTATCCAGGGTATTGCAGGCTATAGTGAGACCTTCCTACCTTCTGTAAGAAGCGGGTGGAAGCTCACTGTGTGCTCTCTCCCCTTGGACTGTAGCATGACTGGTTGCTGAGTCTCCCCTGTCCCACTAAAAGCATTAAGGGACCCACATCATTGTCTTACAACATTTCTAAAAGGAGGCTCTTTACCCGTGACTGGCCGGAGAAATGCAAGGAAGACTTGCCAGGCCCTGTCTGCAGCCTCCTTTGCCTGCTGTGTGGAGAACACCTCTTCAGCCATGGGCTGGGCACTGGGAATGAAAATCCTTCTGGGTTAAAAGGACACAGTGCCACCAGGAAATACCTGTTAACTCTATGGAAGAATGCAAGTCCACAGACAGTATTGAGCTGAGATGGCTGGGAGACTGGACCAAAGGCACAACATCAATTATAAAAGGATGCTACAGCTGGAGTTCCACAAGGGCATTTAGCAGTATTTAAGCAAATGCAGATTGTATGCTTGGCAGAGACAAGATTTCAGCAACAACAATAGAGAACATATGATCTCAGAGTGATGCTCACATCTCCAAGCTCCAGGTCTTGAAAGTTATCCATACCTCCAGTCATTGAGAAGCCATAATGATGGCTGAAAAAAAAGATGCTTAGTTTGTGACACTACCAGATTTCCTAGGAACAGATAGGACCTTTAAGTTTTGAGAGATGATCCCTAGATGATCCCTGACAGAAATCAGCAGGAAAAAAAAAAAGGGAAAGAAAAGAGGTTAATGCCCCATAAGTCACAAGGAAACCTTAAAGGCAATGCAGGTATGTGGGGACTCTGGGCCATATATTGAACTATCTTTCAACGCCTTTTCCAAGCCTGAAGTCACTCCATCTCCTAGTAGATTAAAATGGGACCCAAGAAAGACACAATTTCTTTTAAATGGGCAGTAATTTAACTCCTCTGCTGTGTGCTCCAGGGAAAAGAGATGAAGGGAAAAGCAGGGAATCTGCAGCTCACAAACAGGCTGTGAAGCCCTGAAAACACAGGAATCCCAATTGCCCAGAGCAGCACCAAGGGGATTTCATCATATTCAGTGTGAGAGAACACAGAGAGTTTAACATCTTACCCAGTACCTAATGTTTATGTTTAAAACTCCATAGTTTCCCTCCAGGCCTCCCAGCTACTTGGTACAGAGTCCTGCCCGGTGGGATTTGATACACACAGTCCTCCACATCTGAAGCCCTGCTTAGGCATATCGTTGTTACATTTAGCCAAGCACTTGCATTTCAGAGCCTGGTTGCTCAGTGATCTATAAACTGGTGCTCATACCAAGGAACCTGAGATGCCAAGAAAATGACTGAAAGCTTTACAGTACAGTGGAAAGCAAACTGCAAAGAGCACTTGGGTTACACTTTCTTCCTGAGCGAATGATGGCATGGGGAAGGTGAGCTGCCTGAATGTGAGCAGAAGGCAGCCCCCAAGTCATTCAGCATGGCTGAGAAGCAGCCACACCTTCAGAAAGCTGTTCCCCCTGCAGTCAGTCCTCCTGGGGAAAGGCTGGAGGTGGCAAAGATGCTTACAGGCTCTCTGAGGAATGCCTTGTATGTGCTGCTGCCAGTTGCTGGGGGACACTGACATCATCTGGGACAGAATTAGAAAACCTTGAGCAGGAGGGCAGCATGGCACAAGTGCTAAGTCAGCCACAGGCTATATGTGGCACTCCAGTTGGTGCCTTCCTTCCCCTTCTTTAGATACCCATTTCTCTGCCTGCTCCTGCAGCAAGGTTTGACTTCAGCCTACGCTGCCCTGTGACTGCTACCTGCCCCTGGTTACATTCAGGCTGCCAACACCTTATGCAGCACTTGAAGGAGCCAAGAGGTGAATCCTCCCTCCAAACCACAGCCATCTCCTCCGTTGAGCCAACAGAGCCCTTCATTTTTGCATATCATCCAACCTTTGTGCCATTATATAAAGCTGTCCCTAGTGTTCATCCATCATTTTCCTATTTCCCACCACCTGCAAGTCTCTGACTGTCTCCTGGTGACAACCCTGCACAGACATCTCCTCCTGTGCTATGACCTGCTCCCAAACCACCTTCCTGAGGACAGGGCATCCTCCTCAGACCAAGATGTCTAAAACGTGCTGATCTGGATGCTTATTGGGCTTGACTCTCTTCTACACAAGTTTCTACAGCTTATCAGGGTGTTCTGCAGCTGCATCCTGGATAGCAAAAGGCTTTGCTTTTTGTTGAAAGTGACTTACATGTTGTGAACACTGAGAAAGCAAAATCGTTAGCAGATTAATTAGGCACCCTGTTGCACACAGCATTACAGCTGAAGCTGAGATCTTGAAAGTTTGCTGGCAGTGGATCTTGGGCTTCTTATTTAAAGCCTGGGGTGAAACATGCAAGAATCAAACTGGACCAGCAGTCTCTCTCTTTTATGGCCAAAATTACCCGTTTAAGAAAACACAAGGATCTATGCAGCATCTTGGTGTAGAAAAATGCACTCAGTCTCTATCAGTTCAAGAACTGCTGAAGCATAACAAAATGTGTTATATATTCCTTCCAAATCTGCAACAAGGTGCACAATTAAACTGGTGGGAAAAACCCCACCATTTCCATGTATTGGTTTTAAATTTCACTGAACCTCCCTTGTTTGCATTCAAAACACTTCTCCATGAATTTCCCTGTACTTCTGGTAACTTGGGATAAGTTGAAAGGATAAGGAGCATTTCCCACTCATGGACTGAATCAAGTAGGTGGTTGTTTCAGACCACTGCAGTCTTTCTCAGAGATCACTGCTTGCCAAATGGTACATGTCCACTTGCAATTTTTCCTGCTGACATTGCAGCCACCCAAACTTCAGAAGAGGAAAACAGCAAATATTTAACGCAGCAGGTGTCAGATAGGAGTGGATCACAGGAAAGAAAAAACACACTAGACAGCCGAAATTACAGCAGATTAAGGATGCATGGGGTACATTTCTTCTAAACACTCCGAGAAGAGATTGGAATATGCTGACTACACTTAGGTGTTTGTAAGAAGTCTATATTCTCACACCTTACCTGAAAGCAATCTCCCGCCGGAGCCTTTCGAGTGATCAACACTTCCCCTGGTGCTTGATCTGGCATCCTGCCATGAACTCGCCAACAATTTCAAAAAACAAAAGGGAAGTTAATTGCATTTTCAGGCATTTTAGACAGCAGAAGGCAAAAGTCTCAAAGGGAATTCATTGTGAAACAGAGCGGAAGCAGCAGCACTCATACCTTAATCCAACAGCTAATGGCCTTGCAGTCCCTTGAAATATGGGAGATCTTGACTTTTACTTCACTGCATGTATTTAAACCACCACCTCCCTTCTCCTGGAGAGAGGTCTGGCTCCCTAGGCTACAGGAAACCCAAGACAGAGCCCTCCTTTTAAAAGTGGGCCAGAAAAGCAGAGAACTTCAGAGCAAACACAGGGGGAATGCATCCCAGCACAGGAACTACCACTTCCATACCTCTCTGTGACTTTAGCCTGAAAAAGGGAACATGTTCCACTTTAGAACTGTCAGAATGAATCACACCAATGCTCTGGATGGAAAACACACTTCTCTTATGTCAAATCAACTAAATCTAGCCAAAATGCATAGAAGTTTTGAATTGGCCAGAACCACATCCTCAGCAATTAAACTGGTAAAAACCAGGCAAGCCCCAAGCAAGCTGCCTCATGTGTCGGTGAGGATCAGGGTTAATATGGCATGGCTTCTAACTAACATGTTTCTCACTACTGGATTTTCTGGGGCTTTGGGAAATCTGAAGCTACATCACTGTTCATTATGCCTCCCCTCAACATGGAGGAGAAGAGCATCCATGCACTGCCCAGGAGCTGTGCACCCAACAAGGCAGATGCCAGTGAATTCTGATCCCCAGCTGCTGCTGCTATCCCTTAGAAATGGATATTGGCAGGTCCCGGCAAGCATGAGGGAGAGTGGTTTGCTCTAGTATTCCCGCTTGCATGAAGTGGCTGCTAAAAGTGAAAGAGGAGCTCTTCTGCTGCAGCCTCTGGATCAGCTCTGCAGCCCAGGGCGGGATGACATGACACCACCAGAAACCTGCAGACAGCAGCTCCCATGCAAGATCACAAAATCATAAAATCCCTGAGTGGGAAAGGACCCACAAAGATCACTGAGTCCAGCTCATGGCCCTGCACAGGACAGCCCCAGGAATCCCATCATGTGCATAAGAGTGTTGTCCAAGTACTTCTTGAACTCTGTCAGGCTTGGTGCCATGACCACTTCCCTGGGGAGCCTGTCCCAGTACCCGGTCACTCCCTGGGTGAAGAAACTTTTTCTGTTATCCAACCTAAACCTTCTGACACAGCTTCATGCCACAGGGACACATCTCTGCATCACCTGGAACAACCTCGATCCCTAGGGACAGACCTGATGTGCTCCCAGAGATGCCTTAGGACACATCCAAACTTACCAGGCAGATAAATCCATGGTCTTCTATCTCAAGACCAGAAAACATACTGGATCCAAATCCTTAATCCAGCAATTGAAATAAGGAGTTGTCATCCTCCTCCTCCTCTGCACCTCTTTTATCTTCTCATCAATATACAATTATTTTGGGTCAGCACCTGAAAAAACCTCCTTTTCTGGCAGAATGAATCACATCCAGACACATCTGCATTCAGACACGCCACATTATGCAGATACAGTATAAAGTTCATCCTTCAATTCAGAAAACCTGTCTTCCTTTTAAAAATACATTTGATGGTGGCTTTCAGGCTTATTTCCGTGCAAATCTCAGGTGACCATAGGAATTATTAGATCATCACTGGTTCTCTCTTGCAATTAAAGTTCTCGTAGGTGTAGTGATGCATAAAAATTGTTTTAGACTATTTCTACCCAAGTTACACCTCCAGATTCATTCCACTGGAAGATTTCACTGAAGTTTCATTTGTGCAATGTAAAACATCAGCATCACTGGACATACCCCCATCAGGTCCATCAGGAATAACAGCGTACAGGCTCCTGCTGACCTGCAGCAGTGTAGGAGAGTCCATGATACCATCTTCTCAAACAGACTAGCAGAGCAGGGATCCCTCCATAAAGCACCTTGGAGGCAGCCAGCAGAGCTCATACATCATAGGCTTTGTCCTAAAGGTAGAGAAATAGGAAATTAAATCTCTCCTGGTCTGTGTTCCCTAAAGCAGAGACTGAGCTAAGGCCTCAAATTATATCCATCAGTGTAGGTCTATTAATTCAAAAGGGATGACTCAACTTCCGAGAAGTCTCTTGCTCAAGGTCGTGGGCTGTAGCAAAGAAGAGCTCTGAGCATAGGTTTTCTTACATGAAAATACACCTTTATCCACTCTCCTTCCCTTTTCTTGGTGTGCATTTTTTCAGAAGTTTACCTTCCTTAAAACACATTAATCTAAAATGGAAGCACTTGGATATCCTACCAGATTTTGGATGCAAAGTGTCTGTCCAGGCTTCAGGCTTTTAATTTCTAATTACAAAATATTTCACAGTGTAGGTCATAAGACAGAAATAAGGGCCCCATCAAAAGCCTTACACTTACTAGCACAGAACTTCAGGAGTCTAGAGAGTAAATGGGAGAGGGATTGCTGGAGAGAAAGGAACAAGCAGAACTCCTGGATTTTTCTGCAGAAAACCTCAATTGTGAACCCCAGGGAACCATCAGGTTTGAAAGAGTTAGAAGCTGTTTTGCTGTGCTGGAAAAAGTCACTGAAAACAGAAAAGCCATCTTCTCCTTAAAGTTGTGTCTCCTGGAGAGTATGGGTAGTAGGGAGGTTCATCAGGAGAGTGAGGGATGGAAAGATAGACAAGGGATGCAGGATGGGCAGGCAAACAAGGTGAAAACAGACCACAAATGCCTTCTTGGCCTCATGGCCAGTTTCCATTAATAAATATATTACAAAAGGAAACTTTTCATGGGGGAAGACAAAATTCACCTGATCTCCATTCTAATAGGGCACAACTTATCCCTAGAAGAAGAAAAAAGTTCAAAGAAAAAGATTAAAGGGAACAATTTTGAAATTTAAACACATCTTAACATAATGGAAAGGAATAGTAAGAACTGCTGAAAGACACTCAGGGTCACATTAGGGAGAGATGCCTTGGCTGAAGGTACTGCAGTGTTTTCCATATTTGTCTGCTTTATTTTTAAACACCCAGAGCCTTTGCTTGATCAACACTTCCTTGAAAAAGAAGGAAGCAGAGGAGGAGTGAGGAGCTGTAGGGAGAGATGCAAATGAGGTTGGAAAATTATGATCTTCCCAACCATGCAAGTCAAAATTCCTACTTGAAACTAAATCCTCCTGGACTGCTATACAGGCATGGTGGAGAAAGGGGAGGGAAGAAAAGAAAAAGATTTATTACTTAACCAGAACTGAAATTTTGATGTGAAAAAGAACTGTTCAATCCATACGTGAATGTCAACAGTAGATCTGAAACTGGGCTTTCCCTCTTCTTTGCACGCATAAAAAAAGACATGGGAGGTGGTTCAGGTTTTTAAAAAGGGAGAAAAAAGCCACCGAAGTTCCCTGATCTTATGAAGCCCTGAATTCTTATATTCCATTTATAGCTCAAGCTGGAATGACATCCCCCTTGATTATCAAGCTGTCCAATCCAGCTGCATGTGTCAGGACTCTATGAGGCACTAAGTGAAATATATATATGCCCTTAGAGAGTTTAGCACGTCGGGTCCACCTCCAGGGCACAGGCTGTAGCTCATTCTGACGACTGCTCCTTTCCCAGGATCACTTTTAAGGGTGTTTTTTGTTTGGTGGGGTTTTTTTTAAATCTTTTTCTTTAGAGCACCTTTACTTTCCAGTTTAAGCAACGGAAAATGGCACCAAAGAAGGACGTAAAGAAACCAGCAGCAGCCGCAGCACCAGCACCCGCACCAGCACCAGCACCCGCACCAGCCAAACCCAAAGAACCCGCGATTGACCTCAAAAGCATCAAGGTAAATGGATAAGCGTGTGCTGATTGCGGACACAAAGTGCTCCCGAAGGGGAGAGTTAGCAGAGTCCTGGCTGAGGGATGCAGTGAAATGTTGCATGTGTTTGGTTCCGGTTTGGGGACTGTAGTGAAATGAATGAGTAAACTCAGTCGATGGATTTGCTCACCTGCCTGAGCTTTTGATTGCTTTAGTAGCTGTAGAGGTGTAAGGCACAGCGCATGATTTAACACAGGAGTGAAGCCTGGTGATGTTAAAAGTATGTTGGAGTGTGGACCTCAGAACTTTTTACCAAATCAGCAGTCTGACCTGTTTGATAAAGCTACATTTTTCTTGTGAAAAACACTGCAAAAACCCTCCACAAACCTCCTAAAGTAGGTGCACAAGGACAGGAAAGAGGTTACTGAAACTTGAAACGCAGTATTTTCCCATGGCACTGTACTAAAACCAAGCTTTATTTTACAGTTTACCCTCAAATTCCTTTCCAAATTTTTGAACCACCTGATGACACTTTGTTCATGTGCTTTGAGATCAATATGATCTTTAAAAGAAGAAACGAAACAGATGAAAAAGGAGGGATTTGGCAGTTTCACCCATTTTCTTTTCATTTGCACTGTGCAACAACCACTGGTAGACACCACGAGCTGGAAAGACATGGATGGGAGCATTTCAAGTGATTTCCTCTCACCTTTATGTTTGCTCACAAATTGGTGCAAATTAAAAGCAACAAAGAGGAAGAGTCTTTTGGAAGTTTCCATCTGACTGCACTGCCATTTGTTCTCATAATGTCTTCAGACTTTGTGTGTCAAGCAACATCACTGACTGGTGCCTTGACCCTTCAAAGAAAACTCCATTTTGAGAAATTCTTTACCTAGGAAAGAAGAGAGGGAGGTTAAGCAGTTAAAGAGAAGATGAGACAGACTAGTTTCTCTGGGTAGGACTATAAATAGTCATTCTCCACCTATCTGACAAGCTGATTGGTCCCAGGACCAATTTGCTAAGTTCTACATAAGAAATCATGCCTATTATGGATAAAAGAAGGAGTACAAGGACTCCTAATAGGACCTACTCATTTTCATCTCTTGATGAATTATCTTTCAGATACCTTAATTCATATACTCCCAAGATCATAACCCATTTAATGAAATTTCTTGAAGTTTACTTTGATTTTCCCAATCAGTAGTCAATATTTTTCTGAAAGAGTATGTGGCTTCTCATAAGATTAAAGCTGAAACTATTAGCAAGGCAAAACAAGAGCAAAAGAAAAAAAAAAAGAAAAGGCATTTTGAAATACTTTGGGTGATCATGGTAAAGGGTACATGAAAACCCACTGTTTTTGAGAATACTGTTTAAAATTTAGATTAGGCCTCACAACAAAAGAATCTCCAGTGATGAAGGGGAACACAAGCTAGATTTTCTGCTAAATAATTTATTATGATTGACTAGCTTTATATGTCCAGTTCATTAGGAGAAAATAGAATTTCAACTCCAGTGAACCTAGCTAATTTATCTTTACATAAATGGACTGAATAATACATTAGAAGCTTAAAAATGGCAGACTACACTCTGAAGCATCTCCGCAGTTCAATCCTTTACCCAGACAGCTCTCTGTAACAACAGGAAATATATACTGGTAGAACAGAGAGAACTCTACAGGTTTTGTCATATTCAGACTGATAAAAGAAGATAGTCTCCCTAAATTCTTTCTTTTGAAATATAATATCAGACCAAGTATTTTCTTCTAGGGTCCCAACCAGCCTCTTTGGGTTATCCCTTTTCACCCTTTGAGAGCTCAGGCAGTGAAGGGAAACAAAGTCTTGTGGAACATGATCTGCCTGGGTGATGTGGCAGAGTCAGGAATCTTAGTTTTCTGAGTCTTAGCCCAGTCCCTTAAATAATCCTGAATCCATCCATTCAGCCACCGAAGTCACAGCATGAGAAAAGGTACAGCACCATTTCCAGCAAAACTTGGAGCTAGAGAGTACTAAGGTTTTGACTGGGACTCAGTGAACATTTCAAGGCCATGTTGGATGGGGTTCTGATCAAACCTGATCTAGAGGAAAGTGTCCCTGCCCATGGCAGAGGGTTGGAACTGGGTAATTGTCAAGGTTCCTTCCAACTCAAACCATTCTGTAATTCTATGATTCTATGACCTGGGGGTCTTTGCACTGATTTACCAGACATGGAGACAAAATCTTCAGCACTTTGAACAAGGGCATCAAGTGGGCTCCCCTCCACTCCTCAGGGAATTAGTAGGCATGCTAGAGCTTGATATTCATGAGAGGTAACTGGGAATGCCAGGCTGCAGCATCATGATGATTTGGGCAGCCACAGAGCAGGTAAACATAGAAAGGCTTTGTTGGCTTTTATAAAGAGACATCCAAGCCCCTTCTAACTGTTACAGCTGGAGTGGATAAGTGTAGAGCTGCTTAACAAGGGCTTACAGCAGCCAAGTAAACCACATTTGACAGTGCACTTCATTTTTAGTTGGCATCAGGAATCATAATAGTCTTCAAACAAACAAAAAAATTGATTTACAAACATGAGCAGTGATTCTCTTGGTGGTACCTCTCCACTCAGATGCTCTGCTTGACCCATCTTCAGGGAATCTGGTTTTCTGAGACTCTTGGAGTGCACATTTTGAAAATTCAGATCTTTACCCTTTCTCAAGAGGACTCAAACTGGGTTCTTGCAATGCAGGCATCCCAAAATTGTCTGTCACCACCAGAAGCTGTGACAGGCCACTCTTTTCTGTTCTTTATCCCCCTCTTGAAATTAACCCAATCAGAGCAAATATTTGGTGATTTGCTAGTGCTAACAGCAGTTGGTATGAGATTTTCTATTTCTGAGCACCATCTATTCACTACAGAACTGAGTAACAGGAATACCTCACTGCTAGAGACTCAAACCTATAAACTGAGCCCATTCATAGCTCACCTTATTTTGCAGTGCAACCACTACAGGAAGAGAGCCAAGTCAGGGAGGAAGATTTTGTTTCTAAATGGAAGCACAAAAATCTCTTTCCTTCTTACTCAGGAAAAAGCATAAAAACTCAATCTGCTTTGCACAAGCCTTTCCAGTCCAAATTTGTATTTCCAGTTTTCTTTATTACTAACATGGCCTGGATTTGCTTAGGCACAAAGGTTAAATAATAATTGAGAAGAGAACAGGGCGATGGATGCAGCTGTGAGCTACCACTGGGAACCAATCATGATTTACAGCAAAGTGACCATATGGGTCATTTTCTTATGCAATCCCCAAGAATTCTGCAGTTAGAACTGTGGCCCAGTACACTCCCTAAAAGACAGCTTATATGTTTTGTCAACTTCCTTCTCTAACACAAGCTTGAGAGATAAGAAATGTTGAGTTGATGAACAGCATTGCTATGGATCTATGCAACAACTTGATAAGACATTAATGATGCAGATGTCTTATGCTTGGTTTTGCAACTGAGGCAGTGGGAGATGGATAAATTTCCTATTGGCCAAATCAATATATCTCAATCCCTATCACCAACAGAAAAGTGCGTTGTTTTTCACAGAAAATCTACGGGCCTTTCCCAGCATACGCAACCAGCCATTGGAGCAAGACCAGGCTCATAGCATCAGCTGTGAGGTTTTGGGATCCATGTGCTGGAAATGCTGGGTGCAGTGCTTTATAGGCACCTGGTCTGCTCAGACAGTGATCTGAATGTATAGCACCCTGATCTGGTGTCACATCAGGCCATTTACTTCAAGGATACACCTGAGTATCCTCACTCAAGCAGAGACAGAGATTGGGTTCTTGCAAGTATCCATGATGTAAGTAAGGTTCAGTTGGTACACAAGACTTCCCATGCTGGTGTTTTCAAGAATGAAATCCCAGGACACCAATAATGCCACGCCAAAGTGCAGATAGGCCACCTATATGTTTAGGGAAAAATTAATTAAAAACTATCAACTAGTAAAGACTTGCTAAGGTCTTGCGTAACTGTGATGCATGATGAAGCCTGTTGCATGGAAGCAAGCCTGTGGTTTATGATTTTTAAATACAGAGCTCTTAAGGCAGTAAAAAGTATTTCTCTAAATGTCCGTATTTCTTATTACCTTCACTACTCCAGTAGGTCATCTCTGAACAGACACTGTATTGGCCATAACCAGAGAGAGATAAACTCACTAAAATGCACTGACAGAAAGCTCCTGGACTGAAGGGCGAGCAGGACTGCAAATGTCAGCTAAAGTGCTCTGAGAACTGTTGTGCTGCAGACCAACTCCATGTGAAGATGTGGAGAGAGAGCAGGAATGTTAACAGTAGCTTTGCTAGTAGTGATAAGGGCTTTCCTAGGAACCAGGAGGTTTTTACTTGAAACTTTTGGCTTAGGCCTTCAGATCATGCCAGATCGAACTCCAGCTATGACTCCAGAAAGATTCCCTAGGGTGGATATCCTTGTTGGACAAGGTCATCAGTCCCAAGTGCCCTTACAGGTAGGAAGGGGACAAGTGCCAGTATGACTTCAGCATTAAGAGATGTAAACGTGCCTGTCTGATGCCATGCAGACCAGCTTCCTGCTTCTTCTTTAATCCCTGAGATGTAGCACTATTTGGGATCCAGCCCAGAGCAGCCCCAGCCCAATCCCTCACTCCATTAATCTTACAACTGATGCCAGACCCATGGTGGTGACAATCACGGGATGGGCAAGGCATAGCATAAAGGTGCCCCAGGACAGGCAACCTGGACAACAAACGCTTGCTACACACCAAGATATCCCTCTGGGACACTTTTGGAAACAAGAAACAGAAACCACCGCTTAGTTTTCTTTACAACATTTTCACAAGAACGTTGCCTCCTTTTCTTCCTAAAGTGCTGCTAAGCAAGGAGTCCCTCACAAGTAGGGACTGTCCATATATATTTGTAGGCACTTTTCCTTACGTCTGCTAACCTGAAGAGTTATTTGGAAAATTATAATTTGGGTTTTTTAACAAGATCTATTCTTAGTTATTCACAACTTTGGCAGCTATAGATACCTATAGCCTTTGGAAAGTCTGGGGAATGGCAAATGTTGGTAGAAACAGTGGAATTTAAAGTGGAATTTAGTGTATAACACTTTAACAGCTCACAGGGTAACTTCAAGTGTTAACAGTTGTGTGGCAGATCCTTTCTCCCCTCAAAACAACACCATAGTATTTCTAAAATCGTGTTTTAAGCCCCCTTAAAGCATAGAGAGGTTGTAACAGATAGTAAAAGAAGGATATTTGAGTTAATTTTACATAAGGCAAGAAGGTGACTGATTTAGCCCATGACAAGTAAAGAAAGAAGCTGTCTGTAAGGAGATACGAAACAACCAACCAGGAAATTTGCCCTCACTTCACTGAGGCTTTATTACATCTTATACCCACTGCCAAAAAGTACTTTGAACTGGCTGGTTTACCACGTAGCACTTAAATGTCAAGCAGCAATAGTTTAAATTACATAAATACACTGCCGCTGGGAGGCATGTTAAAACAAGAAATCCCTCCAAAAGGCCTCATATCTTGTGTATCCTCTTGATTATACACATTCAAGCCCAACTAAAAGCAATTAGAAAAGTGACACATTTACAAATGATGATTAACAGTGCAGGTAGAACACGTATCACACTCAGACATTTCAGAAGAGAACGTTAATTAAATAGCAAGACTCATCCAAAAGTTTTTGCACAGCTGTAAAACAACCGTGAAGTTGCACACTTTAAAAATAAACAAACTGGAAAGTTGCACAAAATGCTTAGAAAAAAATTCAGATTAATCTGCAATTTAGTCCATTAAACTCAGAGGTATTTTTGAACTACATTCCAAACTTCGTGGTATCTCACACATGCAACTTTCTCTCCTATATTAGCGCTGGTTGTTTTTATTCTTTCTTCAGTTCTATTTTCCAGGCAGCTCTGTTCTGAAAATGGGCCTCACTTTCCCAAGAGCTCTTCTGCTTCTAATGTTTCCCTGCCTCATAAGCCATGATGCCAAATCCATCAGGCTGTTGATTCTTACTTAAATGAGAAGCAGACTCTCTAAAACCTGTGGCATTGATAACACACAGTATGGAACTGGGGTGAGGGATGGGTGAAGGACAGCCTGCTTTTCAGAGGAGTTTGGAAGCTGTGTAACCCTGCACTCAGTGATGTCTGCTAAAAAAAATGTTCAACTGTATTAATCAAGGAGCAGGCATTAATGGTAAGCAGGTATCATATAAACTGCTATAGGCACAATCCTAGTTTATCTTCACCCCCCCAAAAAAATATAAATCTCTTCTAGTCCTGCATAGAGAGCTAAATACACAATGAGTATCCTAAGGGACTCCCCAATTTCTCCTCTCTGATTTTTCAAGACATCTGATATGTTCTTAGTACTTTGATATATCTGGTGACTCCCTAATAAAAGATGATTCACTTCCCTGTAATTCATCCAAAAGCTAACAAGCAAATTGCACATCTGAATTCTTTAACTCCCAGCAGCATCTTTTCTCAGGGCTTTTCTTCCTGTCCAGACTTTTCCACATTTACAGTGACCACAGGGCAGCTGTCACTCAGCACAGCTGTGCTCAGTCCCAGTGCCCATCAGTCTAAAGAGGCAAGCACAGCACTACACTGCAAAGGTTGGGGCCCTTAGGCCCATGAACCAGTGATTTGATGAAAATCAGCAGCTTTGTTAATACTTTGAAAATAATTTTTGTGGATTGGATCTCTACTTAGTTGGTGAAAGATAATAGTCTTTACTATTATTACTTACTTTTGCATAAAACCCTATCCACCCCATCCTATAACTCTGACCTGGTTAAAATGCCACTATCTAGCACCAGAATTCCTAGAAGGTGGTCACACGCAGGGAAAAACCTTAATCTTAAAAACAAAACCATCAAAACACACCACCTTTTTCTTTGGCTCAGGTAACCTTCTGAAAAATAACTTTGCCCATAAATAAGGGCTAAGTGAAGTTAGATAAATCCAGGTCCTTCTGGTCTTTCCCACGTGTTGCAGTTCCTTCAACCTTTTATGATTTTGCTGGGGGTGGGGGAAAGGGGGTCATTAATTTTCTCTTAAATCAACCTCCCTGAAACTTCAAGATCTTCCCTTGACTGAGCCTTGAGACTCACAGTGTCCTCTGACAATGCAGGAAACACTCGCCAGGATCAGAAAAAAGATCAGACCACTTGAAAATACTTCTACCTTTTGAAGTTTCTGAGAGCATCTTACAGAATCAGAAATCTAACCTTTAATTTGTTTTAAGGAGTGTTTGAAATATTTTCCATCCAGGCCATTTGTAGGTGCCCTTACTCAAAGCAAGTACACTTTAACCCCCTAACAGACCTCCTGGTTTAGAACAGGGCAATTTTTAATTCAAGTGAATGCAATGTGCCCATACTAGAATATTCTTCCCATGAAGAAAAAGTGTCTAGTAAGGTTTTATTCAAGAATTGGTACTAAAATGAAGAACTGGTATGATGCACTAGTATTTCCTCATCAAAATTCTGAGCCAAAGTCTCACATGGCCAAAAGATAATCAGTTTATATGTAGGCCCCTCTCAATTTATAGATATTTTATAGCCCATTCAAGCCAGATGACTAATCCAGGTACCAGTTTTCTATGCCCAAGGCAAACACACTCCTATTATTTTGTGCTTGGCACCTTTTGGAATGAGCTTTGTTGTAGCCAAACATAAAACTTATCTGTTAAAGAAAATTAATCTAACTTTTCTTTAAAAAAAAATAAAATTCTGTTTTCAGGGGAACACTTCCCATTTGCCGGGACTGGAGAGCAAGAGGCTGAGGGTAGAAGGAAAATTCCACAAAAGGCAACACACTGCATTGACCCAGGCAACATTTCAACTCTGTCAGAATCTTTTGAAAGCTCCTCTATTAATGCACTGAAGCTGATGGCCAAGATCTGTATTAGCTTTCTCATTGCCTGAGTTCCAGCCCCAGCCAGTGTTAATCAGGAGTACTGCACTGTGCTAAACCTATGTTAGCTAATTCAGGCAAGAGCATCAACTCTCTTTCAGGACAGCCACACCTGATCCTGGCTACACTTGGTCATGCTCCCACAGGCTAATAGAGTACAAACAGCAAAGAAACCCAACCAACCAACCAACCAACCAAAAAAAAAACCCACCACCAAAAAGTAAAGGAAAGTGAAGCATTGGCAGTGGAACATTTTTCACACTCAGTATATTTTCCAGATATTTCTCAAAAATTGCAAGTGATCTGTTTGAACAGAGCATTTTCAATCTAAAATGACAAGCTTAGAAAATTCTTTGCACTTGTATCTTTTGGGGTTTTTTTAAAATAGGAGGTTTGTGTCTCAAATCCAACAAATCCAACCAAATACTTTGATCTATTTTGATGGTTCAGTTTAAAAAAAACCAGTAAAGTTAAGCCTGCTGGATTCGATTCTTTCTTTCAGAGCCCTCAATATACTGAAAAGAGACATTCACAAAGATTATGCTTCTCTTCAAGGTAACTAAGCGAGCTATGGGAGAAAGTTCCCCTCACTAATCACATCTTGTCATTAGAAAACCAGTAGCAGTGACTTCTCAACAGAGGAAATCAATAGAAATTAAAGAGGGAATTTGATTTTGCAACAGGGAGTCTGTTGTTGCCACAAAACCATTCCCACCCGGACTGCAGGACAATCTTGACCCAGCTGAGGCAACAGAGAAGGAGAGAAGTTTAGAGCAAAGTTTTCTAATCCTATTATAACATCTCTTTCATTTGGAGATTTGGCCTGGGCTTGGGGGGTGCTACATGGTAGGACTAGGTCTTTGCTGCTAAAGAAGGTGCAGCCTCTACCTCCTTCAATCTACTTAGAAAATTCCCACTTGTGGGCCCACCATAACCTGCAAACACAAAAAGCAAGTACCCCTTTCACCACCATGAACAGTCATCCTTCCAGTTCACAAAATCTTTTAGGGGCCTTAGCTTCTCCCACAGCTGACTGACTCTATAGCTTATTGAAGAAATAGAATCCTTCCCTATAAGGAAGTCTTTGTAGGGCTGGACAAGGAATATCTCCTCTTGATGGTACAGACCCAGAAAGTGCTGACATGAATCAAAATTACTGCTTGTCACTCCCTGCCCCTCTCCAGCCTCCTAAAAATAGCCATCATAAGATGTCGATCAAGACATGGAGCCTCTTGTCACTTTGCCCTAAGAAAGCTAAAGAACTCACCAAGGGGAGGGACCGTTTCCTTCTGACACCTAATCCAGGCAATGCCGTCAGCACCACCAGATAAATAAGGGGAAGAAAGGCCAGGAAAGCAGGACCACTCTCAAGACCTCTCA
Organism: Sclerurus mexicanus; assembly: GCA_013396755.1. Classification (NCBI taxonomy): domain Eukaryota; kingdom Metazoa; phylum Chordata; class Aves; order Passeriformes; family Furnariidae; genus Sclerurus; species Sclerurus mexicanus. Next base: position 5,158,705 of record VWZF01002261.1, on the reverse strand, counting down.
GCTAATCCCTCCTGCCTGTCTGCTGCTCTGCTTTTCCAACTCAACCATGGTGGGTGCCCTGGAAAGCTAATGGTTAGCAGTGAGCCAGTGTATTTTATAAAAGTAAATGGGGCTTCTTGCTCAAGTTAATTCTGGGGAGGGGTGGGGGGAGGACAGTCCAGAAGACAGTTTAGGCTTGCTTGGTTTTACTCCTGAAACCTAAAGAACTATGCAATGTTTTCCAGTTAGCCTCAAGTTCCTCACCAGGCAATGGTAGATGTGCGGCTCCCTCAGCTTCCGACAGAACAGTTACAATCTACTAAGCTTTTTTTAAATCAGATGCAACCTGCTAAAGTGGCAAAAGAAAACAGTCATATTTTATATAAGAAAATATCGTAGTTTAGTAGTTTATGGAACAGTGTACTGTCAAAACCTAACCTGAAACACAGACTTTAAGGAATTGGTTTAATGTCTATGTTAACGTAAAAAAGCTACTTGTTAAACAATATTGCTCCAAATTGTGTAACTAAAGCAGGTCACTGCTAAATCAGTAAATTATCTGATGGTAGATTAATGACTTTAGTTGAGAGACTTTAGAATTTGTTGCTTATAGCCACAGTTATGGTTCTTCCTGGGATGCAGATTTTAATGGAATCTTTAACAATAAACCTCTTGATGCATTTTTGCAAGGGAAGTTGCTAATTTATGTAGTTATGGGCTAATTACATTAGGCAAGACAGAAGCGAGAGAGCACTCAGGTACTTTGTGCTATTTGCTTTCTCTCAGTGCATTTTCAGCAGTACTAGTTCTCTTTTTTCTCTCTCTTTTTCTTCCCAACTGCAGTCCTTCTCTGCTGATGAAATTAATGGTAAGTGAAATCAAAGTCAAAGTTTAATGGGGCAAGAGGGGGAACATAATGGCTACCAAATGCTGAATTTTCACTAGCCTTAACAGCTCTTCTGCTGTCTGCATTACTTCTGCACATCTGACAGACCACACTTTTGCTGTTTTGGAAGATGACTCATGGACTGAGCTGGATGCTTTAGAAAACAAACAGGTTCTCTCCCAGCCCCCCTTCCTAAGCTATTTTTTGTGATTGATTTCCTTCCAACAGATCGAGTTCTCCAAGGAGCAACAGGATGGTAAGTTACAAGAGAGCTGATGTGTTTTAAGTGTATGTGGGTTCAGAGAGGAGCTACAGGCTCAGAAATTAACCTTTATGAAACGATGAGCTAGGACTTTGGCTGGTACAACTTGACATACCCTTGACTTCATAGCAGCAGTGCTGACTTGTGCTGAACAAGAATCTGACCATAGATTTACATGCAATCTATCTGGATGCTTATATGCTGCTGAGCTGAGAAGTTTATCCCACGGTACGAAGAGAAAATACTCTGGCTCTACCTACTGAACACTTTTCTTTTGTGCTTCTGTTCTGGCTCTTCATAAGGATGCTGAAAACAAGTCCTGTATTTTAAAGTCACATGGGAAATAGGCAGATGAAGGACAACAGGAGGGGAGTGGACTTAGCTGCAGTGACTTTGCAATCTTACATGAACAGAAGATGCAAGAGGTCTACATGTCACTTTGGCCAGGAGATATTGTGGAAGGGGGGTAACAAAGGCTGGCTTACTGTAAATGCAGTCATGAAGCATGGAAATAGTCAGCAAATAAGTGACTTGTGTAAACTTGCTTATAAACACAATCATCTGGATATGCTGAAATTCTTGAGCATCTTGCTATATTCTCTAATTCACAAACAACAAGCAACTTCCAAATTTTTTCTTTCAGTCTCTAGAAAACCCTGTCATGAGCCAAAATCTCCATTGAACCTTGAGAAATAAAAGCTGGAGGTTTTCAAATATGCTAAGAGATGCATTTGAGCTACATTAAATAGTGTTAAAGAAGTCAAAAGTTCCGTAGCACTTACAGTAGATTGAACAAAGTATTTAGAAAGGAAGGTAAAAGCATTTTCTAGAAATTCAGAAGAAGTGGAATGGCTAGAAACAGGTCTTGAGAGAGCCCTAAACTTCCTGAACATGAGCCTACTCTAGGTTACACCATCAAAGCAAGAAGGAAAGGTTAGTGCAGGGAGCGAGACTGGAAATATTTTTCTTCCTGCAGTCCAAACACTCCTGGTCACAATAACAAAAACAGCAACAAAAAACCCATAAGAAAACCAAAACAAAAAAACCAAACCAAAACAAAAACAAACAAAACCCCAACAACAACCAAAAAAAAAACCAAACAAAAAAACCCCACAAACCAACCAACCAACCAAAACTCATTCAGCCTCTTCTGCACTTTTTAATTCTGAAACTTTTACAAAAGGATTGTGAGGGTTTATGGAAAAATGCTATCAATTCAAAGCTGCTGGCATGTATAACAAAGCAAAATATTTTTTTCAGCTTCCCCACATATTTCAAATCATCCAGCTGATGTAATGTTGCAATGTCTGAACCAAGAGAGGGAGAATTTCACAGGAGCAGAGGTGGCCTACCCTCAGTAACTATTTCAATCCACACAGGCTGATGCATCAGCAACTGGGTAATACCCTCCTCAGAGAAAGACTTTAACTGTTCTTATTCCAGCACAGATACAAACTAGAAGTAGCTATTAAAAAAAAAAAAGAGAAAACTGCCACAGCAAAGATATATTGCAGTGAAATGCGTGCCTGAGAGACAGAATTAAATCAGATCTTTTCTCCAAGCTGGGGAGCAGTGTTCAGAACTTAGTGAACATAAAACTTCACAAGACTTACAAAATGGAGAAACTCTCCTGATGGCTTTGCTAATAGCACACTGGCATAGTTTTATACCTTGCTCTGGCTAAATGTCATCTATGTAGCAGATTAAAGATCAGACCATATGGTATAAATCACTACAGGTCTATTGATTTTAGCTACTAGAGCAGGAGCTGATATCAAGTTCATATATTGTAAGGGGAAGCTCTACACAGCTCCAAGGGCCTTGATTTCATACCCTGCAATAAAAGCTGTAAGGAGAGAGGGTTAGCAGCAAAGGATTATAGGTCTCTTACATCACACAGTAAAAGGATTAGTTTCAGATGTATTAGATTACAGCCTATCAGGCTGACACTGCATATCAGCACTTTTACTGGAGCCAGCAACTCCTCCACTAAGGTTAAAGCAAAACCAAATACCTCCACATCATGTCTCCAGCACACAACAAATGAAGGCATGATCTGAAATGTGGTTTATTACTCCTAAATCTGCCCCAAGACACAAAGAACATTCCACAAGCTGTGAAACACAAAGCTTGTCTAGCTGCTGGATGTGCATCACAGCCAAGGGAAAGACTTTTTACTTGGTTTACTTGATGCTAAACCATGGCACTGTCAGACACTGAGTGAAGAAGAGATCAACAGCACAGTACAGATGCTCTTGACATATGAGGTTCCAAGATGGCTTTTTAGCTAGAGAGTTGACCTTCATCCCCTCCTCTTTTTTAAAGCCATAGTTCTTCAGTTATTGCAAAAAATACTCTTAAAAAACCTGAAAAATATGGCAAGATGATTGACGTGGAACTTCGCAACAGAAGACGAAGACCTGCAATGTAATGGAGGCAACCAACTGTACTGATTTTTGTAGGAGAAATGCCTATATTCCAAGGCCTTGGCCAACAGCAAGGGGAAATAAGTGAACATTGATCACTTGGCAGCTCTGAAAGAAGCAAAATGTACACATTGGAAATGCATAGGAATAAGCCACCACACAAGTTCTACCACTGGAAAAGCTGGATATTCATCCATCTGTAAGAAGCTGGGACAGACCAGAAAAAGCAGAGATGAGAGGGAACAAACATGGGTAGAAATCTCAACTTTTAAGGAAAAACAACAGTACAAGCATTTGACATCCACCTTGAAGCTTGCCATTAGCACCATGTAGTTGACAGTTTGGGACTGCAGGTAGGACCCACTGAAGCAGGCAGAGGCTTTGCCCGACTAGGCACTTTGACAGGAGAGTCCCAGTCTTCCAGAGAGATAAGGTGGAGTGGATAATAACGTTTTTAACTTCTGCTGCTACATCACATAAAGTAATATGTTCTTGAATGAAAATGTTCATGGAGCGCTTATGTTTCCCTGTCCTTGAAATAACTACAGGGTCAATCACAAAGCTATTGATGGCTATTAGAGCCAGAAAAGCTACGAAAGGTAGATATAAAAGTTTAAAAATAGTGAATCCGAAATGTCACAGGGGAGGAGTTCTTCTTGGGATTGTGGGCCAAAGATTCCCCTGGCTAACTTTCCTGGAGTCAGTGGAACAGTGCCAGGAGACAACAGGTTCATATTTTTGTCAGTAGGGAGCTGCCTGGCTCAATTTAACCATTACTCTTCCCTTGCAGACTTCAAGGAGGCCTTCCTCCTCTTTGACAGGACGGGTGATGCCAAGATCACCCTGAGCCAGGTTGGCGATATCATCCGGGCGCTGGGGCAGAACCCTACAAATGCTGAGGTCAACAAAATTCTAGGAAACCCAAGCAAAGAGGGTAAGTGCCCTACAGTCTTTCATGGGCCCTTCTTGAGGCTGGGGAACTGCAACCAGGCAACATCAATAGTTATAGCAGGAGAGAGAGAAACTTTTGTTCTGATGGGGAGTGAGAGGGACTCTGCAACAACAATATATGGAATTTCTCCAGTTCCTTTGGAAGGGGATGATGCTGATAGGGAATCCAGGATTAAAGCCTTCTCTTTAGGACATGGAGAGTTCTCTGTAGGGGTCATTTTGGTGTCAGCTTGGTGTAGATGCAGCATACACTTATTGCTGCTCACATTCCATTTGTGGCCCGGCCCGTGCTGGGGAGCTGGAAGTTCATTTCCAACAGCTGATATCAGCTCTGCAGATCCTTCCAGTGCAGGTTCTTCTGCATAAGCCTTGACATACCCTGGGACTGGAAACCCACGTGTATATTTCTGCTGGCTGGAGTACTCTTCTCAAAGCTCCTTCAAACCTGAACATGCATATGTTGGCCATTTTCTACTTCCTTTTCTGCTCTTTTAGAGATCAAAAGAAATGATGAGTCATCTCCTAACAAGGACCTAGAAGCAGGTGATCCCTGATTTCAGTCATGCAGAACCATATTAAGATGGCCTAAATTACATTCAAACCCTCAGGCCTGGTAAAGACAGCTCTGAGGAACAATTCAGAAAGCATTAGCAGCAGCAGGGAGCACAGACGACTAACACAGAGGTGAGATCATACCAGAACTTTAAGTGAGTCCAGCAATAACTGACAGTGATTTTGATACAGCTGGGTAGTAAAACAGTTTCTGTAACAACTGTATATTGATAAATCTGTCATGTAACAACTGTATATTGATAAATCTGTCATGTTTCCATCTATTATATTTCATTGCTGCCTGGATGAAACCTGTTTTTTTCAAAGATCCAGGAGAAAAAAAAAATAAAATAGAAAAAATCCTTTTATTTGACAGCCTTGCTACAAAAACAACCAATCAAAACCAACAACACTTGGGGAAGTCCTCACCAAGGACTACCACTTCTGGCTCATAAGAGCAAAGGGGTTAGATGCACTAAGCTTGGGAGTCCTTAAACCTCCATAGTGAATATGTCAGTAGTAAATTTGGACATCTCCCCTGTGTACTTTCCTATTTTTAATTAGTTTATTCTTTAGCTAATGGAGTCTGCCACCAGATCAAAGAGACACTGAAGAGGTCAGTAACATGTCAGCAACCTCAGGGCTTGCCTAAGTCACCACATCCCACATTGGTTACCTTTTCCCACTGTTGGGGCTCAAGATTTCTGTTTGACTATGTTCTGTAGTTCACTTGCCAAATCTTTTCAAAGATCAACACAAACAGCGAATTTCATTTCTGAAGGAAGAATATAACATGCACACAAGCATATAAAGTTACATAAGAAGAGGGCTGGAGCAAGGATGTGAAAAATGAGATGTGAAAACTAACTCCTGAGATATGAGAGAATTCAGATGCCACAACTATAAAATCCTGAGGCAAAAATTAGAGTAAAGGATAGAAATAGGTGTGCACATGAGGTGGGAGCCTCTCCCATGTTTCAAGGCAAATATCCCTAAAGAACACACATGCAAGTGTCTAGCATGTAGCAACTGGGGCTTTCTTTCCAGAGATGAATGCCAAGAAGATTACTTTTGAAGAATTCCTGCCCATGTTGCAAGCAGCTGCTAACAACAAGGAACAGGGCACCTTTGAAGACTTTGTTGAAGGTCTGCGTGTCTTTGACAAGGAAGGCAATGGCACAGTCATGGGGGCTGAGCTCCGTCACGTGCTGGCTACTCTGGGTAAGGAATTATCAACTATGTGAGCACTTCAAAAATTGCTGCTGTTTGAGGGCATGAGAGCGAGAAGAAATACAGTCCAACAAGTTTGGAGAGGTAGGAAGCTACCAAGCCAGACAAGACATTGGGTTTCCTAACTGGGAATCCACAAAGAAAGCAAATAAAGCCTTGGGTTTTCTGCTGAAGACCAGAGGAAAAGGCTTGGTTTATGACTTTTAAATTTAGATGAGTTATTAAGAGTGCCTGATATTTGATGAACAGAGAGAAGAGTCTGTACATCTCAGGTACATACCACACATGAACAAAGGTAGAAGACTTGGTGCATAATTTCTTTACTCTGTAGGAATAACTAGAATCCCTGTGTCTATATGCGTATGCAGAACTTCTAAATAAAGTGAAAATTAATAAAATTCATGTCATATATAGGTCTTTTTGTTACTAACTCCAAAAACAAGGAAAGCCTTTGGAAAAGCTGTAGGGTTCATCCTCAGTTGTGTGTGGAAGAATTAACCAAGCTATCTCCACTCTCAGGTGAGAAGATGACAGAAGAGGAAGTAGATGAACTCATGAAAGGTCAGGAAGACTCAAACGGCTGCATCAACTATGAGGGTAGGTGCAAAAGTTCAACATCCTCCTATTCTGCATTTCTCCTCTCTCGCAGTTTCATTACAGTTGGCTTTTAGCTTCTCAGGCAAATCAGACAAAGCTCCAGCCAAGCTGGGTCAAAAGGCTTGCACGTGAAAATGACTGTGGCAACACTCTTGTCCTGCAGTCACACCACGCAAGAGACTTGATTCAGCCATAGCTGTCTTGGCCAGATCTCCAGACTTACTTTCTGTAGAGCAATTGCAGTGATTGGAACCAATCGTATAGCTAATCACACATTTCTATCACACATTTGGGTCAAATCTGATCAGGAACACATGTTCTTAATGCCATCAGCTCATATACAGCTGTTATTAATAAAGGTATTTCCCAAGGTAACTTTTGCTGCTGCTTCTAACTAGCACATCTGCATTTTTCCACAGCATTTGTAAAGCACATCCTGTCTGTCTAAGCGGAATTCTCCAGATACCAAATGGTATGTTCCTCCCATCTCTACACTTAACCTTGTCTGTTTGCTGTGCTTAAAGGCTTCTATATACCCATGGCCAAGATCAATGAGACACTTTCCTCAATGATATCAATAGAGTAAGATGAAACTGTTGTCCGAGAGCAAAGAAAACAGAAGTGCAGATTCCTGGCCCTTGTTCACAACCCTGCAATCATTGGAGATTGTGTTTAGTGGATTTCTCAAACATACACAAACTGTGAAAAGAAACCTCAGGCATAAATATTATCCTAGACATCTGTTGCCATACAAAATTAGAGTTTAAACTATGCAAACTGACACCCTGAGACATTTATCCTACAAACACAATTGAGATTATTTTTTTTAAAAGGAAACCAAAGCAACATCTTCTAATAATTTGTAGATTTCTGTTAAGACAGAATACTGTCCTGAATACTTGTGTGAAATACTGAGAACAGCTCTGCAAACAAAATAATCAAGTGAAAAACTGTATTGTGAAGTCATGATCAATAGCCAAGAGGGCTTGAAAAGGAACAAAAAAAAAAAAAGAGAAAAAAACCCCTACAACCTTTATACGCTGCCATTTTGTTCTAAATAAATTAAAAAAAAAAAACCCCAAAACAAACAGAACAACAGCAAACAGCAGCTGTCTTTAAAATGCAAACAAACTATTGTGGGTCTGTAGGCTTATTTGAACTGTCAGTTCCCAACTCCTATATGAAAGAAACACCTCAAAAGAGAAATGAAGGGCGCAGTTTGTCATTTTGCAAATGTTTCTTCAGTCACCATTGACTTCAGATCCAACTCTCCAATTCGTTCACAGAACAAGTCGAATTCAGAAAGACCAGATGGCACTTGAGATTTGCCCAAAATTTTAGCTCAGTCTGTCACCATCAGCATGGAAATTGCATAGAACTGGATGATGTGACTCCAACCCCCCACTTTTTACCAGCACATCCGTGGGTATCACCTCTGAGTCACTACATTTTCATTCAAGAAATCGGAGCTTTCACCAAAGCAAGCTAGATGGAATAAACTGCTACTATCCAGGATCCATCCATCCCAACAATCTCTTGCCATGTTATTTGCATTGAAACAATGTAATTTCTTGGAAAAATAAATCATCAATAAATCCCTGTGGTCACTTTGTGGCTATAAAGTCCTTTCTTTTCCCTCTAAAGCTGTCCAAACCCACACAAAGCAGTACTCAGCACCTGACTTATTTTCTCTGTATATCTGCGTATCACAAAGTGGGATGATGGATGGAGATGTGGGATGACAGAGAGTTAAACCTAAAGGAGATTTAGAATTTTAGGGTAAAAAGCAGCTGCAACTCCCTGGACGGCCTGAGGTTGACATGCTCCGCAATACAACAAAAAACATCTGCTCAGAGAAACAGAACAGAGTGTGGAATGAAGTGGAGACTACGTGGCCCTCCTCCATTCAAAACCCAGCAGAATGGGGGAACATTGTGGTATTGAGACCATAAAGAACCTGTGTGACAAGGGAGAATCAAGATGTTCTGCTGCTGAGGCCAACAACCATGTCAAATCCTCTCCTCAGGTGGCAAGTCACAACCACCACACTCTTCCCATTAGGCACACCAACCAGAAATGAAAGATATTTATGACTACAGCCACTCAAACTCCACCAAACATAAAGAAAATAGTATAAAAGTAAGTTGGCGATAGGGGGAAATTGGGAGAAGACCTTCACCAAAACTGCTGGAGTCAGCCGACGGGCTGAGTCCATATTCTCCCCCCACAGAGGGATGCCTTGGATGAGAAATACACTCTACATACATTAAATGCTGCTTTTAGGACTAGAGCATTTGCTTGTGCTTACCCCATAGCATATAATTAGGTTGCTTCATATCAGAGCTTGTGCTTGCTTAATATATGTATCATCAGATTGCTTTAAAACATATTTTTGCAGCAGACAGTATTGCCAACAACCTTCAAAACTTATCAATCATCACAATTTGTATTAATAAAAAGTCTTATTCCATAAAGTCAAAAAGCGAGTCCTTGCAGTTGCTGGCAGTGGAAAACACCTTGGCAGGACCTGCTGAGGGGTCTTTGCTCTGTTGAGTCCCCCCTAACGAGGGTGGTCAAGGTACCCTCTGACCTTGTGCGTGTTGGTGCAAGGTCTCATTATAAGATGCTAACAGATTGTCAGACACCAGGGTCTCGACTTTCCTGGGGTTACCAACAGGCAAAAATCTAAACTCCCACCTTTCACATGACAGAAGTTTTATTAAAATATATGAATATAGACATCTCCAGGACGTCACTCTATTGAATCTGAATGAAAACTGTTTTTTGGGGGGACTGGGATGAGGAGTAATTAGGGAACTACCACCTGTATCAGCACTTAAAAAATTTTTGGGAGAAGGAGACCTGGTAGTTGGTGTCAGAACAGCTTATAAGGTGGCTCCTGCTGGTACACCAGGCAACACCCAAAACCAGGCAGGGTGGTCCTGCTGTAGAGGACCTTGCAGAGCCACTCTTTCCAGTAAAATCTCCTCTGCACTGCAGGTCCACAGCACTACAGGGAAAGGATCCTACCTGTTATCTTTATTTATAGCTTAAGGGACAACTAGAAAAAGCCGTCAGAAGTATCAGCCACCCTGAAAGGGTCTGTAACTGGGAACAGGCCTGGGGCTGTGGCAAGAATAGGACAACTACCCCTTCTGCAGTGACAGTGGGAGCAGCCATAACTCAGGGAAGTATTGTTACATCCCTATCCTTAGATGTAGCTCCTCTCTCTTCCTTAAGCGCTCATGAAACTGCCCTATTCCCCTTCTGGGTATCAGCTTGTTCTATTAAAATCCTACTTTGCCTTATTGAGTTGCTATGCACAAAATGACCACAATTCAAGAGCCAACAGGTGCAGCAGGGGTGGCTGGCACCAGAATAAACTGCAGCCACTCCAACAGCAGCTGCCTCTTTACTGAGGCTTCCCAAAAATTCTCCCATTGAAAACCTCACCATGCCGGTAGACAGGGCGAAATGAACCTCTGAATTATACCCTGCACAGAGAAAGCCAGCAGGTAGTTTACAAAAGGTTGTGGTTGCTACACTCACGGTGGAAAAAGCCCTAAACAGAAGAAAGAAAAAAAGAAAGTTGTATAACTTCATTCTAAAAAGGCAACAAAAAAGTGTGGGATACATAAGCAGACTCAGCCAGGAGGGCATTTCTCAAGGCACGGCTACATACCCTACTGTTCCTCAGCACACACACTCCAGGCAGAAACATGTTCTTTCCAAGAAACTGTGGATCCCAGTTGTTAGGAAAAAAACCCAAACAAAACCAAAATGGCATTTCACCATATATGCTGTCAGCCTCCTTTTCACACTTCCCTGTCAACACTACAACTGACATGTGGTCACAGAACCAACCTAGTCCAAGGCTAGACACAGCCCAAAGGAAAGGCTGAATTGTCCATATTTTCCTTTCTGAAATTGCAAGTTTTACTCATTTCTAAAATATAGAGGACCCAAGCCTGGACAACTAAAAAAGTGGGATGACTTCTCACCACTGAAGAAGCAGACAGATTTTTCAGCCACCCATTTTTAAAAACTTGTCTTTGTAATTTTGTTTAAAACAAAATGCCAGATTGAGACATAACCAGCTGACAGTACTTCTCTGAATTTGAATTGCAAGGTAATATTGATTACATTACTTTCACTCTTCAAAAACTAAAGTACAAATAATTTTTACAGACAAAACAGATGAAAACAGAGAGAATACTGGCTTCCTATTAAACTGAGACCAAGCCTCAAAGTATTTCACAGAACTGCACAAGGAATGGATTTTTATGCTATCCAGAAGTTTTAGTAATTTTAAAAATTCCCACCCCGAATTGAGACTAATACCTGAAAAAATGTTCACGCTTTTATAAGGCAAAATCTTTTGGGTGATCTTAAATAATTCAGTCATTACAAACTCTTTATATACTACTAGCCTCTTTCAGCTAGTGACAGCTTCGACATAAACCTCTTCATTTATTTAGAAAATGTAGAGACAAAATGTTTTTGAATTTTAACTACAAGAGGTTTTTTGAGAAACATAAAAAACCTCACAAAGTCAGCTTTAATTTCATCAATAAATCCCATTCCAAAGATACCCAATCTGAAAGTACAGTTTGGAAACGCCTTAACAGTAGGAGAGCAAGGAAACCTCCCACTTTGCCTCAAAACCATTTAAAGGTTCAACTTTTTTCAACCTACTCCATACTAGTAACATAAGCATTGCTCAGATCTCTGATCCTGTGGAATGCTCCTGACAAAAGGCTCCTTCCTCTTATATTTGGTGTTCACCTAAGGAAAGACTCTGCACAACCATGATTGAACTCCAAGAGCAACTACAGACCCCGGCACCTCGGAACAGAAAGCCACTCTACATCTGTTCAGGCTCTGAATAGAAAAAGCATTTCTCAGTCCTGGCCATCTGATACCTCTTGCCATCATTACATTTGCTTTGTATTTTAAATAGAACACGGTTAATGAACATACTTTCCACTACTCAATGCAATTGACAGTTTAACTCCTTGGCACCTAAATCCCCAGAGAAAGGTCAAGCTTTAAAACACTGGTAGGTAGCACTAGACACAGCAACCTGCATGTGGAGCTGTCAGCCTACAAAACAGACATGGAAGAGTTACAAAGATTGAGGAGAGATGGTCACCAAGTCCAAGGATATATGCAATTCTGCTCTTGGAAGAGGCTGTACTCATTGAGTTAGCTACTACCACACATAGGAACAAAGACATCTCCACGGCTGTTTCTGCCAGGACAGGGATAATAACCAAGAAGTCCATCCAAGAGGATTCATGTGCACTGAGCAGAATGGACTTCAGACAGTAGGGAACTGCAAGAGGAGCAATGTCCCTCTGTCTAGCACTGCTCAAGGGTCTAGGTCCTTGGTTAGGAAAAGGTAGAGGCTGTTTTCTACTACTCACAGCGCTTTTCTTTGAACATATCCTAGACCCAAAAGAACTTTCACAGACAACACTATCAAACACCTCTTACATGAGTGTCAGAAACATGGACACTACTCTTAAATGGAACAACTGTTTCTGCACTCTATCAACATTCTCCCTAGTCTTGGACTGTATTTTAATTTATTTTAGAATAATGATATCCAGCCACTGGGTGGTGCCATTCTACGCAGAAATAGACACCAGATGAACAAGGGGCATTTATCCAGGACAACAAAGCACAGCAGTCAGGTGTGCCTGATGTGTCAGGAGTTGTTTACCAGTCTTTCAGCACCTGAGGGTTGTACAGTGTGCTCCACCCCTTGCCACAAGTTCATCTAGGCAAAGGTTGTTCAGACATGTCTCCTCACAAACCCTCTCTGTGCAGCACCTTTTTCTCACTCCCAGGAAACACTAGTCATTTCTCCCTCACATCTACTAAGAAACCAAGGAAGCGCAAAAGCCACATCACTCTTCCCTACAGCAATAAGGAATAGATAGTCCATTAATTGACCCTAACACTGTAGGAGCCAGTGTATGTATGCATTGCCACCTCACTGCATCAGGCCAAGGCTATGAAGATTTGCCATCTGTTTGGAGACATCTTCAAATGGAGAGGGCTCCAGAGAGGCCTTAAAGCAGCCTTCCACTACCTAAAAGGGATTTACAAGAACGCTGGAGAGGGAGTTTTTACAAGGGCATGTAGTGATAGGACAAAAGTAAATGGCTACAAAGAGAGCAGGTTTATATTGGATATTAGGAAGATATTCTTTATTGCAAGGGTGATGAGGCATTGGAGCAGGTTGCTCAGAGAATTTGTGGATGCCCTGTCCCTGGAAATGTTCAAGGCCATGTTAGATGGGACTCTGAGCAACATAGTCTAGTGAAAGTTGTCCCTGCCCATAGCAGGGAGGTTGGAACAGGATGATCTTTAAGGTCCCTTCCAACCCACAACATTCTATGATTTCAACACTTTTAGAAAACAGTGATATGTGATTATTTCTTATTACTGAGGTGCCTCACATCGCTGTATAACATCACCTGGGTCCTTCACACAAATTCGTCAGCACTGACCTTCATGCTGTAATGGCAAACCCAAGAGGAGAAAGTTTGGCAAAGACATCCTCCTTCTGGCAGGCAAGCCTGACTGTTCATATCACCAAGCTCCCTCAGCCTTCATATCCACCTTCTCTTCATTAGTACTTAGTTACTTTTAGAAAGCCACAGTACATATGACACTCCAGTTTGAACAAACTCCACAAATGTAACTCGCCCCGTGAAGTAAATTTGCTTCCACAGCAAAATATCTTCGCTTTTCCCCTTATGGTATTGCATACCACTATTGCAAGAACAACTGCTCCATTTCAGCAGGTTTTCAACCAAATCTCAAGCTTTAAACACAACACATTCAAATATTCCCCTTCCAAATACTACTTTATTGTCCATGCAGTCCTCCACCAGAGTTAAATCTACTCCCTTCTTTTGCTGGGGAGGCTGGAAACCCTCTGGAAAGGCCTTGCACTAAGAAATGAATGAGGGAGATTGATAAAAGCGATAAGAACACATATGTGTGTTTCCTTAACAGCATGAAAAGTATTTCAAGAGGGATTATTCACACTGGTTAAAAGAAGTAGCAGTGATAATTATTATACTTTTAAACAGAAAAATTCATTTTTACTCTGTCTCCAGAGTTTACAAATGTCATTTATTTCCTTAAGGTGTGCAGTCTTCTGCTGAATGAAAGGCATCTAGGCATGGAGAAATGTCACAGGTCGAACTGCAGCCAGTGGCATGACTCCAAAGGAATTCAGCTGCTGCCCAACCTCACAAACCTCTGCTGAAGCTCACTTGGCCTCTTCATGGTCTCATGAGTGAAACTAGGCAATGAGGAGCACATTAAGAGAGGGACCGGGACAGACAGACAGCACAAAGTCTTGAGAAAGCCAATGCCAAAAGCAGCACCTCACAGTGGCTCCTCAGCGCACTGTTCTCCATGTTGACCACTTCCCTTCTCACTCCCTGTTGTATAGCAGACAGCAAAAGGGACAGACTGTTGTGCCTCTGGTCTACATTAGAGTGCACAGGTTTGAAAAATTTCCAGCCTCATTTGATCACACTTCGCAGGACAGTGCTATGTCACATTCATTTTCCATGAAGGCAGATCTCTGTGAGAACTAGAACTGTGGTAGTGTAGATAACATTCCTTCTCTCTCACCAAGTCTGGCCACAATGGAGGTTATTTTTCCATGGCTCTGCTACAAGGACCAAGAGATAACAACTAAACCCCAGGCATCACATAAAATAAGAAGAGTAAATATCTCTCTCACAGTTGCATTACGACCCATCCTGCAAGGCAGAAATAACTTTTGGGTTTTTGCTAATAAATCCCTTGCAGTGAATTAAAGTAAATCCATACCAGATGAACAGTTTTTACAGAGGTAGATAGATAGATAGATAGATAGATAGATAGATAGATAGATAGATAGATAGATAGATAGATAGATAGATAGATAGATAGAGTATTTTAGAACAATTTGGTTACAAAGGAAAACAAGTATGTAGAGTGACAGATCGGAGCAGTTAGGAGTCTCAAATGAAAAAGTCTTCTGCTAACTATGCAGTACAACAGCAGAAGAACTACTGATTTGGGAGAATTTACACCCAATGACATAGGGCAAACCACATTCCTCTCCTGAGCCACATGTACCAGAGGTCAGGAAGGAGCGACAGGCCATGTACTGGTATGGGAGGTGACCACAACAAAGAGAAAGCATCACTGTGAAAGGCAGAAAATAAGAATCAGAGACTCAGTCTGTGACTATGCCTACAGGAGGAATGGAGGTGAAGGGACCAGATTGCATGAGGAAGGGGTACAGCACTGTCAGGTAACCTTGGCTAGGCTGTGTCTCATTAAAGTTCCATTAGGCTGCTGTAAGAAAAGCACAATCCCAAACTGGAAGCAGCATCTGTAAGAAGGCCAACTATGCATTTGCACTCTGCCCTGCTGCAGTATGTACTTTGAGTCTGTTTTCTGTAAGAATATTTTAAAATAACTCAAAAAAACCCCAAACAAACAAAAGCCTCCATCATTCTTATGTCCAGTTCTTTATAACCACACTTCTTTTCCAAAAAAACTTGTATTCAAAATACCACTGTCTGTTTTGAGGCATTTCCTGATCCCAGGAACTGATACTTGAAAGCTGGACAAAATTTACTTTTCTTTGGCTTAGGACAGGATCTACCATCTCTCAACTCTCTTATCCCCTCACCCTGTGCATGGTGTACGAGATATGTCTTGCCAGATTTTCTTGCTACAACAGAGCTGCCCAGACTGTAAACTGGGTGACCCAGCATCCCTGCGAATGGGAATCTCCCTATCAGCCTCCTGCTTGCCAACAGACCTGAGACCAAGGTGCTGGGCTTACCCAGCAGCTTAGACCAGTCTTCAGGAGGGCACTTCCCAGAAGCCTGTACCTGACAAGATCTCATAAACACAGCTAAATTTTACCTCTGGGCATCCAAATTCAGTAATTCCAACCAAACTCTTACTCAGTTCTTCCCTCCCAACTGCCCCTGCATGGGTCCCTCCTGCCTATTCTGATATAATAATAGGAGATCAGACTGCAAAACGAAAAAATAACACAAGTTTCCGACTGGTTTTGTAATGCAGGTGCTTCTGCCTGTAGCTACATACAGATGGACAACTGTGCATTGCCAGTGTGTCACACTGGAAACTCACATGGCCTTCAGAGGCAGGGCTGCTTTCAGACAAGCCCATCCATAGTAATAGCTATTCCTGTAGTGCCACCTCCTGACTAAGGGTGTAGGAACACAGTAGCTGAAAATGGCACTGACCAAATGAAACATATTTTTTCATATGTACAATAAAAATACTTTACAGTAGGTTTAGACTATGGATCAATATACAAAAACACCCAAACCATGGGCATTCTCTCAACAGAGTTTGTACAATTTACCTCCCAATTTTTAAATTATGAGGTTTTAAAAAATATCTTCTGAGCTGATCTGCTTTGTGTTTTGAGCCATTACAATCTTGCTTGTCAGTATTTGTTTTATATCTCAACAAACATCAAGGCTGTAAGGGTAGAAGACCCTTCCAAAAGATTTATGGCAAGGAGATGAGAGCTTGTTTTGCTTAGGAAGACTTTCCCGCCTAGAAGAGGCATCTTTTCCAAAGATAGTTTTAGATGTTTTCTTCTCCTACATTTCAGAGAAACACTCCCTGGTATGAGAAAAAGATAAGTCCTGCAGATGTGTTGGAGGCCCCCACAGAGGTGGGGGCCAGGGACTATAAAAGCACTGAGAAGAACAAGGGTCGTGTCTCTTTCCTCACGCCCAGTGTTTGAAATGCTGTCAAGAGTAGTGTTCTCTTAAACCTACTGTTCTCAACTTTGGAAACAAATTTTCCTTCAATCCTTCCACTGCCTGGCATTTTGGGGGTACCTGCGTGTTATCTTACTTCACAAAGGCTTAAAACTCCATTTTTGCTTTAATTTTTTTGTGTCATTTCATGATTCCAGAGGGTAATGTCTAAGGGTTCCATACCATCATGTGAGGAGTGAGGAAAGCACACAAAATCCCATTGATGGGGACTGTATATTGTTTTAACCCCATATTAATTATAATGATGATGCGTAATACCTATTTTCTAGATATCAGTTATAACTGATCAGTTATAAGTGATACTTAGATATCAGATATAACTGATAGTTATACCTATCAGTTTGTAGCTTAGGGTATTATTGGTAAAAGAAGCAGGTAGGAGTTCCTTTCACAGTGAAAGATGCCCACTTACAGCTCAAAATTCTCCCAAAATGGCTGACTCAGGAAAGTACTCTCCATCAGGGCTGTGCCCCATGCAGCAAGGTAACCACAGGAGCTGGAGGGACAAAGAACAGCAAGTAGAATGTTAAATCTTCATCCTTTCCTCCACCTTCAGTGGTTTGCTCTTCCTTAAAGTAATGCCCCCTCTGATATCGAGCTCCTCAAGATTTGAATAAGAGTTTGAGTCAAATTTTAATTTATTTTCAGTACAGTTTAGGAGCATTGAAGTAACTGGGGAAAAGGTAATTCTTGGGAAATCATGACCACAAACTCACTGACCACTTACTCAAAACAGACCCCAGATTCCAATGGAGGGAAGAACTGTGCATGAGGACATGGGAAGTGAAAGATATAACTAGCAAATGGGGGGTTGCGTACTAATTAATAAAAAGGTTATATAATAAAATGTATGCCTTTTTTTGTTAAAATGTATAAAGAGTTTAAAATTTTGATGCCTGGGGAGCTAGCCTTTTGTGGCTTGCCACCTAGGTCCCTACTTTGGGCAAACTAGAATAAAAATATAGAAATACTTCATCTCAGCGTGTGAACTGGTGCTGTGCGATGGGTAACATTCAGGACACCACCTCCATCCTTTGGAAAGCCTCTCACAAGAATAATCATAAACGACCTCCTTTAGGGCAGCAGCACACGAAAATTAAAACGTGCTAAAGGCAAAATGGCTAAAACGCCCAGTTTAAGGGCAGCTGTCGGGACAGGGTGCTTGGCTTGCCCTCAGGTGGGACTGGGAGGGTGGCACAGGACCCTGCGGGCAGAATGAGGCCGTGGCCAGCCCGGCACCAGCACATGAGCTGCTCTGGGCACACAGCCACACGCTTCCAATGATTATTGGTATGGGGTGTTGATAAGGTGCTGACACTAAACAGGAGTAACTCACCAATACTGAGGGAACGAACACTGAAAGGACAGCATAGCTGAGGACATAAATGGCGAAAGAGACAGAAAAGCAGGGAATATGTTATGAGGAACAGGGTGTGCTTTCGGTACCTGGCCTTGAGGTCTCCAAAACAGAATGGGCACCATATAAAACTGAGATAAATCAAGAAATACGTCGAAAGAATAAAATAATTATAGAGGTTTGCTAATTAGACCAGTTCAAGAGGCCAACAAAACTGGTCTAAGTGACTTTTTGAGCCAAGTTGGAAAGGACACAGCGAGGAAGACCCACGATCTTCACCCTCGAGACCCCCGGAGACCCCGGACACCCAGGAAAAGTGGAAACCNAAGGAAGGGCGGCAGTGACACATTAACCCCACAGAAGGAAGGGCGGCAGTGACACATTAACCCCACAGAAGGAAGGACAGCAGTGACACACTAACCCCAGGGCCGAGCAGCCGGCCGGGGCCCGCCCCGCCCCGTGCCCGAA
>VWZF01002261.1:4954487-5140136 GCA_013396755.1 Sclerurus mexicanus | reverse complement strand
CGGCTGCCGGCCCTTCTCGGCACAGCCCAGGTGAGGTGGGGGGCGGACGGGGTCGGGGGGCGCCGCCACTTCGGGCTTCCCAAGGGGCGGGCCGGTGAGTGTGTGCCNTGCAGCTTGTTGTGGGCTCTTTTCGCACCGCCGGGCGGCAGAGGCACATTACCCACAGCACAGCGACCCCACAGACGGGCGGCACTGGGANGGCTGCGCGAGCCCCCCGCACACCGCCGCGGTGCCAGCAGGGACTGCCTCTGCCTCTGCCTCCCACGGCCTCGCCCGGCACCCCTTCCCCGTGGCACCGGGAGCTCGGGGAGGGCGGCTCTTGGCCGCGGAAAGGCCGTGGTGCGGTCACAGCTCCCCGACCTTGGAGCTGCCCCTCGGCACTCGGGGCACTGGGCCTCGGCCCGGGCGGGGTGTGAGCTGCGGGCCACAGTTAAACCTAAGGGTGGGCTTAGAGCTCAGCATCATCCTGAACAAAGTTAAAAATAAGGCGGTGCTTTGGGAGAGTCGCTGTGTGCCTCGCTTTGAGGGTGCACAATACTCAAGCCAGTTGCTGTGTGCCATTTCTTACAAATAAGCTCAGAAATAGTCTGTGTTTCTGGGGTGTTTAATCCTTTGCACCTGGAGAGCCTGAGTAACTGCATGTGGCAGTAAATAAAGACTTCTGACTGAGTAAATAAGTGTGGGTTCAGCTGAGTTTTGTGGGACTACACGCTTGCTGTGCTGAGGAACTGAGGAGAAATTAACAAAACAATCCGAGAAAGGAAGAGCGAATGCCTTTTCCATTTACTACAGCTCAGCGCTGTAATCTTAAATACTTCAAATCTCTGATGTTTTGTGGCAATAAAGTAAAAACAAGTCAAAGAATACAATGCACAAATATAAAGTGAATTTTCATTTCAGCCTTAAAGTACTATGTTATTCTTGATGTTCTAAAAAGCAAAAGCCCCTTTGTTATTTCATAGTTATGCTTTTCTTGTGGGGTTACTACTACTAACATGTACCAGTGTTTCATTTCTTATTTTTTTGTTAAAGCAGCATTTTATTTTTATGTATGTTTTTATCAAGAGTTTTGTGAGGATCGGCCTTCTGAACAGCAAAAATACTGAGATTTAGAAGGTATTATTTTCAAGGTTAAGTATATGTAACAATGCAGAATACAATACATCCCTTGGAGCGTGCAAGTGAGTTGCACTCACTTTTATTTTGAGTATGTGAGTTTTCAGTGCCATGGATTTGAAAGTTTGGGACTTTTTTGGGGGGCACGTACAGAATGAACAAAAAAAGTTTAGTTGTTCATAAAGTTACCCACTCAGTTTAAATTGAGCTGAGTTGCATTTTGGAGGTTGTGTGGCAGGGGAGAGAGAAGGCAGTGATGATTTTTAGCATTTCTAATGAACAGAAATTTTATTCTTTTACTTACGTATGTATTATTACTGTTTTTAATTTATTTGAAGTGTTAAGGACAAAGTAGTCTTGTCTTAATTCCTTTACAAGAGCCCACTGAAGTGCAGTGTCTGTTAGGTATTTGTATTTATAATGGGTATCCCTTGGATCTATCCGTGTGCCAGAGTTGGGATGTGAGCTATGCTTTACAACACAGCTGTTTCCCCGCTTTTAAAGGGTTATATAAATAGAAATAGGGTGACTGTGTCCTAAAAGATGCTTTCATTTGTCTTTTTCAGTCCTCTGCAAACTGAACAACACGGCACAAAGCGCCTGGAACCATCCTCTGCTAAAACTTTGACTGATATAGGCACTCGGAGGATCTTCTTGCCAGAGCATGATATCTTCAGGGAGAGTGCCAGGAAGTTCTTTCAGGAAGAAGTGCTGCCTTTTCACGCAGAGTAAGATAACCTCTTTAACATTCTGTTTGGCCAAAAGATATGTATTTTTTCCCCCAAAATGCTTTTTGCGGTGTTACTCTTAATATGACAAGATAAACAGATTATTAGTTTTCATTTACAAGCTTTCTATTTTAAATTTACTCAAGTGAAACAAACCTGTGAAAATCACGCATGAAGAAAAATCTTAGATAATCAATATTTGCTACATCCTTTGATCTTCTGTGTAGGCAGTCTGGCATCCTCAGTTTAGGCCTATGGGCAGACAAATGCAGTTTGCAGAGTTGTAGCAAAGTATTCCTGTTTGTAGGATTAACTCTGACACCGATGTCTTAGGTAGAGTTAGGGGACTGTTCAGTTCCCCTGGAACTGATGTAACTAAGAAAGGGATTGATCTTGTGTCTAGGTTACATTGCAGTAGATTTTGTAACAGCGTACAAGTACACATAGCATGGTAAGGTGAATCATGTATTACCAAGAAACTTGCACAAAACATCTTGGTTTAAATTTCTGTAACTTTTGCTTTGGTGGAAATATGGGACAGAATAGAAGTATTTTAATTCCACTGAACTAGAGCTAGAGGATGATTTTAGCCCTTATTTTAGCTTTATCCAATCAAGTTATAGTTGAGGAAAGAAATTAAGTGAGAATATGGTTTTGACCTGAAAGTGTTAAGCTTCACTAGTGTCCTAAGCAATTTTTACTTGAAGTAAAAACAGAGGCGGGTAGTGAAGGGATTATTCTGAAATCGTCCTGCTAGATGAGTGTCCCGATACAGCTCAAGTGTGCATCCACAAACAGCTGAGGTGGTGCAATTGAGTGCATGAAGTGTTGTGGCTCTGGGACAGGAATGAACAGCAGGAGGCAATGGAAACTAGCTTACAGCAGGTTTGGAGGCAGGTAGTTTTTTTATCCTCAAACCACAACCTCATAATGGTATGCTGTGCTCTTCCACTGTACAGTCATATTCTTCTGTCCATAAAAACAGATGTTATCCCTCATCTTTTGTTAGACTTCTGGTACAGGTTTGTGAACAGGTCTTGGCTCTGCTTGAAGGTCCTGTTTGCTGTCTTGCTGGCACGATTTCTTGCAGAGGCTGGAACAAGTTGAACTTCTGTTCTTGCATCACTTCAGCGACTGATGAACCACTCTGTTTTCACACCTTTCAAGTAAACAAGGAGGCTTCAGGCACAGTGTATTAATTCTCTGGGCTGATGGGAAAAGCCAGATGTGGCATTAGTGAATGCAATCGTGGATTATTGTGAGGAGGTGAAGCTTTGGTGCTGAGTGAAGTAAAGACTGGCATGGCCCTGAAAGTGAGGGGAGGAGGGAAGCAAAGGTGGTCAAGAGTTAGTTTAAGATTCCCAGTGTAGAAGCAAAAGCTCTGTAAAGGAGCTTAAATACAAGAAAGGAGCTTAAATACTGCAACAGGTTGTCTGGAGAAGCTGTGGCTGCCTCATCCCTGGAAGTGTCTAAGGCCAGGTTGGATGGGGCTTGGAGCAACCTGGTGTAGTGGAAGGTGTCCCTGTCCACGGCAGGGGGTTGGAACAAGATAATCTTTAAGGTCCCTTTCAAGCTAAACCATTCTGTGATTCTATGATTCTGTTCTATATGTGAGATCAGATACTTGATTAACTGTGGATGAAGAGCTGTAGTATAGCTCAGGTGTGTATAGCACACCTGCTGTACTCAGGTGTTTTAGAGAAATGTCTCTGATATAGTCTGTCTACCATATTTTAAAATTGTGGGGTTTTTTTAAAAAAAAAGGACATTAAAAAAACCCCTGGACTGTTAATGGCCATCCAGCTTTCTACTGAGTTGGCAAATCCCATAAAGAGGAACTATTTTTCCAAGAATAAGGGATTCCCATGGTATAAAGTTTGCAGAATGTCAGCAGCCAAACCTCAACCATCTGTTTACACAGACTTGAAACTACCTTAAAGCAGTAATTTCCCAAGATACAATACTGACTTGTAATAAGTGCACAGGGAGCGATTTTTATATAAAAGTGACTAATATGGTAATGTTTTGGTTCTGATAAAGGAGTTCTCCTTGGTGGAGTGGAAGTCTTTCACAAAATATGGGTTATACTTGTTTTGTACATGGGGAAAATGGAATGTCATGAAGATAAAGACCTACTTGTAATTATACAGATGGTTGTGGCTAAATCTCCTAAATACCAGTATGTTATAACAGTCATAAGAAGTCTTATTGAAATCCTGTCAGGTTACATGTTGGAAGCAGGAGTTCTTTTTTTACAGTTGGTGGCCTGTAATGCCAGTGGCATCTGTGGACTTGATTAGCAAACCTGTGATTTGTTCACAGCCAAGGAAGAGTGGATTATAGTTGTGTGTGTACCCTCACAGTGTCTGTTGATGTTCTGATGTGAAGAAGTAGCCACGACAAATAAACAGTAGCACATGGTGCATTTAATGTGTGACCTTACTCTTGTGTTCATTTTACAGATGGGAGAAGAATGGCCAAGTGAGCAGGGAGCTCTGGGAAAAGGCTGGACAGCACGGTTTGCTGGGTGTTGCTATTGCTGAAAAACATGGAGGCATTGGAGCAGATATTCTCTCTTCAGCCATTGTTTGGGAGGAGCAGTGAGTACTAGATGCTTCAGGGAATATTTCAGTGATGATATCAATGACTGTATTTTTTTTCCCGTATGCTGTCCTCATTATGGACAATGTTTGCTTACAAAAATTGGAGTTCTCTTTCTTGTGGAAAGCTTAGTTTACACATATGTAAATCCCTCCTGTTTTAAGTACTTTGGATCATTGAGTAACAAGTGTCATTGTGTTCCACTGGCTTTGTGGCTGGGGGAAGTATTTTTTTAGCCTGGTACCCATTTGGCTGTGAAATAACAGTACAAGTACCACAAGCTCAGATTGTCTGAGATTTCTGTGTAGGGGCAGTTTTCTTCATTGTTGCATCTATGTTGTAATTATGTAAAGTTCAATGTTTAAGTCTTTGTAGTACTTTTTTCTGAACTTCCCCATTCTTCTTTTTATCCCAGAATGTATGTTAACTGTTCAGGCCCAGGATTCAGCCTACATTCAGATATAGTCATGCCCTACATTGCAAACTATGGCTCTGAAGAACAGATTAAACATTTTATCCCCCAAATGGTTGCAGGCAAGTGCATTGGAGCTATCGCCATGACAGAACCTGGGGCTGGCAGGTAAGACAAATATTAAAACAGTTGTCTTAACATTATGTGGTATCTACTGATTTGTCAGTGAAAAACATTCTGAGCCTCCTGGTTATATGGTCACCTTAGTGACTAGACTATCATACATTAGGTAGGACCTAGAAAAGCCTGTTAAGAGATTACTACAGCTTTGTCATTTCAAGGTGTTAGCTCAGAATCCATTTCGGTATCATCCTGCTGTGGGCAAACATGCTTTGTACTTACTTTTGCAATCTGAGTTTATAGTTACCAGCTTGCTTGTCATGTGAACATACCTTTAATATGAAACATAGTAATGAGAAAATTACATACCTTGGTAAAGAAGGCATGACTTTACTATTAGCTTTTGTTGTGGAACAGAGCACCTTATTTTCTTTCCTCTGAATCCTTCCAGAGAAATACTGCGCCTTGCCCATTGTTATTAAAGGGCAGCCAGCACATGTTTGGAGTAGTCAGAGCTGGCTAGTTTCCAAAACAGAGGGGGACAGATGAGAAGCAAAACCTGTCGGTGTCATGCTTCTACAAATGGTAAATGTGGCCCGTGGCTTTTCACAGGGCCTTCTGATCAGGACTGAGCCTGCTTAGAGAATGTGGTTTTGTCTGGCATTTGTCATTAAAGGCATACTGGCATGAGGGGATGCTGACCCATGCTTGTATTACACCACCTCCCACAAGCAGAGACGGAAAAATGGGACCTCATGCTTCTGTACGATTGCATAGATTTATCATCCTTTTCCACAGCGTGTTTGTGGTTTCTGTGTTACTCTTGGCTGTTTCACTGTGTTTCACTGTCCTCATCTGCTTTTAGTGAGCCCATGCCTGGATGGTATAAACTCTACCTTATTTTGTACTGTGTAGAATTCAGGATAAAAGTTGCAGCTTCCAGAATGGTTTCTTGAAGAACCTTTTGAATTTTGTTTTAGTGACTTGCAGGGAGTGCGGACATATGCGAAAAAAGATGGAAGTGACTGGATTCTTAATGGGAGTAAGGTAAGTGCACAGACATACATACTGCTCATAGGCTTTGGAAACTGAATGCATCCAGGTCAGTGCACCAGGGTGTGCACCACAGCTAGGATCTCCTCCCAGTCTTTTCACTTTTGGTTTGGATTTTTTGTGTGGGTTATGTTATGGGTGTTGTTTTTTTTTTTGTCCCAGTTACTTTTTTATCAATAGGTCCTAAGATGTTTTTGTTACTGGCAATTTACAGACCAGTTTATGGCAGGGCTTGTTTAGATTATTTTTGTAGCTTTTAAGTAACTGTCTAAAAAGGCCTATTTTCCCTTAAACTATGAATAAAAGGGGAAAAAAAGGTGCTGCATAGTGTAAGTGGCACCAGGGCTGGTTTTTAGTACTGAGGTTTAACAGTAAAATACATACATTACCACTTGTGAAATCTTCTGTGGCCTGAGTAAATACTTGTGTTGCCACAATGCAAGCTTTGGAATCTTTATTCAGGAGCTTGCTGGTCATGTTAGGAGGAAAAAAGATAACCAGCTGCATCAGGTGCTCTGTGTGTGTTGTAAAGCTGTTGCAAAACGTTAACCTCTTCTTTCATTGCCATAGTAAAAAAGCGAGAAAACAGAAATAGCATTGAAGTGGGAGTGTGGGTTCAACAGAGCTTTTTTTTTTTAAAGCTATGAAATGCCTTCATCTTCTTTTGTACTCCTGCTGATAACATAGGCTGATGGAGTCTTCTGGCCTTAGCAGAACTGCAGTGGTGAGAATGTGTGCAAGCAAATACATAGGTACAGGTGCTCATAAGGTGCTCATGCTGGTCATTTGAAACCAAGCAGGACAAAAAGCTCATTTCTTTTGCTGGAGTTAAGATGGATCCATTTGGCAGGTCCATTTGATTCATTGTACAGGATTATAGTAAGCAGTTGTGACAAGAAGTTATTGCTAATTTTGTGTTATACCTTGGTAATTTAATTTGTAGACAAAAGACTCTCTGTGTTCATCTAATATGTACATTTGATACTATATTGTTCTTTATCATGGGACAGAAAAACGGGTATGTGCATTCTTTGACTTCACACTTCTGCCCCACACAATACTTCTCAAACTAATGTCTGCCTTGTTCTAAGCAATTCAGAAACCTTAACATTCTTCTGGACGCTTGAACCTTGCCTTTCGGTTCACCTGTGAAAGTGTCAATGTATTTTTGCTTTCTGCTACTTGCTGATCTCTCCTCTCCACATAGCTCTCGGCTTTATTCCAAGTTGCCTTTTTTACA
Source organism: Sclerurus mexicanus (assembly GCA_013396755.1). Lineage (NCBI taxonomy): Eukaryota > Metazoa > Chordata > Aves > Passeriformes > Furnariidae > Sclerurus > Sclerurus mexicanus. The sequence goes on along the minus strand of VWZF01002261.1, from coordinate 5,132,866 downwards.
GGTATTCATCACTAATGGTTGGATGAGTGATGTGGTAATTGTGGTTGCGGTTACAAACCGGGAGGCCCAGTCCCCTGCTCATGGGATCAGCCTTTTTCTGGTGGAGAATGGAACAAAAGGTTTCATCAAAGGACGCAAGCTGAACAAAATTGGCCTGAAAGCTCAAGTGAGTTCATACAACTGCTAACGCCATAGACTTGGAGGAAGTCTAAAACCGCTTAATGCCTGGCAACAGCTAAATAGATACAAGATGGAACTATTGTGCATTCTAGTTGTTATGCTTTAGATCACAAACATGCAAAATATGTGTGCTGATTTTTGCCTGTGGAAGTCTGAAATGTGTGATCTGCAAGGAGAGGCTGAGGAAGCTGGATTTGTTCACTCTGAAGAAGCCTGGAAGGACAGAATCTAATTGGTGCCTTTAGCTACCCAACGGTTGGCTGTAGAGATGATGGAACTAGATTCTTCTTTAAGGTGCACAGCGAAAGGGAGAGTGGCAAATGGCATGTTACATTAAGAAAAATTCCAAGTAGGTATTAGGAAAAGATACTCACTATGAAAGTCATTGGATACTAGCACAGGGGCCCAGAAAGGTCCCTTCATCTTTGGAGCTTTGGAAAGCAGTAATGGACAAAGCCCTCAGCTGATTGTTTTTCTGAAACTGCTTTGAGTAGGAGATAAACTAGATGACCTCTGGAGGATCCTTCCAGCCTAAAGAATTCTATGATTTCACATTAAAATGTTCAATAGCAAGAAAAAAGTAGGGCAGAAGTGTAATGAAGAGATTACAATGTCAGACTATCACCTGTTGTGTTTCAAATCCTCTTAGGACACGGCAGAGCTGTTTTTTGAAGATGTGCGGTTGCCAGCCAGTGCCTTGCTTGGAAAAGAGAACAAAGGCTTCTATTATCTGATGGCAGAGCTCCCTCAGGTAAGAGAAATGTGAGTGCTTGCTGTCTGTGGGAAGAACACAAAGACAATTTAGTCTTGAAGTTTATGTATTGTGGGGAGTCACCTTAAACTCCAAAGTCAGATATCTGTAGGCAGTGTTGTGTTGATGATGCTCCTCTGTAAGTGAAGTATGTAGTGCTAAAAGTGCAATTCTTTACCTGGTAGATATGTCGATATCTACCAGGTCAAAGCCAGATCTCTTAATTTTAATCTTCTAATCAACAACCCAGTTATTAAAGAACCTGAGGGTAGTGTATTAAAAAGAACACACTGCAGTTTTCTTGTGTGCTTTTAGCGTGGAACCACTTTGCTGAGTGAATTAAATATAGCTTGGAAGTCTCTGATGCATGTGGCGTTCTCTTTAAAGAAGCACTTTTGTTCTAGCTCTTCCACCAGTAGAAGCATATTAAAGATATAGGGAACTCTATTCATATAACAAAGAAGTTGTTTAGCTGCCAAAATATTTTGCTAGTTACAACTTAGTTTATGAAGTTTTGGAACTATGTGGGAGGACGAAGCAATGTGTTTTTTCAATATGTGACTGCTTTGTCAAAACTATGACTTTGTATTTATCTCATCTGATAGATATAATGATTATTTAATTTTATACTGTCAGTAAATACAAAACCTGATCAAAAAAATATATTACAGCTTTAAAGAAATAGATGCACTCATGAACAGATTCAACGTAATCATCAGACGATTTCAGTGGTGCCAGAACTGATTTTCTGCACTTAATTTTTTTGTTTTCACCATGTTATGAGGAAGGAAAAACTAGCTGTGTTTGTGAACTTTGTTTTTTCTAGAATTGTCCTATTGAAATAGTTAAATACAGTTGTTGCTTAGACTGAGCAGTGAACCAATAATTGAAACAGAATTTGATGTGAATTTTTCAGTCAGTAAGAGTCTTGTGGTCGATTTGTAGCTAGTTTTTGAGTCGTGATAGAGCATTACCCTGGTCAAGACATAAAAGTGAGCTTGAAGCAGCAAGGCATTCATCCCACTCATTAATTTCAGTAATGCAATGTTTTTGTGGTTGGATATTTTGTGTGACTTATACCCCCCACCCTTAATGAACAACACTGAACATGTGTCCCAACTGTGCATCTGATGCAGAGAAATGTAGGACTAACTCAACTGAATTCCATAATTTGTGTTCCAAAAGGAAAGACTGCTAATTGCTGATATGGCTCTTGCTAATTCTGAATTCATGTTTGAAGAAACAAGGAATTATGTGAAGCAAAGAAAAGCTTTTGGAAAGACAATTGCACACTTCCAGGTGAGTTCTGAGAGACTTGTACACAGATTCCAGTGTATGTTTGCTGTACATTTGTGTGTGTGAAATAGTGAGCAATTCAAAATCACTGGGCTATTTTGAAAGGATTATTTGCACGGGTTTCTCAGTTGGGCCGTGACTATTGTTGCATCTGTGCCCATCATTCATTTTTGAAAAGCAAAAATAGCAAAAAAATAGAAAAGCCTTAATGTATGTGTTTTTCGATTTGGGTAAATACCTCCCAGCAGTGCTTCTTTTGGGAGGGAAATACACAGCCAGGAACTATACTGGCTCTTTGCTGCCAAAGAACAATTCCCTTGTTGTTCTTAGGCTTGCATTTTACTGCCAGAGGTCCTAATCACGGAGTTCATCACACCTGCATGTGTTTCAGTATCTGCCTGGAGTCCAGACTGCCTGTGCAGGCACTGTCTTCCTCTGCACAGCAGAGCATTGCAGAAAAATGAGAGGCTGGTGCTGGTGGGGACTCCCAGCAGTGACCTTCCTGCCCAAGTACTGCAGAGGTGCTTGTGTTCAGCTTTATGGGCATTGCAGTGAGATTCCTCAGCCAGCAGCGAGCTGGGTGTTTGTGTGATTGCTTGTAAAATTGTTGGGTTATGCTCTGTAGGCAAACCTCACTCCTGACAAGGGTAGGTAACTGTTTTGAGATGTTTGTGCCTACACTCTTTAGCTGCAGTCATAAAACACATGTTGCTCTGCACAGGATTGTGATATTACAGTATTCCTGAAAACCCCATTATCTCTTAGGGCTGGAGCAGACCGAGTTCCTGCATGTTTGGTTTATAGAATAGAAGTGACTCATACTACTTCAGGAAGTTGGCCGCCTCATTTTTAATATGCTTTTGAAATAATTAACAAAAAAGAGTCAATTTCTATGTCTTGAGACTTCCTTTGTCAAAATCAAGTCTTCAGTTGTGAAGGGCAGAAGAACTGGGCCTTTTAGAGGCTGGAATGCTAGGTATCTTTTGGGAGATTATGATCTTCATCTGTTTCTAAAGTTAACATTCAGGAATCCATAGTTCCAGATGGAATTTAGTATGTGGACTGTGCAACTTTAACACAAAATAAATATATTTTTACCTTTTTTAATGTAAGTAAGGAATGCTTCCTATTTGTAGTAGTTCACCGTGCAGGGATTTCCAAAATAATTTCCTTTTTTTATGCTAGGCCACTGTCAACGACCAAATGGCCCATAAACTTCATAAAGTGTATTATTTTTGCCAGAATAATACATTTCTGCATATTTCCTTTTTTCGTTGCTGTTAGCTAGAGTGTGCATATAATAAAAAAATCCTTTCTAATTAGAGCTCTGCCATGGCTAATTCACGTAGTCATACCTTGTTACAGTGTTTGAAATCAAATCTTTTTGTAATACTAGACTGGTCCTATATATTTGAAGTAAAAAGATTTTACTTTATTTTATATATATATATATATATATACACACAATTCTAGAATTGAGATTAGAAAGAACTCTGGTTATTGGCTGATATCTTTATCCTTTCCCTACCAGAATTACAAGAAGATGGTATAATGCTTGCCTGGTCTGCTTTTAATAACCTTACGATAGATTTTTCCTCTTCTATCTAGAGGGTCTTTTCTAGTATGACAGAGCTCAGTGCTGAAAATCTTTCTGCTGGTCTGAAATTTCTTTTATTTTTTGGTTATGTCTCTTTGCATGTGACTTAAACTCTGAAGAACGCAGAGAAAAGCATTAAACAGATGGTGAAATGTTATTAATTAGTGAAATCAGTTGCTCTACAGAGTGAAAAGATGTTCCCCCACAAGAGGGAGCACCCAGAGCTTTCTGCTCTGCACTCCATAGGAATTTGTTTTTCAGGCTCTTTGGCTTTTTCTCTTAAAGTCATGTTTTGAGTTGACCTTGAGAAGTAAGGGGCAGTAATTTTCTCTTAGAAGACTTGTGGAGACATAATTGTATGGAAAGTAAGGTGTCTTCTGGTGTGCAGAGCCAAAGTTGTTTGAAATAGTGATTTCTAATTAAATCCTTTTGGAAAATACTGCATTTTCTACTTTAAGTATTAAATCCTACTACTTCTGTTCTTTTCCCTTTACCCCCTCTATCTACTTCCAAAACTAGACGATACAGCACAAGTTGGCAGAAATAAAAACACAGATTTGTGTGACCCGAGCCTTTATGGACAACTGTCTGCAGCTCCATGTGGATAAACGTCTGGACTCTGCCACAGCTTCTATGGCAAAGTATTGGTATGTAGTTACAGTCATTTGGAAGTGTCACTTGCATGATCTTGGCAGGAGTCTAGTGATGAAAACACCAAGCTGTTAAGATCTAATGAACAGATAAAATTACTGTCTGATTAGTAACAACATTGTCAGCCTCCAATAGAGCTTTAATTATGTGGTTAACAAAAATCTTAGTTATATTGAAAACCAGGGTTGGTTAAACAGATCAATTTCAAAATAAGGGCATGCTTTTAAAACAGGCTTCCATTAATAACAAGATCAGGACTTACTTCTAACTTTGAGTACTCCATTGGTATTTAGCCAAAAATTTACGTTTTACTGTAGCAAAGTGTTGTTTGGTGTTTGTTGGGTTTTGGTTTTCTTTGGGTTTTTGTTTGTTTTTGTTAATAGGGTTTGTGGCTTGTTTTGCTCTTTTTTTAAGTGAAATTTGAATATTTGAAGCAAAATTTGAATATATTTGAAGTTATATGATACTTTTTAGTTAATGTTACTTAGCAATAGCTGTTTGGCCCAGCTAGTTTCCAAAGCTGTCTGGTTTTGGGAAGAAATAGTTGGCTAGAGCTGTTGCTGTAAGTGAGACCAAAGAGTGCTTTCCTTATTGTCCAGAACATCTCCTCCCTCAATCTGACTTGGTGGTGTTATCTGTTGACTTATGTTTAACCAGAGAAATCTGGACAACTGGAAACATCTAAGATAGTGGCACATGAATTTGGATATTTTTAGTTTGCTTGCAAAATCAAGATGGGAGAAAAACACAAATGAAGAAAGAATTCTATGGAAGATGCATAGGTTTATGGATTTTAGGCTTTTAAAAACAAGTATAGAGGAAATGAGCAGAGGGATCCAGAGAGAATATTTACAGTGGAAGGAAGGATTTTGATTGAGTGCTATTCCTGGCACTGATTACCTAGAAGTACCAGGTACATAAGCAGAGGCAATTCAGTTTTGAGGAGGAGGAAACAACTAGTGCCAGCTCAGATATGCAAACTTACTTCCTCAGCAAATTTCCCAAAGCAGGGCATTTGAAACTCCCTCACTTTCCCAAACTGTTTAGCATCATGATTTATGGTGGATTTCTCCTTTTCCTAGTGGAGTCCCTGTGACTCCCTTCCATAAAACTATCTTAAATGGTCTAGAAAATGCTTGAATATAGAATTGTTTTATTCCCTAGTATGGCAGGAGACTCTCTCCAGTTAATTTTACTTCAAACCTTTTGTATAGTCAGTGATTTGAGTTAGAGCTTTGAAGGATTTTAAAATGTGGTTTGTGCATCTCTTTTCTTATATCTGGAGAAAGGTCTGTAGGGTTGTTTTCTTTTTGTGGGTTTTTTTTTTTTGTAGTGACAGGTTGTGTTACATGCCTAAATTAATTTGGGAATATATATATATATATATAGAAAAGACAGTTGCAGTAACTCACTACTGTGGATTTAAAGTTGGTATAATAAACTGTAAGGATTTCACTGATTGAGGGGTTGGTTTGGAGAAAAGGACTCTTACATTCTTCCATGAGAAGCAATTGACTTCAGTCGTCAGTTTTGTTCCTTCTGTGTCCACTCTGGAAGCTGTATGCTTCAAAAGTGGGTTTTTTTCATGTCTTTAACTTTGTCTTGAGCTTCCAGTGCAGCTAAAATTTATTTTGCTGTTAAGTCCATATTTTACAGTGAGCAAATCCTGGAAGAATTACAGTATTTCTTAGAATTGAAGATTCTAAAATTTATGAGGAAAATAAATTATCCCCAGATGATGATTATGCTCAAAGAGCATCCTGGTGTGTTGCTAGTAGGAATGGGCAGGTGGGGAAAAGCCTGATTTGCTGTTAATTTCTGACAAAGCTGAGGGGTTTGGTAAGAAAAGAGACTGTATCAGTGTGCTTCACAAAAGGAATCTGTTGGTCTGTGAGAAAGGTAAACAAGCCTGAATGTTTTGAAACCTTTTCTTCTCTGAAAGCTGTTCGATAAAGAACAAACCTTTAATACATTAAATTGAAGAGTATTTGTTTTACTAGTCATGTTACATGTTTGTCTTGTTAACATATCTCTCATAATGTTTTGCAGCATAACATCCTTCTAAAAACAAACATCTTTTTGTCCATTTAAGGTGTTCTGATCTCCAAAACAGCATAGCTACTCAGTGTGTGCAAATGCACGGAGGATGGGGGTACATGTGGGAGTATCCGATTGCAAAGTAAGTGTAACATTTCAGACTTGCATGATGAAAGATTACTAGGAAAGTCAAACGAGCCACTTCCTTTACGTCTGTGTGTCAGTTGTTTAGTGTTAGCAGTGATTTACTTTTTTTTGAAAGGCAGTATATTGTACAAATGTATTTAAGAATGCTTTGTTTTGATTCTCCAAATAACTCATGAGCTGTTCAGCAATTATTATTTTTTTCACAAAATAGGAGTTGGGTTTCTAGATGAAAATGTTAATTGAAAAAAACAGAGAGGCAAAACTGTAAAAATAAAAATGAGAGGAGCTAGTTTGTATATTTTATATGAAATTAAGTGCATATGTATGAAGAAAACATTTTGATCAGTCTAAGTCTTGTGTGATGCCATAGGATGTCAAATTGCTGAATCAAAGGCATGCCTGGCTACACTCATCTGTTTTACACCTTTTTAAATGAAAAACTAAGAGATTTATATGCAGAAAGAAGAATTTGCCATTCCAAATTTTTTGCAGACTTTGAATTTTAGCGACAGGAAGTTTTAGTCTATTTCCTTGTGTATTACCTGTGAAGGTTGTGTATATGCCATTTGCCACACTAAGTAGAGGTTTTGGTGCTGATTTTATTTAAAAAAAGAAACAACAAAGAAGGGGTAATCTGACAGTAGAAATGACCTAAAAAGGACTGCTGTGCAGTTGTCATAAATAGACTAATTTTTAAACTAGATTTCTTTAGATTTTTCATTAGATTTTTTTTAATTTTAAATTCACTGAGTATGAAATTTTGCTGCCAAATAACTTGTTCCTGCGTGTTTTCAATGAGTGTAATTTGTGAGTGTTCCTCAGCGTATCTTACTAAAGGAAGACCAGCTAGCCCTGTTCAGAGTGTCCTTGATCCTTGCTTATCTGTGTGAGCAGTAGTTGCCCATACAGGGTTTTATTATCTGCATGGTCCTGCAACATGCAAGTTTCCAGAGAATGCTTCTACGCTGCTCTCTGTATAGTGAAGCAGAATGAAGAGACACTGACCCAGGTCCTGGTTTGTCTCACAGCACCTTGGAAAGTTAATGTATTTCAGGCAGTTAAAGCCTCTAGGAAAATACGAACCTCTTTAGCAATGGAAGTAGCATAGTTTGAAAAGAGGGATCTTCAAAGATGAAACAACTATTTTTCTTTTGATTGTATGTCCATTCCAAGGCGTTGTTTTTAATCTTTCCTTGTTCTGTTGTTTTTTTTCCCCCCACCCAGAGCTTTTGTGGATGCCCGCGTTCAGCCAATCTATGGTGGTACCAATGAAATAATGAAAGAACTGATTGCTAGAGACATTGTCAGTGACAAGTAGAGCAGATGCTTACTGCTCTGGAGAGTTTCACAGAATCCTTTTATAATATATTAATACAAGGCATAAAATTAGGCATCAGAATGCAAGTTAAATATGTATGATTTATCATATTCTTTAAAGCTAGTAAACACCACTGCGCTCAAACGCAAGATATCTAATATCTAATGAACTTTAAATATCTTTGCACGGCAAAGGTGCTCTGGGTTCCAGAAGTTCTGGTAGTAAAAAGTATTTTTATGTCTGGAACATTGGGTAGCTTGGTCTTTCAGACTTGAAGTCATTGTATTGAATCCAACCCTCAGTTTTCAGAATCAAGTTTCCAGAGAAATCATATTCTTAACTAACAAAGTGACATGTTAATGTAGCTTTGGATTTGTATTTCCCCTTGAGGAGCAGAGTTTGAAACTTTTGCTATTGTTGCTATAGCCCGGCTCCTTGTGCAGCCGCCCGCTGCGCGGCTGGCCCCTATGTTTACATCTAACCCAGAATGCCTTATTGTAATTATTTTGTTCAAATAAACGTAATAAAGCATTTCTATGCACCCTCATGCTTGCCTGCATTACTCCAGAGCCCGGGGTGGGACCGGTCTGCCCGTGTTCGCCTCAGGCCGCCGCGAGGGAGCTCGGAGGGAGGGGATGTGCTGCCGGTGAGCGTGTTCCTTTTACTGGCGTAGTCACTCGGAAATATTTAGGAAAACTAGTGTGCGTGTGTGGGGCTTTTTTTAGTTATTGACACCTGCTGGAGGTTATATTTGCAGCTCCCCTCCGCGGGCGCGGNAGGGCGGGGCCCGCGGCGCTGAGGGGGCGGGGCCCGCGCGGAAGGGGCGGGGCCACCCCGCGGCCGGCACGAGCGTCCCGCCCCGGGCTTGGATCCCGGGTCTGAGCCCGGATCGGAACCTCCCTGGGATCGTGGGACCATTGGCTGCGAGCCGGCCCAAAGGGGCTCCTCTGCCTCGGAGTGGGCCCGCACAGGCCGCTTACAGAGCTGCGTGCCTGAGGCAGAGCAGTTAGCAAAGCTCTGGGAGCAGCTCGGATCCAGGTGTGTCCCGCAGGCCGCCGTGAGGGTTTCTGTGTGGTCTTGAGCAAGTCTTTCCGTCCGCTTGTTTCGCAAGCTCCCCCGCTTCAAAATGCGGAAGTGTCTCTTAAAAAAAATAAATGTAGCAGTGATTGAGATGTTCCATACCCCTCACCGGTGGGAAACAAGTCAAAAATGGGGATTTTCAGTGGGGTCCAGTTAAAAAAGAAATCAAGTTATTAAAATGTGCTTTCTCTCAAAAGGTGAATACTTCATTTTTGTTCTTACTTTAATAAAAAGGAAATATTAAAAATTAAAGTGGATAAAGCCTGGTACCAGCTCAAAAAGCAGTCTGTGTGCCTTAGGATTCTCCTGCCTTATTAGTCCGTGTTGTGAAATCCTGGGAAATGTTGTGTGAAGTTTAAATTCCAGTCATCTTAATTAGTGTCTAAGAGCTGAGCAGGTCTTGTTTAAGACCACGTTTTATGGCCCTCTCTTCATATGATGAACTTAAATGTTGATATGGAGTTTATGATGGATTGGAAAGTATTGCTGCTCCTTGTTAGAGACATATGTACAACTTACTTACAGAGGCACCTGTTGTAATACAAAATGTACTTAACATATGATAAAGGTGACTTCAGATGTTACATTGTAAATGGTACTGTAGACTGAACGGGAATTAGTTGGTGATGTGTAGTAAACCTGGAAATTATACCTGATTCTCTGTTTGGAAGCAGTTATGAACTGGGAGAAAAACAACCCTGAGTCACAGATTTTTTACCATAAATGAATTCTAAAGTGTTCCACTTGAAGTACATCCTTTTTTATTGTTTTTTTTTTTATGATTGGAACTGGGTAGTCAGTCTTAAATGGATTTCTCTTGGTGTTGAAAGACAGATCCATTTTAGGGTGTTTGTGCATATGTGTTTTGTTGTGTTGTATTTTGAGTGTTTTTTTCCAAAGAGAAGGAATTTGTAGTTATGACTTCTGGGGTTTGCAGTTTTGTCTGGATAGTTGTGCTTGCACAGTGAGTGCTGCTGAAAGTTGAGGCTCCCTGCATAATCCTGTTCAGATTTATGTTGGAGTTTTTTTTCCAATCTGTTAATAGAACAAAATACTAAAATGCTTAAATACATGTCATGAGTTACTGCTTTTGAACTGAAAATAAAAGCTGCCTACTGAGATTATTTCCCTTTCTTTAAAGGTAGTCCTAGGTGTATTAAATATGGACTTACTTCCTTTTTCTTTCATACTCCTAACCAGGACATGCCCAGTGGGACCAATCTCTCTTTTGCGGCTGTTGCTGCAGACTGTTCTGTGAGGAAATGCAGACTGTGCTGTTGAGCTGTTCTCTCTGTTCTTAGAAATCGCTATGATCCTGTAGGTTTAATGAAGAGTGGGAGGGGTAGTTAAAGCATACCCAGGGGGTGCCTCCCACAAGGCAAGGCTTGGAAAAGCTGGCCAGGGTCAGTCCTGCCCCCTGCACTTGGGTGAGGCTGTGCCACAGTAGTGCCTGTCTGGCAGAGCACTTTAATTTTTGTCCAGTGATAATCAGGAAGGCTGTCCAAGAGGAGCCAGGGATCACATGGCAAACAACACAAAGCCTTAGGAAACCAGGTTTTGTCAGTTGTGTTGAGGACAGATCAAGCGTGGTTGTGTAGCTGCCATCTCTTCTGCAGGTTGTTTCTAAGAGGCCTTAACTCCTCTTGAAATTGAAAAGTGGAGTATTTTTGAGCATTCTCGCTGGGCTTAATTTTGGGTGTTTCACCAGGTGCTGTGTGCTGCCAGGGACTTTGCTTTGCTTTTGGAATATTATCTAGACAAGGAAAAAACAGTGGAAGTTGGTGTATCAGAAACACTGTTAATCTGTGTTTAAACTGGAAACAGCCATATTCATTTGAAATGTTATTTGTAGGCCCCTGAATTTCAAAACAGAAAGAAATAAGAAATGTAAAAATCTTACCCTGGTCTCCAGAAATCTCATCACTAAGAAGTTTCAGGTGTTTGGAGTGAGGAAAGATGACTCAATTTACAAGGAGTGAAGCCTGGTGCAGAGGAGCCTTAAAAAGCCTCAGGCAAATGGAGTTTTATTGTAATTGGAAATGAAAAGATCACAAACAAAAAATCCACTGAAAGACAAAGCAATCTTCCCACTAAGCAAAAATCCCCCAGAACACTGTCTGCAGTGTTGTGTAACCAAAGTGATAGTGTTATGCAAGAGGAAGAGTCAAAAAGTGAGAGGATCATAAACAAAAGCTGGGAAGGGAGGAAATGCCACCCTCTGTGTTGGCAGGTTTGTGGGTGGGTTTTGTTGTGTTTCTTTCAACAGGGCACTGCTAATCACCAATATGAACACACTAGTTTCAGGATTTAGGCAAATTCTGGTGAGGTAAGCCTGGTAGAATAGGGCATAAGGCAGAAATGAGGACTCAGAAATCAGCAGAGATAGCAGGAGGAGAGGTAGAGGAGTAGGAGTCACTGGGGGATTAGGGACCTGTAGCTGTGGTGAGAGAAGGGAGCATGGTGCCAGGTTGCGCTGTGGTAAACTACAACTTCCACCTGTATCCTCCTGGGTAATTAAGGCATTAAGGGAGGATAAGCATAAAGTCTCTTGAAACATCAGTGCAGTACTGTGCATGTCTGGTACTTGTTTCTTCCCTCTTTGGTACTTATTTAATGTCAGCTTTTCTGTTCTGCAATACTTTTTAGTCTTTCAAGTGGAGTGTGTATTCAGCAGATGAAAGGCAAACTGCCAGTCTAGTAGCATTTCAGCTGTTTTGCTTTTGAAACCTCAAGTAGTACACAATGGAAAAAGTCCTTGAAATGGTTTACCTATAACAAAAAAGCTTTTCCCAGAATGAAAATACAGACTCTTCCAGAATACCATTTTGCAATACTTGTCTTCACGTCCTCTGTGCTTTTATTTCTATTTTGTCCCCCCAAAGGTAGTACATTTGGCTCTGGAAACTCACTTCTGATAAGGTGGAGTGAAATTATTTTTGCAGCTTTCTGCCAAAATGAAATAAAATGTGTCAAAATGAAAATTGTAGAATTCTCTTGAGCCAAGTACTTGTACTAAAAGTTGTTTATAATTTTTTTGCAGCTGGTACTTTGTTTTGCTCATATGCTAATTACTTTTTATGTGTGTGTGTATGAACTTCTTGGAGAAATACCAAGGACTGGGGACAGGGACAGTAACAGCTTTTATATATAGCCTTAGTCTATAATCTGAAATGACATGAGCACACCTGAATGTTTCACATGACTGTTCTTACGGCAGAAACATTGTGTGAAATTTGAAAGTTGCTGGGCAAGGAGTTAATTGAATGATTTCCCTATTCAAAAGCATTTTATTTATTTTTTAGCTATATGGTAATTTAAGCATCTTCTGTCAGGCACTCCTAATTAATTAGTGTTTTGTCAGTGCTCTTTAGTTTACTGTTTGTGGTTCCATTTGAGGGTACTTAGATTTCTTTCCCTCTTTCCCCTAAAAGAGTGGGAAAGAAGTCCCCCAGACTAAACAAAAAACAAAGCAAGCAAGAAAAAAAAATTCTAGTAATATTCATTGCAATTTTTGAAATTTGAAACCGATCCAGAAGGGTATGTGGTATTTGAGGGAATATGATCAAGTTAAAACACAGTACTGTGTAATTTTTTGGTGCCAGTTTTTTGAATAGCTTCCATCTTCGTACAGGTATCTGATCCGCATCTCCAACTACTTGTTTGCTTGAGCAGCAGCTCTGCTGTGTGTTTCCTGGTTTTCAGGAGTAACAACCTGTACCTGTTGACCCACTCAGACTAAGAGGGGAGGGGGGTCAGTGGTAAACTTGGAACAGTTATAAACTTGCTGCTGGTATGTAGATACCAGACTGATGTTCTTCTGGTAGAGGTTCTTGGCATTTCCAGGAAGAGATCAGGCCTGAACTTTTGAGTCCTGTTCTCAGACTGATAGGATCAGAAATGAAATGAGGTATGGACAGTTACTCCCCTGAGAGGTAAGGGCTTTCATTGCACATGGAACAACCTCTGAATGAAATAAAATAAAAACAGACTGCTCTTGTTTGACTTGGAAGGGAATGTAGTCTGTGCTCTTTAGATAATGTCCTCTTTTATGGAATCTTTGAATAATGATGAAATGTTGAAAGAATGAAATGTCTAACAGAGTTGTTGTATTTGTACTATGTCATGAAAATGAGAAAATTTACATGGCCCATGTTATTTTCAGGTTTGCTACCGTAGCTATAATGACACCAGCCCTCAGAGAGGCAGCAACAAAAGATCATGGTATCCACTTGTCACCTTCTTTGTCCTCTAGAGCTATGGAGTCTGATACAGCTTTGTGCATGGAAAATTCCAGAGCAGTGGAAGAGAAGATAAAAGAGGACTCCATCGCACAGATTACTTGCTCAGTCCTGGGGTTCCCGGCTGCTGAGCCCAACCTCAGGAATGATATCTTCGGTGTGCAGCATTTTGGTTCCCCACCAGTCTCCAAGCGCTATCAATCTATCTTGTTAATGAGTAGAAATTCTGCATTTAGCAACAAAACTGGTAAACAAATGAAAGCCGGAGAGCCCAGCTGCTCCAAGATGAGAAAGTCATTACATAATGGTGGTGACACATCATTTGGTCAGATTAGTCATTCAGAACCTGAGCAACAGGTCAAAGGGGCAATGTTTTCAGAGGCCGTGTGTCCGAACTTAGCAGAAACGCAGAGACTCTCTGATTCGAATGTAACTGAATCCAGTAATGCAGAAGAAATGCAACTTTTAAATGGTAAATGGTACAAGAAAAATGGGGTTTTGGGCAGGGCTTTAGAAGTCTGTGCTGAAACAATAAAAGGGGATTTATTATACCAAATTCTTCACGGGCCTTCAGAAGGGATTTTGAGCTGCACCCAGGAGGAGGTATGTGCTCGATTACTCCAATGTGTCACTAAGCAACAAATGGAAATCAGTCGCGCCAAAAGAACTCAGAAGCGCTTACAAATGCTCCTGGCAAAGCATGTTATCAAACATTGTGATCAGCAGCTGAAATGCTTTGTGAAACATCAGCTTCAGAGAATGAAGGTTTTCCATGAGTCAACCAGATTTTTAAGCAGTAGCTCCCTCAAGCGCACAGAAGGTTGGCCAGAAAACAATGCAACTACTTTGGAGAGTAGTTCGAGTGCGGATGTACAAAATGGAATTAGCATTGCACCAGGTGAAATTCGTGGGTTTGCACTTTCTACTGGAGGATTGCTGTCTCGCTTGGAGAAGGACCTGGACTCTGATGCAACATGTAGCAGCTCAGATGAAGATGGTGAGGAACAGACTGTGAGAACAACTGTGGAAGCGTAAGTGTTAAATTCCTACTTAGACTCATGTGCTTCTTGCTCATAAATGAGGATGGAAGGGTCCAGACCTGCAGATTTCTTCTTGTGTGAGTGACCTTACTCAATAAATAGTCCTGCTGAAATCAGCAGGACTGACAATGTCAGCTAGGTTTGACAGAGAGGGAAAGTAAGAACTTCTGATTAATGCATTTAAGAAGCAGTTGCTTTACTGTATTGTGGAGAGCTAGATTTTGTACTGCACCCTATCAGTTTGCATTCCATTATTATGCTAATATTTTAGTACTTGGATGGTGCTGTAAATCAAATAGTTATAGCGGTGCTGTAAATCAAATATTTATAGCAGTGCTGTAAATGTTAATTTTTGGCCAGTATGAAAATAATTTAATTTTTTTTCTGGAGTTACTAAGAATTAGTTAATGTTAGGATCTTGAAATCCACTATGATGTGATGGTGGGTAAAAATTGTCATCTGATGCAGTTGTCAAGCCATCCAGTATTTGTGAGCTATATATTGAAAAGGTTTGGTTCTTTAGATTACAGTTTTTAAAATGTTAATTTGCTTATTGAAGTCACCCTGCAATTAGGAGTGTAGCTAGCAGTGGTGGTTTTATTGTTGCTGGTATGTTTTTCAGGAAGAACCAGAGGGAAATTAATATTAACTGTATTGAATTGACAGGAATCCTGTCAGTACAAATTATTTTAGCTTTGCAAAATCAGCAGTGGATAAGAGAAGAAGATAATAAAATTGTTCCCTGATGAGGGTACAACCTTTTTTCTTTTTTTTTTTTTTTTTAAACTCCTACCTTGCTACATGATCAACACAATCTCTTCAGTCAAGAAATTTTAGAAAGCAGTGAAGCTGCTTTTCCCTTTCTACAGCTGGAGAGACAGATCGTATCTTAAGGTTTGTTGGGATGTGATAGTCAGGACAGTGAAACACAGAACAGAGCTTCAAACAAACACAGCAGCTTGGTAGAAGTTTGATGGCACCCACATTTCTAGCACTGATAGTCAGGACTGGCTTTGAGTTTACTAATTTCATACTCTGCTGTTAGGGACTGTCTAGAAATAAATAAATAGAAAGAAATAAGTAAAGGAAAATACTTGAAAACACTTATTTCTTGGTCTGCTTCTTGAAAAGCATAATGTTCAGAAGAAATCAAGGAAGCTTCTGAAATTGGCAAAGAGCTATGCCCTGTTACATGTTTATAGCTTCAGTCTAGCATGGCTGTATCAAATCACTGCTGTTCTGTTAAATCACAGAGTGCTGTTAGACACTGTAGGTCTGGAAAACAGCAGAAAAAATTTTAAATTTCCTTTTATGTATTGTCAGAATGGTAAATACTGTAAGTCTAAGAAAACCGTAATGGCTCGGCAGCTAAGTTAGGATCACCCTGAATGTTTGAGTTTGCAAAAAAATTATTCTCCTTTTGAAATATTTTAATGAAAACAAATATCATTTGGGCTCTTCCCAGTGTAGGAGAATCTACATTCTTCTCTTAACTGATAAGTTTGAGCTTTTGAGTAATAGCTCTGCCTCTGAGATTCTTATCTTGTGATTGCATGAACTGAAAAACTGTTGAGAAACTTTTGGTTTTTGAAAGGTAGTTGATAATGTAAAACTTGGGCCAAAGTTTTGTGCAAGGGTTTTCTTTTCTCTTCCTGCCAGGGACAATTGAGTTTCTAACTCTGCCTGGCAGTCCTTCACCTTTATTTCTTCTTGGGGCCTTTTGAGTTTCTTAAGTTATCTTTCCACTTAAGGCTTACTCAGTTTGCTTTGTTCCACTGATGAAAAAATCCGGAGAGGTTTATTAAGTGCAAAATCACCACCTTTGGCCCAGGAAATCCCAGAGCTGCTGTTGCTGGCAGCTGAGGAAATGTTCTGGAGAAGCACTGTTCCCTCCTTACCTGCCCTGTTGTAACACTTACCTTGGCCACTACTAAGAGGCAGGAGAACTGCACAGGTGATCCGTAATTTGACTCAGTGTGGCCCTTTATTTATGGGTTATTTATTTTCCTCCTTTTTTTTAAAATGTTCTTACAGTTGAGCAGCAGTGATGAGGTTATTAATACACCTTAGCTAAGGCCTAGCTGCATTGGCAGGGCAAGAATCATCAGTGTTTGAGCTGTGCTGCTGGACCAGCAAGCTCAGAGTTAAAGCACTGCCTGTTTTAAGCCAAGGACTTATCTGTGTGCATAGGCTGAGGCAGTGCTTGATTTAACATTGCAGAGAGGACAGGCTGTTTCCTACTTGAATGTATCATCTTCAGATTGGAATATTTTTCTTTGTTTCTCCAACCTTTCTAGGATTTGCTTTTGTGACTCAAAGGCTGCCTTTTTCTTGCTAGGTGCCAAAGGTAAATTGGTTATTCACCAGTGCAGCTGGTGAGATATGCTGTTTCCTGAGCTTTACTACTTTAAGGGCCTTCGGATTGCCATTCACCTGGATGAAAGAAACAAAGTTAACATCCATTTTTATCTCTGCTAAGTGGATTTACAGTCTTCAAAATGCCTTTCTCTCCTCAGGAATTAATTCTAAAATACTTCCCAGAAACAATGCGACCATACGGGTTGGAGAATACTCATTTGCTCACGTGTGACTTTATTTTTCATAATGAGGACTTTTGCACTGAATTCCTCTGTGATACTCTTCATAATATTTAACTGTAGATACTGTAATGTTCTAGTAAGGCAGTGATGAATGGGAAGAATCTTTTGGTTTTGCCCATATCACAGTGTACTGATTGCGTTAGAGTTGAGGGTGTAATCACTCTGGTGGCTGGTTTTTGTCCTGACTGGTGTGCTTTTTATCCTTTATGGGTGGGCAGGAGGTGTCAGTCCCATGTGCAAAGCATGGAGGAACCTGCAGTTTCCCAAATTTTACCTGAAAACAGTATGTTTCCTATCAAGAGGGAGAAGTTGATTCTGGCTTCAATTCTTCACGCTATGAAAAAAACCTGGAACTATTTTTAGCATTTTAGCCCTGTTCATTCTCATTATCCTGAAAAGAGTTTTGCCCAATGAGTGTTGACATAAGCTCTTCTGAGCTGTATCTCAATGCTTTGTGGCTCAGATAAGATTGTCTTTATCTATCTTTTTTCAATACCTTTTTTGTTTAGTTGCAAATAGCTGTTACAAGATATTTAGACCATTGTTCCTCCCTTATATAGGTTCTTTCCTCAAGACAGGAAAGATCCTTGGTCTGCTGGTTAGGGCAATTCTTCTAGTTGATGACTCATAGTACTTACTGAACTTCCTTGGTTTCTGGAGTAATTGGAAAGCCTCATCCCATTTCATGAGCTTAATCAAAACACGCTTTGTTCTTTGAGTATTTATTAAAAAGAAATGTGAAAAAGCAGTTCGCTATCTTCAGGACTTTTGTCATTTTGCTGCTGCTGTCAGCTCATGAATGTCTTTAACCTGTCAGTTCTCATGAAAGATTTCTTTGGCAAAGCACCAACTTACCATCAGGAATTTGTAGTGTATTTTAGTACCATTACATCCTTTGGGCATAGGAAGTTCCAAGACACGGCACAGGGGATATGGTAGTCCTTGTCTCTGGTTTCTCAAAGGCAGGTGTTCCGTGCTGCTCACTGGCTCCCTGTTAGGTGTTAGTACTTGAGCTGGAGGGCAGGCCACAGAGGGCATCATGAAACGGACCATGAGTAATTCTTTAGGAATTCACAACTAGCAGTAGAAATCCGACACAGACAGCATTTCACCAGCAGAGTTTACCTGAAACTTGTTGATCTTTGTGGCTCATGAAGAGGAAAGATTAGCTGTAGAATGGTCACAGATTTCAAACAAGGTGAAATGGAGGGGGGATGTGAACTCAAACGTTTTTCAGCAACACAGCTCTGCTCTGGAAGCTGTGTATTTTATCTGGCCAGACCAATCCACATCCTTCTTGGTGTATTTTTTTGTGTTCCTGATGTGAGTAGAAGTACAACGTACCACAAAGAACTCTGCTGCTCAGGTGGTTATTTGGGAGACCTTTAAAGTTGTGGAATGCAGAGTTTTTCTTCTACATACACTAACAGCCGTGATCTTCCAGAATCACAGTCACATCACTGGGGCTTTTTGCAAGGCACAGTTGCTCACTCCATGTAATACATGCACCTAATTGATTAGACAGAAAAGCTGCTCGCAGTAGATTTTTCTGCAAAATAAGTAGCTCTTTCTACTCATGAAAAGTCCTGTGGCCTGTTTCCCCAGTTTTCCTTACCCTATCCGAGTACAATCTTTTTGCATCATTTGGTGGGATTTTTACCCTCTGAAATGTTTTCATGCTTTTCCTCTGCTTTCTGAACATGTTTTACTGATTATTCTCCATCAGCCCCCAGCCTGATGAAGACATGCTGTTATATTTTTCTATGCCCACAGTGTTTATTGCCTGGAAACTTTTATAATGAATGTGGAGAGTTTGTAAATATTTTTCTTTTTTATTTTCTTTTTTTTTCCCTCTTAGATTGCTAGTTGGGAAGAAAGAAGATGCAAAATCTGCTTTTAGTACAAATACTTGGTGGGGAGTGGAGCAGTAGGGCTGGGAAAATACAGGAAGGAAGAAAATATTATGACTGGTATCTCCAGATCTAATCTGTTTGTTCTAGGTTATTTTCCATTTTTCTTAGTGTTTTTTCCTCATGGCTAATTGAGCAACATCAGTGCAGTTCTGCAGGCCTCACTATAGATATCACTGCTGGGGTTTATTGCATGTCTTCAAGCCACCTTACAAAGGGAGGCTGTTTGTTTTTGCAAGGTCAGGTCCTAATTTTCCACTCTGAGCTTTAATTTCACTTCATACATGATATAAGAATTGAATTCTGGGTTTGGAAAGGAGAGGAGAGTCTGCCAGGACTAAATACTGCTCTTAACCACTAACCCCCAATTGTTTCCAGTTTTTATTTGTTTGGTTGGTTTGGTTTGTGTTTGTTTGTTTGTTTTTAGTTTACAAATCGAGGAAATTTCTTATATGCACAGGATGTGAGGGGTTTTGGATAAGTGTAAATTCACAGGTCCTAATCATATGCTCATATGCTTATTTCAAAATGTTTTATATGTTGCTTTTTCAAGAATTCCATTCTCTCAATTTTTGGCTTCTATCACTAGGATGTGGGAGGAGAATTGTTACCAGGGAATGAAAGAAAAGATAGCTTTATATTACCTTCTGTTTTCACATGAGAGATGGATGTATTATTTCAGAATAGATTTAACCTCACTTGGTTGGATTTAGGGTCCCACATCTATTTACTGTTTTGCTTTAGAGATCTCGTGTAGAGCAATAAAAACTTGCTTTTGAGCAAGACTTCCCTCTTAAAATATCAGAGTAATGTTCTTGTGGGTAGGGATCCTAGTTTCCAGCCTGTAATTACATTAATATTTTTGCAGCTGCTGAAGGCAGACTGAAAGGTTTTAATGAAAGGCAGGAGGATTAACAGGTTGTAACTTGCAAGGGAATCTCAGAGCTGGGAATGTCAAAGCTTTTGAGTTAGATAGGTGTTGAATGCTTATTAAATAAAAACTTGTCATTACTCTTCTTAATAACTGTTTAATACACAGCAGATTAGCAAATCTAGTAAGCAGGCATATACATGTATACATATAACCTTGCATGCTTAATTAAGTTGCAGACAAGAAGAGTTTGGCGCTTGATGTCAACTGCTGATTAATCAGCATTTTATGGCTAGCTTTTTTCTTTTGCAATGCTGTGAAATGTGTTTGTTTTAATTAAAATACTTATTTACAAACAACATTTAACTGTCTTTATAAACTTCTTGTAAAGTGAGGGCAGCATTATTTTGTTTTATAGCTAACACTGATTTTTTGAGAATCTACTTCAAAGGGATACGTCCAGTGCCTTTGAAAATCAGTGTACATTGGGCCCCTGATACAGGAAATCATTTAAATGCTTTCCTTTTCACATGAAATAAAAAGTGTGCCTAAAGTCTTCCAAAAGTAGGAATGCTCTCTTGTGACAGGGTTTCATTCATACTGCTAAATATGGGTTAGGAATGTAACTTTAGATGTCAAATTTCAATATATTGATCTGTGCTCTCTTTTATTAAAACTGAAATAGCTGTAAATTTCATCCAAACATTTTGCCTAGGTCTTGGGAGAAGTTTTCAGTTGGGGAATTTAAATAAATTTCTTTTTCAATTAGCAAACTTTTAGTTATTGATTCTAGCATTGGAAAAAAATAAACCTGAAGGTCTGTGTTTGAATATATGTGCAGTATGAACTCCAATTCCTCCCAGCCCATGGGGGTAGACTGGGCAGCAGTAAAACCCAGTGCAACTCAACCCCAGGCTCGTACAAAACACAGAAACACCGAACCTGTGTTCATTATCCTTCCCATGCCTTGTCCCTGCAGACTGATTCGCGGGGTTTAAACTCACAACGAGCTCAATCCCTGCGTGCAGAGCAGACAGCAGGAACTGTGTGGTTCCTCCTCTGTTACCTACTCACAGCATGCCTGCAGCAACGGAGGGGGCCTGGCAGCCTTGATTTCTCCTCTGCCACGGTGTCCCATGTCCCAGGGCAGGTGCCAGGGTCCCCGCTGGAGCAGTGCTGATGGAGGCTCAGGGCCTGAAGTGGGACATATCCCAGCCCTGCCCAGCTGCCCTGCCAGCCAGAGGAGGATTCTGGCATCCTTCCGGCTCTCCCATTAGCCCATTCCCCACAGCAATCTTCTCCCAAGGGGGCACAGCGCTCCTACCACCCACAGCAAGGCACATTCCCACAGATGGCGGCCAGTGTGTGTTGGTACCTTTGTTGCTGCTCCTCTTCCTTTCTCATTGATGGTTTCCTCCACCGTGGGCTTCCCCACCTGCCACAGCCCTGTCTGACTCTCGGTCCCTGAAGGGACGGTTTTACCCTTGTTCTGTAGGGCTGCAGCCCCTCCCCTAGCAAAAGCCTGCGGCTGCTTTCCAGGGCATCTGGCTTCCCAGTCCTGGATCAGTTGTTAGTTGTCTGTCCAAAATGTCTCAAAAAAGAATATGTTTCTTATCCATTTTTCATTGAAATCTGACACTGTTATGTATATAATGAGTGTTATGAGCTGGAGTTGGAGCTTACATGAATACCATACCCACCTTTTTCTTGTAAGAATATATGCTCAAATTTTGGGACCAACTTCAGTGACCAGACAGCATTGATACACTGCTTGTGTGCTATTATAATGTTTCATGTGCACATATCTTTAAAGGAATTTATTTTATAAGGTCTGCCTTATTTCATGTTGAGCATGGACTGCAGACTTAGCACTACTTTTTGTGATCTCTTTTTCAAGGGTAGTTGTGTAATACTTACAGAGAATTTCTAGGCCTGTGTTCCTACTCTTTTGTTGTTAGTCTATTGATGTTGTACCATTTCAAAGGCAAGAAAAGAAGCTTGTTTCCAGGCAGCCCTGCTATTCCTGAAGAACATGAAGAACATCCTGAAGAAATGAATGTGCAGAAATTTCTCTGTATGTTAGCACTACAAGCTTTTCTGTTCCCTGTTGGACTGATGTACAGTATGCTGAGGTTTAGTGGAAGAAGCTGGAGTGCTGAGGCAGCCAATGGAATCTTAAAAATTAAAATACTTGTAACAGAGGGCATTGGCAGATAGGCAATTTCCAGCAGAAGTTTGTTGTTGTTTTTTTTTATTAGGAGGAAATGGTGCTGGTTGTTTACCTTTTGCAGGTTTTTACTTCTTGGGCAATTAATATTTTAACTGAATCCACCACACCTCCCCCCAACCAATTTGGCCTTTTGTCATTAACAGCTCTAAAGAATTATGTGAACAGAATTGGAGATGAAAAGCACCTACCAGGTTGTGAAGCCAGCTATTGGAAAAGTGCTATAACAACATTCTTTTAAGGAGCTGAATTTTTAATTTCTTATTTTGAGCCCTAAATTGAGTTAAGAATTCAGTGCAAATTTAACAGTTCAGTTTCTGATGAAACTAGCAGTAGCTGAGTGATTATTTGCAGGAACCCTGTAGAGCAATTACTGTCTGTGGCATCTTATGAGTTTGGAAGATGTGATATCTCAGATAAGGAAACATATAGAGTACCAGTTTGAAATTCTTATGAAACTTCTCGTTTGCTAGGGTATCCAAACACAGAGACTCCATTTCTGTATTTGGTGGTTTTCTTCCACAGCCTTTTTCCCCTAAATACCAATTTTCCTCTTCTCTCCTTCCCACTGTTCCGGCTCAACTTTTATGTGAAAGATGTAAAAATCTTATTCTGTTGCTACTTAATTTCCTCCTCTGACTCTGGTCCTGTACCGTGAATTTTTTCTTCAAGGGAAAATCACAGCTACAGTTGATAATTTCAGGTGTTACTGCATAAATTCCTCAGGCTTGATGGCATCGCAGAAGTGTTCAGCTGGATACATTTTTTTTGTTTGAGAAGATGTGTATTGTGTATTACTATCAACGTATGTTACTGAATGCAATTCTGGAAGTATTGAATGGCCTCAGTGTGTCAGAGATGGTGGGGCCAGGCATGGGTGCCAGGAATTGCGATGAGCAATTGCTGATGTCTGTAGATGCCAGGGAGGACTGTAACCCATCTGCTGGGAAGCTGTGTAGTGTTTCCGAGGAAAATGTCTGCCAGGTAAAAATTCCTGTTAAAGGCCAAAGAACGCAGCAACCCCAGAAGCTCCAGAAGAATAACCTCTGCAGGTCTTTGCAGAGATTGCAGGATAATTTTGAATGACAGAGAGCTTCCCTTGATTGATTGTTTTGGAGGGGAGAGTGGGGGGTGCATAGCTTGGTTTGGCTCATATTGCGGCATAGTGTTTCTAGATGGTCTTAGCGAAGGTTGAGAGTGAACTGTCACAGTAAATGGTTTTCTTGTGTAGTCTTGATCAGCTATAATGCTAGAGTACAGAATTGGTTACAGTTTGTTTTAATCTTGTTTGTATTCTGGAATGTGTAGAAGATATCAAGTTCATAAAACAGCACACATTTTTTTTCAGTTATGTAGTTATCATGGGTTTAACAGTTAACTGATCCAGGGGAATTAATACTTCAACAGCAACTGAAGTTGATTCATTCTGAAAACAAACACTGAGTAGGTGTGCTGGAAGAATTAGTCCTTGAGAAAGCATTTATGGGTCATTTCATAGTTGGACATGCCTGTTCAGCCATTAAAAGTGTTGGAAATTTTGGTTGGGAGTGGGCACTTATTTCATGAATAAAATCGAGATAAAATGATCTAAAATACAAGCATTATATACCCAAATTCAGCTAATTTAAATGTTTCATGTTGTATCCTGTAGTCCTTGTAGGTAATCTCTTGTTTACTGTCAGTGTCTAGAGAGACAACAATGGACATTTTGAGTTTTGCCAGCATATGGACAGAAAGTATCGGAAGCCCTGTGCTCACCTGAATGGCTTGCAAGAAAATACTTGCGTTTAGGCCAGCTGCTTTTGAGCATTGCCATGTGTAGTCACAGGAAAACTGACTGTAATGCTGGTGTAAAATTAGGAGCTGCTCAGAAGTCAACAGTCTTTCAGGTCCAGTTCTGGAGGGACTCCCACTATACAAGTGGTGGAGCATTTGTGACAGAGTGCCATGGGGACAATACGAACTGTTTTGTGGTTTTGTGCAACTGAGTGAGCTTCCCCAGAGAATCAGGGGATGTATGATTTTTTCTGGTGTTTTAAGTCTCATGGATTTCATGGTGAGTCATATGGTGTCTGGGTAGGATTTAAACACTGGAGAAACCTCTGAATTTTTTTTTTTTTGGCTTTTCAGTTTCCAGAGATCAGTCCTTCACAAAAATTATAAACTTCTGCCATTGTTTTCACTGACTTCCAGCAAGAAAGGTGATCAGCTACTGCTTCTCGCTCCCGGATACTTCACTCTGTGTGATTGCAGTGTGATAGCCCATGAGTTCCCAGTGAGAGCGGGAGATAAACCAGAAGGGATGATAGAGCTCACTTTAGGACTAAATTATCTGAAAACTGGATGCTAGAGAAATGTGAATTAACTGAAGGGAACATCACCTGGCATAAAGAGCATACTCTGTTAAGAGGCTGAAGAGAAACATAAGTGTGAGGGGATGTCAGGAACAACTGCCCTTCTTATGTGAATTGCAGAATTTTGAAACGGGAGAATTTTTTCCCACCCACACTATGTGGGTGCCTTGCTCTCTGGCTTGTTCATGTTTAAGAATGTTGTAACTTGAACATTTTGGTGTTCTTTGAAACCGTTTGAAAGGAGTCTGTGTTTTGAGTTGGCAAACATTTTTTAGAGTTTTGATGTGGGTCTGTTGCAAGCGTACTCCTTTCCTGTTTAGCAGAAAGCATCCTGTCGTTGTCCCTGCAGACGTGTCATGGCAGGACGCGTTACTTGTTCACACTGGGACTTACAAGGCTAGAAGGCCTTAGTTTCCTTTTAATTTTCAGGATATAAGATACCTCTGAAGAATCTGGCTGTGAGCACAGTGCTGCACACTCTAGAATACTCTTTCCTGTGCTCACCACACCTATTTGAATCAACTGTCCTAGATACTTACTGTCAGTCCCGGGTTCTGTATATTTTGTGCATTTTAAACACCACTGTGTTTCTCCTTCATCATTTATGAACTGTTTTCAGGCTTATTGTTTTGTTTGCTTATCAAAATAAAACATGCCTAGGAGGTTTAAATCCTGTCCCTTCTCACAAAAGCCAAACAACTTTTGTGTGTAGCACAGCAGTTTTATCTTGGTGAGCAGTTCCTCCTTGCATTCAGGATGCCTGGGTTGGTTTTTTCAGGCAAGCTGATCTTAACTATTGGAAAGACATAAATCTCACCCACAGCACAGTGGAGACACTGGAAATGCTTCTCAGAGTCTTGTTGTGTTCTGCCATGTTGGTTTGGTTATAGTAAAACATGGTTAGTTCTCATTTTTTTTCCTTGTGGGGAGGTGAGAGTGCGGAGTGCTTTGTCCATGTTTTCTTGTCCTTAGGTCATGGCCACCAGCTTCTTTCAGTTCCAGCAACAGTACTGACTGTAATAGCAGTATTTAGTGCTCTTCACTTGCCTCTTTAGTGCTCTTCACTTGCCTCTTTGGTCTCAGCAGAATCAAGTAGCTTTAATGAAATGCTTATACTGCCTGTGCTGGTGCTGATGATCCTCAGCTGAATTCTTTTCCATACTTTGGGATGCCCAAGTACAGTCTCAGCATCTGCTCCTAGTTGTATTTTTGACTGTACCTTGACTGTCTGCATTTCTGTCTGCGCTCCTTGTGGCTTGTTTGTTTTTCTGCATTTCTTTCTTTCTTTGTTCTTTCCTTCTCTTGCAAGTTGTGCAGGACTGACACCCTGCAGTCCAACCAAAATGGAAATGCAAGCTGGTAACTCACGTGGAAACAAATTTTGCTTCTTATGCAATTCCCACATTTGTTTTCTAGGGCAATTTAAAGGAGATGTTTTATTCATACAAAGTCAGTATTGCTCTGTTCCATTCCAATTCTAATAGTCCTGGATGAATGCAGGACATCACCTGCAGATTTAGAGTCGTTGCAAGAGCAGTAAGTTTATATGCAGATTTAATATTCCACTGTACTACGGTACTGATCATGAGAAACTTAGTGAGTGTAACATGGTTTGTATTGAGTTGCCAGCAGAAGAATGACTTTGGAATTCCTGTGGATGATGTTTGATGTTAGAGTCAAAACCACGGAAACCAAGTAGAGATGCTTTGTGAAAGGAGCACACAGGAAGTGGGACAGACAGAAACTTCTTTTTTTTGGTCTCATTTTGAACAGAGAACCAGAGCAGGACCTCCTCCTTTAGCACTTGCTTTGACTTCCTCCTTCAGTAACAGGTCTGATTATTTTTCTAACTCTTTGTGGCTGTTTTTTTCGTTTGTGGGGTTTTTTTCCCCATCTGGATTTGCAGAATTAATGAATTCACTGGAGTCACCTTGAAACAGCTTTCTTTGCTGAGTGAATATTGGGCTTTACTCTCTAACATGCCAGGAATAGATTTACAGGGAGAGGTTTAATGATTTTTTTTTTTTTAAATTGCAATAGTAGGTTATCATTTGTCACTCCAGTGACCATATTACTTTGCATGCAAAACACTTCACTTTAGGAGTGTGATGATAGCTCATAGTAATTTTTCTTCTGAGCAGGAGTTACAAGCTTAACTAAATAATTTGTAGAGAAATAATCAGTGACAGGGATGGGAAAAGAGTTTAACAGTGCTCTTGCCTCTTATCCTGTCTGCAAGACATTAAAACTGGGAAGGGGATCTAGGCTTAAACTTCCTTCATTCTCCCTGCCTCTGAAGTTGAAATCAGCCAGGAGCAGCTCTCTAATCCCTATGACCATGTACTTGTCCAAGTCCGTGTGCAGCCAATGACCACGGGGCAGCTGGGGCTGGCAGGAGAGAGAAGCAAAAATTGCTCAGGCCAAGCCTGAGCTTAAAATGTTTGTGCTTATTTCAGTGGAAATCTTTCCTGAGAGTGGGGCCTAAGGACTGTGTTACACAGTGTAATTAAATCCTGTTATTTTAATTATATAGTACAATTTAAAGCCTTAAGAAATACTGATATAGTGTTTTAGAACAAAGAAAAATGTACATAAGGTATTTAAGAGTGAATTCAAGATTTAATATTGTGGTAAAGGAAAAAATGCAAACTCATTTTTAAAAAATAACTTGTAACTTTGCAGAGGATTCTTGTTTTATATGTGAGGCAGTAATATACAGAGGATATGATTTATTTATCTTAAGGTTACAACATTTAACTATCCTGGTGCTATCAGCTGTGATTGGGTATTGATCCCTTATGCCGTACTGATTTCATACAGTGTAGGCGACATAAGACCAGCTTTGGCCCTTTCCATTCTGCTTCTGGTTTCCCACCTGTGTACAGAGCACTTTTCTTTTTTTTCTCGTTTGCTCCCTGCCTTGGTTTGTTTGAGAGTAGCTTGTCTTTCTCCCCAGGCTGTTTCGTCTGGTTTGGAAGGGAAGTCTGTCAGTGTGATTTACTTCCTTTCTCCTTGGCTTTCCTGTTACAATGTCCTGGTTTGTTGGGTTTCATTGTTCATTTGTTCATTTGCCTTTTGACAAAGGAGCAGAAATAAGCACCTCAACACTTCTCTTGGGTTTTTCTCAGTTATCCTCTTTATTCCTATATAACTTTTTTGTTGAAATGATTAACTAAGTGATTTATAACATCCTCATTAAACAGCTCCTTCTTAGGACTAGCTTTTTGCTAGCCCCGGGTCCTGAGACAAATCCTTACTATTCCAGTTGCCACACTTGTGTGAACACATTTAATTGAAAACTAGGAATTCAGATTCCTCCCCTTTCCCCGCAAAGTGTATTTTATGACTTGCAGGAGCACAAACATGCAAAAGCTGTCAATCCCAGAGAAGTTCTTATTGGGAACACCTGGTTGAAGCATAAGTAACTGGAACTGTTTTTGCTGCTAAGAATGAGAAAACAGAAATAAAAAGGGGATGTCAGAAAAATTAGACATTCACAAGCTGACTTTGTATGCCTTTTTTTTTTCCTAGGAGAAAATTACTAGTAGAATATGTAAAATGTAAGCAATTTATTATGATATGTATTTATAGAGTCCTTTGAATTTCTTTTTTATGGTAGTCCACATTGCTACCACATAGAATATAGATTTAAACAGGCCATTTCAATCTCCTGTCTAATTTCATATGTTCATTTTATTGGTGTAGGAGAGAGTTTAAGCTGGTGGTAAATTATGTGGGAGGATTTATGTTAAAAAGGGAGGAAATTTTGTATTTTAGAGGTGATATATCAGAGACTGTCTATTCTTACTATTTATGATAGCTTAAGTAGACTGGAATTTCTGAAATTTTGAGCCATATTGTGTTTTACAATCTTTGCCCTGAAAATACTAGAATTCTCAAATTTGATGAATTTGATGTTTCTCTACTCATGCCAGGACATGTCTAGCATCTTCCCCAGGGTGCTGTATTACCTTTCTTTCATTATTGAGGTAATTGACACAAAATTCTGCATGAAACAATTACACTTGTGTGATGTTCCTATGCCAGTTCACTGGCATTTGCTTTTTTTTGTTTGTGTGTGTGTCTTTTGTGATACTTCAGTGTTCCTCATTGCCTGGGGAACGGGAGATCATGTATGCTGCCTGTGCAGAACTTATGTGCAGTGTCAGCCAGGATTTAGATCCAGTAGTTATCCCAATTGCTTGAGTAAAAGCCCTTATTTCCCAGAAGTTTGATTTTGTTTTTACAGTTCTTTTAGCTACTTGTCAACTTCAGTGGGGAAAAAACCCACCATGCATTTTCTGTAAATAAATAAACAAACTCAGATAATGATAGGATAGTATACTAAAATATTATGTTGTGTTGTTGCTTGCTTAGACTTACTAAATATTGATTGTATGTTGAGTGTTACCAGTATGTAATTCGTTTAATAGGTAGGTTGAGTAATATTTGCTGATACTAGTGATGAATTCAGCGTAATAAAATTAAGCTAATCACAGTGTCAAGGATCAGGAGCCATATTGTTTGTGTTACAAAATACATCTATTTTAAAAAACAGTAACCTGACTGTACTAAACTGACACAGCTGTATTTATAAAATATCTTGAATAAAAGAAACCTGAACTACTTAGTTGTGTTTTTTGGGCAGTGGCCTGATACCTAGCTGGTCATTGCTGAGTGGTGTTTTATTAGATTCCAGTTGTTAGCAAATAGTATTTGTGAAAGCTTATGGGAGTAAGTGTGGCGTAAGAGTTTGTATTATTGCTGGTGGAATTACTGAAATTCTTTACACATCTGTAATCAGCCTTAACTGATACGGTTTAATAGTTTATCCAGCTTTGACTTTTATAATCCTGAACAGAAAACTGGCTTAGTCTGGTAATAGCCAGTGAATATGGATTGTACTGGTTTGGGCAAATTCTGTCTTCTGTCGCTTCAGAAATAAGCTGATGTGAAACTGGATGGGTATTACCAGATATCTGCTGAAAGCAACTGAGATGCTTGCAACATGAGGCAGAGCAGCTGTCAGAAATGTTCTTGTGCAAATGTGGTTATCTTTATTTTTGGACTAACCAGCATTTTGTCTTCACAGCAGCTATACTTCTGAATGGAAGTGGCTTGCAGACAGAGCTAGAATTGGCAGCCGTTGGACATGGCTTCAAGCCCAGATTTCAGAACTAGAATACAAAATCCAGCAACTAACTGACCTTCACAGGCAGATACGTGCCACCAAGGTATTGTCTGTAAGATCATAAATGGCTATTTATTTCAAATCATCTTTTGATGGTGTTTTTTGTAATATTTATTTATTTGGTTCCTTGTTGTTATTTGCTTTGTCCTGGACTTCTGTCTGTGCAGGCTATCACATGCAAAGTTAGTGGGAAAGACATCAGGAGCCAAAAGTATTGTACCCTAAAGGTGCTGGTATAGGACTGGGATTTGGGAACTCGTACCTTCCTATTTGTGATAGTTAGTGGCATGTGGCTTTCAGGGGCCCAGCACAAACTACTCATTTATCACACCCTCTGCAGAAGTGGCGAGATTCGCTTTTCAGGTGGGATGGTTGGTTATTCCTTTTTGTGTTGTGGGCTTTCAGGGTGTGTTTTTTGTTACTTGTGGTGCGTGTTTATTTTGAGGATTAGCTAGTTAATGTTTGTACATCACTTTGAACAGGGCAAGGATTAATTATTACTAGAATTCCAGTGTGTGTAACTCATGTACTAGTTTTTGTAAATCGAGCGGGTGAGACAGTGGGACGTAACATTCCTAAAACATTAGTAATCTAGCTGTCAGTTTAATGGGTTCCTCAGGTCATTCTCATGTACAAGAAACCAAACCTGTGATAATTCTGGTGAAATGATGAGGGGTTCTAGAAGGGAGTGCTTTGACTCTCCTTGGTGAGCTTCATGTAGGTTGTCTTGTCTGTGTGTGTCAGATAAGCCCAGATTGAGAGGAGACAGAGATGCTTCAGACTTTATGGGGCTGAACATGAGATTTAGAGGGAGTTTAAAAGTAGAGGTAAATCACCCCAGAGAGCGTTTCCCTCTGAACAGAGAAAGAAAAATTACTGCGTCTTCTTTTGCCCTCAAAGCTCTTCTTTCCATATCCAACTTTTCCCCAGTCTGGTTTTTCTTTACCAAAGAATTGAAGAGCCTTTGTTTGAGGGTCTGTGCCCACAGAAGCGAAAGATTTTGTATTTTAGTAAAGAGTGAGAATATAATACCCTAAATACCAGGTACATGCAAAAAGCTGTCAGCCTTTAGAATGTCATAGGTCTGATGAGCTACAGAACATGGAGAAATAAATACCATAGAAATGAGAGGAGGAATGTTCTTTTAGTCATGCATTTTCCTCACGTTAGATGGTATGTTGGCTTGGAGCCTAGTCATCTTCCTGGTGGAGATTTTTAGGGACATTCCTTTTTGCAAACTTCATGCCCTTTTCACCAGCTGTCATATTTAGTGTTTGGCATTGTGTCCCATAGTGAAAGTAGGCACCTATTTTCTTGAGGTGGGACTTTCTTGTGCACGTGTGTACAGTGCACCAGTGCAGCAGCTACGTAAGGACGTGTGGGCTGAGAGAAGAGCTCTCTGTTTTCATTTAGTGGCTGCAAAGGAGTTTCACAGTATCATTAGAATTTGTATGCTGTGTTTAGTGGTTTCAGAGTGTTTTTCATGTGTTTTGAGTGGAAAAAAATGTGATTCATAGCTAGTGAACAATGATTTCAAGCAAAATGCCACTCCTTGAATACCATAATGCAGTAGGAAGGACATGAGTAAATTGTGGGCTGTTTCTTGGCCTGTGTTGTATCCTCTCCATGTCTACGCACACAGAAGTCGCAGCTCTGGATCTTTGAGTCCTTCTGTTTAAAAGAATTAATATCTGCAAAGCGAAGCAATTCCATTTGGGAGAGAGGGCAGTAATTGCCAAAGCCTACTGGTTGTAACCCACTTAAATTATAATTCTTATGCAGTCATTATTAGTCTTCTAATTCTTTACTCTTTCTCTTCTGTGTTTAGTCCATCTCTCCCATTTCATACAGTGTGTAATTTTTCCTCTTCTTTTTCTGCTTTCATCTTTCCTTGCTTGGTAAACAGGTTTCTACAACTACAAAAAGTAAAATTCCAGTGGAAGCATATGCGTGTGTGTGTGTGTGTCGCTCTCTTCACCACTTTTCTTGTGTGTCTTCTTTCATGTTTTAAGGCAAGTTGCTGCTGAGGCAGGAGTCAAAGTCTGAGTAAAACTACAGGATCCTTAGTTTTCCACAGCCACAACTTAAGTGAAGTCTGTCTTGCTAAAGAAATAATAATAGGGCTTCCTTCTGTTCATATTATGATGGTCTTTCTTGTTCCTTGGTTTTAGAGAAATATTCTTATTAGAAAAATAAGTTTGAGACAGTGTATTTGAATGGTCCCATTCCTTCAGTATCTTCTTGATATTTGAGCAACAATACTTCAAAGCAAATAAGTTCTTTCCATTTCTCTTGGGAAAAAGAGAGGTTTGATAGCCTTTTCTGAGTAATAAATTTATTTGCTCAAGACACTGGCAAATTAAGAGACTATTTGAGTACTGATTTTACTGTTACAAAGTTATTTTTGCTTGTATGTTGTTTAACATTTGAAGTTTTTAAAACAGATCAACTGAAACATTGCCTACGATTATACTTGACTGGATGTCTGCTACCACATTTGTGCAGATGGTCTTGAAAAGCAATGTCATTGGTAGAATATTTGGGATAGATACCTCTAATTATGAAACTCTAAAAATGCTCACCCTAAAGAAAATAAATTGTAAAAGGTTTTTGTTTTGAATTGTATAATCTCTGCTCCATGAAAAATAACTTTCTTGATGTTTTGCTTAGAATAGGGATTGGAATAAGAACTAGAGCAAAACTTACTGACTGTGAAGGCTAAAACCAACTTCAGATCAAAGGGTGGTTGTTTCCTACAGAGAAACCATCTTAAATCAATGGGCAAATGATCATATAATACTGTAATGAATATGAATTTCTGATTTGAATTTTGGCACAGATGTGTAACCAGTGATACAACACTGGGGTGATTGCTGCTGTAAGGAGTTGCATAAGTGATGCAGCTTTTCATTAAAGAAAATGCCTACTATTTCTATATTTTAGCTGTTAAGTGTATTTAAAATCTAGTTTAAGTCCTCCAAAGCCATTGAGAGGAATTAAGAGGGATGTGCCATGTTTGACTGCCCCTTAAAAATGATTTAGAAGGTTAATCTGTTGTCAACCAACTGTGTTCAATTGCTGTTGTCTAGGGGATGGTGATCTTAGAAGAATTCCCATTTCCAAAAGACATTTTGAAGAAGCAAATACAATTGACAGACCAAGAAGCTTTATTAAATGCCACAGGGAATTCACAAGCTGCCATTGAGAGACAGAATTCTTTGCCGGAGCATGACTTTGAAATGTCACCCAGCAGTCCCACTCTGCTTTTACGAAACATAGAAAAACAGGTAAAGTAAAAAAAAATTGAATGGTCAGTGGAGCCAAATGATTGACTTCAGAAACAGGACAGGTTCCATGGTGATGACTTGCAAAGAGAAAAATACTTTGCAGTCCGGAAGAGTTGGTGCTGATGAGTTGAAGGGCTTAAATAACTACATTGTACACGAAGTTTACAAATTAACCTTTTATTTCTGATCTGTCTGTGTTAGCGCTTTGTTTCCATCCAAGTGGCCACATAACAAATTCACGAGCCATCCACAAACCTGCCCTGCTTTGTAGTCAGGGTCAATGTAGAGTTGTCACAGGTTGTTTCAGGAAATACTTGTATTAAAGAATACAGCTGACGGTGGAGATATGTTGCACTTGAAATTAAAAAAAGGCCCACCAGAATGTAGTTGTTGATGTCCCTTCTCAAGCATCACAGGAATCTGGTCTGGAGCTGAGAAATTCCAGGTACTTAACAGGCATAGAGGAGGCGAAGTTGTGAGCGGAGTGTCCACTTTGTGGTGTTTAAAAGTTTCTAAGGTTAATTCCAGGGAATATGATATAGACTCCAGCTGGGTTTTCTTTTGCTTGAAAGCACATAAAGAACATGTAGAATCACACTGCTGAAGGAGATAAAGGAAATTTGTTTTCAGAATGAATTCATGCAGTTTGTGTAAAGCAACTGTGACTAAACCACTGTCGGGCATTAATATATTGCTCTGCTGCTCCACGTAAATTCCTAGTCATTCACATGTTTTTTCAATGGGGTAAAAGTAGCTTTAGGTACTAGTGCCCGTTCCTGAATCTCTGTGCCAGTTTTTCTTAGTCATACCTTCTTGTTCCTAAAATGCTTCCCCTCTTTGATAGATCTTACCCACCACAGGCAGGAAGCAATGAAACGGGAAGTTTATATGCTCAATGCTGGCAATTACATAAGGTAAACCAAAGAGCATTTTTAGAAAGTGGTGAATTGCCCCTCTTTAAGTGGTTGCTTGGAGAATTAAACACACTTTTCTGTAAGGTATTTGACAATTAAAGCCATTGTGGTGTGTTTCCTGGTCCCCACATAGCCACAAACTTGATTCAAGAACTTTGATGAACTGAAAATAACTTGGAAGTAAAGGTGTTCTTCATTTAACACGTGTCACAGGTCACATTGGATTTTTTACCTTTACACCACAAAAAGCTTTGGGGTTTGATTTCCTTTTTGACTAGCAGTTCTGTAAATCAACCTTAGATTTAAGGGTCTGAGTTTGTCCTTGTTCGGTGTTAGGAGCAGCAATGCTGAAGGTTGAAGTATATTCACAGATATTCCCACAGAATTCATCAGTCTGATGTTAAGGTATTTCTTTGTTAA
Organism: Sclerurus mexicanus; assembly: GCA_013396755.1. NCBI lineage: Eukaryota > Metazoa > Chordata > Aves > Passeriformes > Furnariidae > Sclerurus > Sclerurus mexicanus. Next base: position 5,098,757 of record VWZF01002261.1, on the reverse strand, counting down.
AAATAAATAATTTTACTTGTGAACAAAAAAAGAAATTCATATAAAATGGAAGTGACTGAAGCTGGCAATTTTTATTAATACTGTTTTCAAGTCCTTTTCAGAGCTATACAAGTTGTTAAAAACATGTATGTTTTTCCTAGTGTTTTGGAAGTCTGCCATTGTTTTCGTGCTTTTATATTCCATGGAGACTTCGCTCCTTACAGATTGAATTCTTTTGAGATTTTTAGATCAATCTGCTAAATATTTTACTGGCATCATGCTTGCCTTGTCCAGACCTTTTGCAATTGACTTGCTATTTATGTGCCTCAGTATCCATCCAGTGAAATTTTTGCCCAACTGCATCAGTCAAAAATGGAACAGAAAATATGTGAATTGTAATAAAATGGAAAAAAAAAAGTTCTTCCTCTTTCTGCATAAATGTAAAATGAAAATATGAGGAAAACGTACTGGGTAACCTTTAGCAATTCATGTTTCAAACATCCTTAGTTCTGAGTGAAAATCTGATGAAGTAATGTGAAAGTTTTTAAAAATAATTACGCCATTCCAGATATATTTAATTTCCATTTAGTGTGCAGAACATAGTTTCCTCTAAGAAAACTACATTTATTGTCAGGCTCTAAGGTCTGAGTTTTAAAACAAAAGCATAATTGTGAAATGTTATCTGGAATCAGTCCACAATTCATTGCTTTGCAGGGAGTAGCGCTTAGTCTTAACAAATTGGCTGCATTTGTTTTGGGGCAGTTCTGAAAGTCCAGGTTTTGATGTGGTGGGGGGGCTTCTTGTTGCTATTTTGGAGGATATCAGAATATTTTATCCATTCTGTCTGTGGTTACAGCAGTCCTCATGTAATTACGCTTCCTTTTGTAAAAAACACTTTTGTCTAAGTACGGTGAGCAATGAAGAGGATTTTTTACAAGAAAAATACTTCAAATGAACAAAATGTACAGGGGACAGACAGTTGACCTTTTTTCCACCTTGCTGTAATGCTTGTCAAATGGCCAGTTACCAGCTCTGGTTGCAGCTGTTGTAACATCAGCTGTGAAGTGTTCTGGTTCCTTTTTCCCTTTTAAAAGCTTTTGGTTTCAATAGTAAGATTGCTAATGTGTTTTGTGTGCTACTTATTCAGATGTATAGACAATGTCCTTGGCAGGTTGTTCAGGGTTGTGTTGGTGTTTTGTTGGTGTTTTACTGGTTTTTCAGGTGTATTTGAACATAATAATTGTGAAAGAAAAACCATGCGACTGTTGATCATTCACAAGAAGAAACTAAATGTGGTTATTCCCTGATGTGTATGACTGGAATCTTGTGTAGGAAATCAACAAAACCGCGGAACCTTTGAGCTTTTGAGTCTGGATAAAAGTCTTGACTATCTTTTATTTTGTTTAAATTTTTATTTCAAGAGTGCACAACTGAGTGAAATCATCAGCAGCCTAATTGCTCCACTCAATCTGTCTCCAGCTTCTTCATCTCTTTCATCCAAGACCTGTAGGCACAGGCAGCTGGTCAATGGCATCTCCTTCAGGTAGGTGACAGTGCAGTAGCTTTTTTTTTGAGAATAACTTTTGGTAAAGTGATGTAGAGGAATATAGTAATCATTACAGTATTAAATCAGGAAAAGAGAGGTGCTTTCTGCAAGCTTCAAGGGAAGTCTTGTTTGTGAGGGTGATAGTAGTAGGTTTTTGTGTTGTTCTCAAAGACATCATAAAAGCATGCAGCCACTGTAAGTACATTTAAGTACTGGGAAGATGAATGTATCTGTGAAGTTGTGAAAGAGTACAGCAACACACTGCTTGTGAATGTTTGAGACTTAATGCCTTCTGTCCTAACTAGTGCAACTTTATTTCTGGAAGAGTGATGAACTAGATTAGTAGAGTACATAAACAATATCACCTGTGTCCTAGCATGGATCAGTGTCATTAATTTTAAGCACGTCAGTCTTCAGTAAAAGGCCAAATTTATCTTTGACACTTATATTTTCTGGAATTTGGAGGTACTATTTTCCATTCTAGGTCCTTTTTTCTGAAAGAACACACCTTCCAGGATGACTGTAGCTTGAAATTAATATTGTAGAAGAATGTTTCTTAGTACTAGTCCATATGACCTGGTAATTCCATTTTTTACTCAGAGTAATTTCATCCTTTATTCAAAGATTTTAAGTACAGTATAGGCTGTAATAAGTATTGGTCTCAAAACAGCATTAAGGTGATTGACTACAGTTCTGTCTTACAAAAGACTTAGGTATGTTGGATATTTCTCCTGATATACTGGTGATGTGATTTTTGAGGATGGAGGGATTGCTGGTGTTCACAGGTCTTAAGTAAGATCAAGTGGATGAAGAAACTGTTCCCAACTAGAGCTGAGGTGTTTATGGCAGAGTGTGCTGTGAATTTCCCTGACTCCTGGCACGAAGGAGAGCTGGCTACGCTGTCTGTTTGAGCAGCTTTGCTGCAGAGGCTGTAGCCTCCCACAAAGATTATGATGAGCAGCTTGGATGGGCACCGTCTTTAGCTGCTGTCTGTTCCATAGTGATTTTGTGACTCTGCCCTAAATTTAAGGATGAAGGGGTCCTGTCATGTAATATCCATGCTCCTGATGTATCAGTTGTTCACAGGTAATGTGGAAAAAAATCAGAAGATTTCTCTGAGTTTTGGAGTAAAAGTAGCCCTGAAATAGGAGTTCCTCATAGAGATTAGTATGTGAAAGAAGAGTAATTTAGGCTGTGTCTTGAATCTGTGACTTTTTCATGAGACAGCTGAGGAAGAGTTCCTTTTATAAATGTTTCTAGGAGTGTATGAAGTTAACTTCAAGCCAATTCTCTTTTGATTTATTAGGCACTGTCCAAAATCAGTCTTCTTTCCATTTCACGAGTAACACAGTTGTTTGCTCATGGACCACTCTCGCTAAGGTTTGTTGTTTTCTACTCGTGACCTATGAAAGTCCGAAGAACATTAGGACTTGGAAGATTTTCTCAGTGCTGTAGCTCGGAACTATAGTTTGATGAGTTGGGTGTTGGAACGGAATCTGAGAGCTTTCTAGATGTTCTTTTGAAAATTAAATAGTTAATTTTAACTTTTCACTGCTTATGAAGTGTTTAGAAATCTGCAAATAAATACTGCTCATTAAAGATGATAATTAAGCATGATACAGGGTGGTTATCATGAGAATCCTGCAGGGATATTCACTGCCTCCTACTTCCTGGGGGTTTTTTTGAGTGTGTTTCAGATTTTTTGTCATATTTTATTATAATAGCTTTGTGTTCAATCAATTGAGATAGTTACATGCTGCAGTTAACTTAATTCTTGGCTGCATCTCCCCTTGCTTTTTCTTGAGTTCACTCTGACTGTATTCAGTGCTTCAAAAAGTAGAAATCAAAATCAAATGGAAAGGGGTTTTTTTGCTTGTTTGTTTTTGTTTTGAGAGGGGGAAAAATGAATGAAAACAATTTTTCCTTAAGTAAACTCTTGAAATTAGTTGTAGGCTGTTGATGTGAAAAACACAATAGTCCATGTTTAAAGTAGGTCTAAATATGAAGTTCCTTGGGGTTGGTAATAATGGGGTTGCAGTGCAGTTTGTTACCTGGACTGTTTCCTGCGGAAGTGGAGCTGCATGTACAGTTCCTGGTTGATTGAATGTGGGTAGCCTTGAATTGCCATTTGTCAATGTTTAATGACATTACTGCCTTCATTTTTCGCTGTAACTTCGCTCAGTTGAATCTAGGTGCCGAGATTAGCCAGATGCATTGCATGAAGGTAGATGCCCACAGAAGCAGTTTCCTAAGCTAGTGATGGCCACTTTGTTATGAGGGGAGAGGAAGGAAAATGTTCATTACTTCAGTGCAGACAGTGCCTGTCTGGTGTCTTGGTGTGCAGGTGTGCATCTGGGAGTAAGGCCAACAACCAGAAAGGTCAACCTATGAGCTTTGAAAGTAGTGTTTCCAGAAAATTTGTGACTTTCACAATTGGCAGTGCTCTTCTGTAGAATCGCGTTTTGAAAACCACCCAAACTAAGATCAAACTAAATGGGTAACTCGAACCTTGATTGGGAAGCCTGTTTACACGAGTGGCAGGAAAACCACACTGCTCTTTACTGGAGCTCCAGGCCACAGAGCTGAGATCTCTGCTTTGTCTGAAAATGGCATTGCTGCAAGGCGCACAGGAGGGTGTGTAGAACAGTAGCCAGAGACTGCAGAGAGACCTGGGCAGACCACCAGAACCAAGTCAGGAATCACAGAAGTTGAGGAGCCAGACTGAGGTGCTTTTTGATCTAATTTACCTGTCCAAGTTGCCTCTCGTGTGAGAGGTATGTGGAAGTCTAGACATTGGACTTGCGACCATCTGATTTCGAGGTGGATAGTTAAAAAATGTTTGTGAGAATTCGGAGAAAGTATTTTAAGAAATCTTTTGCATGGGCTGTAAACCTTGTATTTCTCAAGCTTTAAAAATGCAGTGTTAACGTTAAGACTGCCATGCCTTCAGTATTTTGGGCTTTCTTGACACTTACTGGTATGTTCTTCTAAATGCTTTGTACCATCCCTCTGTTAATCAGCACATTTTCTTCATGAGTCTGTGTTGCTTATTGAATTTTTCTGATGTGTCAGAAGGACAGCTCAAATTCAAGCCCGTAAAGCCATGTTGCCACATCGGCACAGCATGGGATGGTGTTTAATCACGCTTCCTTAACAACATTTAATAAAAATGTACTGTTAGAAGAATACCATTTGTCAAAAAATATTTGTAAGTGCCCTTGTAATAAATTCATTTTCATGTTTTATTGTGTTACAGCTCTACTGCTAAAATTGTGACTTGACATAAGACAAAATAATTGTTTGTGCAGATAAATGACCTGTTATGAATCCAGGCCAAAATATCTTGTACACTTGCACTGCTCAGGCAGTTTAAGTTGTGATCCAGTTCTTCAGTGTTGTAAAAATATTTGCACACTTGAGTGCTTTTTGCAGCAAGCCTTCAACTTTGCAGGCAGATGTTGCTACAGCAGCAAAATAAAATAAGGAATACCTATAACAGGGAAGTGCAGTTTTCCCATTGAGTCATTCCCACCCAATTGGGGGAGTGTTTTGAATTCTTACCTTGTGTAACAGTTGCCTGTTCTGGTGAGCAGACAGGCTTTAGATTGGTGAGAGTTGTCAGAGATTGTTCTACATGTCCTTGTAGGGTTTTCTACTGCTCTTGGCCATGTCTTTGCACTTGACTTTGACTCTACACACTCAGAGTGCAGAGTTCCTAATTTTGATACAAGGTCTTTACAGTGAGTTGCAGCCTTTATGCTGAATGTTCACTGGTTTGTAAAGCTTTACTTAGGTTTCAGTTCTTGAGCAAAACTGAAAAATCTTGAAAGTATTAGGGCAGGACTGTACGTCTCCTTCATGTTACCATGACTGCTGTCTTGAATGAAATGTCAGTTTGAAGGGAAATATTAATTTTAACTTAGGTAATTGTAACATAGGTGTTAAAAGTGTTAGAGAGAGAGAGTTCTTGAATTTGGAAAAACCAAAACCCATTACATGGTCAAGGGCTTCATTTTGACATTTGTTTCCGTGAGCAGAAGGGTGAAGAAGAATGATAACTTCCTTTCCTGACCATAGAATTATAGTGAACAAAGCACATTGTGACCGGCTGAAATTGGCCAAACACCAAGTGCCAAAGGCCCCAAAGGCCTCTCCTGGCCACGGGGAAAGGAGGGACGGGGAGGGAAAAAACCCTGCAAACCGAATTTCAGCAGCACTGAAACAGTTTATATATATTTACACATATATACACTTATATACAGAGAAGGAGAGAGAAAGACAACAAGTTTTCACTTCCCTCTCACCAAAACAGCTGCCATTTGTGTATCTCCAGATGCCTCCTCCCGGCCAGGCTGGCCAACCAGTGACCACAGGGAGCTCCTCTGCTCTCCAACACTGCTGGAAGAAGGACTGACCTCTGGCTTCCTCCCCTTCGTTTTATATCTCTGCTGACGTAAAGAATAGGATGGAATACTTCCTTAGTTATGATCTGGTTGCTAGGAAAAGGCCTAAACCAAACCACTACACACATACACCGTTTCCTGAAACACTGTGCTAAAACATTTTACTGTTTATAAAATTTCTTAGAATTAGATAGCTAATCAGTGTCTGAAATCTTAGCCTGTGCATGTGGAGCATATTTAACTTTTTGTATTTCTTCCCCCCATTAATCATGAAATTGCAGAGCTTCAGACAGCAGAGAGGTATCCTCTTCAAGCAGCTGGTTGCTCGATCATCAGCACATCAAGAAAAGAAGAAGAGACAGGACAAGACTAAGATCTGTCTCTGTGACTAATGTGAGCACATCTGCCCGCACGAGGCCACTCCATAGTTTCCAGAAGAGGAAGCTCTACAGAATGCACAGTACCTGTCACTGGAATCAGCAGGTAAGCCTTTGCCTCTCTCTGTAGAAGAGGCCAACTGCTGGAGTCTGCATGTGTCTTGTCTCGTGTGCCAGAATATTGCATGCTGTGCTGGTTGTTCATTGCGTCCAGGGACCATGTCGTTGTGAGGCAGGAGTACTGGATGTGCCAGCAGGAGCTCAGAGTTAATGAGTTGAATATAAAAATTAAAGATCACTCAGAGCCCTGTTTATCAAATGAGTTTGTTGTATGGCTATCTTTAAAGCTTTTGTCAAGGAGACAGCTCGAGAACTTCCCTGAGAGGCCTGATGGCTGAGGAGACATGCTAAATGTAAGTCAGCTGCCTGCTTGTTTTCAGAATATTAGTTGTAGCTACTAGGAAGTTTACACAGCTGGTGGCACATTATATTCTAGGAAATGAATTGCAGTATTGTAATCTTGTTTCTGTTTTTGCTATTTCTGATTAGTCATATTGCGTTTTTCACGGCACTTTAAAATGCTTTTAAAACTCAAAATTTTCTGCATTACAGAGGAATTAGTATTTTAAAATGGAAAAAGCCACAGTGTTTGTTGTGCAGGACAAGGCTATCTGTTTGCATCTGATATTAATAGCATATTTCTGCTAACAATGCATAATGAGTTTATCTGTGGTGCTTAAAGCAGCGGTCTAATTTTGGAGCAGAGACAGTATGAACTCATTCTTCAGAGCAGTGCTGATTCCAAGTGGTTTTAATTTCTTGGTTTTACTTTGCCTTTTAAAAGTGTGTTATATTAAAGGAAATCTCTATGTCCCCTCTGCTGTCTAGGATTTACTAAGTGTGCCAGTGGTCTGGGGAGAAATTTCCCCTGTAAGGATGTTCTGTACTGATTCGGCATCCTTTGCAAAATTGCAGAAGTGTCCTAGTTTTAGCAAGATGTTTTATTGAAAAGCTGTCTGGTTTCTTACTAGCTTGAGTACCCACCTTCCTGGCAGCTTGCCCTGAAGGGTTTGGTAGGGGAGCTGCAGGTGGAGTTGGGAGCTCTCTATCTCCTCCTATATACTTAGGCTTTTTGTCTTCCTTGAATTAACCAAGGAGACTGTGGCTGACTTGGACTTTATTGTTTGCCATTCAGTCCCATCCATGTCCTGTTACAGAGGTTGGAGGTCTCATACCCCGAGTGATGCCTCCAGTACCGCAAGTGCTTCTTGCAGCTGTAGAGACAGGTCCTTAGCCAGAGACTCCAGGACTTTCCCTTCCTTCTACTTAAACATGAAGGGTTTTCATTCCAGATGCAGTTTTTAAATAATAGGCTTTTCTGGAAGCCTGCAGCTTTCAGGCTCAGGTATTTCATATTTCCACAAGCACTGCCTGTGTCTCTGTGTTTTGAGAACTGGGCCAGCATTAGTGCATTTCAGAGAATAACAGTGGAGCCTTGTGATCAGAAACTTCATTTCTGCAGCCCAGCAGCAGGAGTTCAAGGCAGAGTTTACATTTTTACCTCCAACCAGCCATAGAGCTCAGCTACTCTGCATGCTCAATAGTTTACCTTGACTTATAGACCAAAAACATGTATTTGCAATTTAGCTTTCATTGTAGACTGCAAGCAAAAGCATTTTCAAGTTACTAGTTAAGGCTTTAGATATTGGAACTGGTGCAACTGTGTGTCTGCTCCATGCTCTTCACATCTCTGGTGCTGGGTTATGATATACCAATCCAGCTCCAGTGTCTCTGTACCAAAAGTGCAGAGATGTCCCAAAGACAGTGTGGTAAAACACCCCTGTAGGGAATGCTTACTGCAGCTCTCAGCTCAAAACCCTGTGTTTACACTCTTCTTTCAAATGTCCCCTTCATGGGGCAGTTAACCAAGGGGCAACATGGAGAACTGCATCACAGGCTATAGATAGATTGTGCTCCTGTTCCTAGAGAAAATAAGAGGTGGTTGCAGCAATCAAACTGTCAGCTTTAGACTTCATGCTAGTGCCAAACTCATTTCAAGTTTTCAAAATTAAGATAAAGTAGTGAACAAAGCCTCTTAATGTGGTTTTGGTTAAAAACAGAGGATCAGAGATTCTGCCGGGGAAATAAATGATAAAATTAGACTGGACATTCACAGCACATTCTGACAATCAAATCTAAATGGGTATCAGGGCTTTGAATTAAGAGCTGTCAGCAGTGTATTGTTTTATTTAACAAACCTTATTCTAACAGGGCCTGTCAGTTACTTAGTCCTGCACTTGCTACACGTGGTTACCTAGCTGTTGATGAGATTGCTCAGCCTCTAATGGAAGACCACTGGCTATCAGCCCAGCCTGACTACTGGATTAGGCAGGTGTCTAAGGGTAGAATGAGGAATGGCTTCTGGGATTGATACCTCATTTTCTTTGAAAATGCATTTTATATTCCCAGTAGGGTTCCAGCAGATTTCATCTGGTCTTTCATAGAAAAAAAGGAGTTACATCTTAGCAGCATGGAAAATAATTGGATTTTAAATGTAATGTTAGTGTGCCATCTCTAACAAGTGTCTCTCTCGTATTCCTCAAGTTTTACATATTTATATAACCTCTGATACCACAATCTGTAGGCAACCCCATTTCTTTAAGGTCACTGGCCTGAAAGCAAGCTGGAGCTGTGGAAGGCTTGCTGCCACCTCCCTGCGGCAGATGTGGAGTTAACAGAGACCAAATTGCCAAAGTCAGAGGAGAAAATCGAATCTTCTGAATGTTTTAGCTCCAGCTTTCTCCTGGTGCCTGGTTCAAAAGCCAGCAGGCAGCGCCTGGCAGTGCTGAGGGGCAGTGCTGCTCTGCAGAGTAATCTGAGCAAGACAGTGACAAAAGAATTCTGACCGGAGAATCACAGCAAAATGCAGACTTCCCATGTGGGGGAGATTAAGAAATGCTGGGATAGCTACGAGGGACTCGGGTTTGGGGTTTTTTTTTTGTGATGTCTGGTTGTACTCTTTGTGCAATTCAGCAGCTTTCAGTGTGTTGTCCCTCACATCTCTTCAGATTCATTTAGGAAGCTCATTCTGTCCCCTTACCCCCCAATATCCATGTTAAGAAAAGCAGAGTATGAAACTGTGAACTGATATCCCATCTTGTCAGTTCATAAAGTCACTGGGAAGACAGCCACATTTTTTCTCTGATCTACTGCCATGCCACATACATTTACAATGCCCTAGTAGCCTCTAAGTGCCTGTGGAGCAATGCCCTGTATTGTCCTCTACTTTTCTGTATTCCTTTTCTGAAGAGGGCTACACCTTTCCCTGCTCTTCTAGTTAAATAATGCTTACACAGGGTAGTATCTAAAAAAAAAATATAGAACGTTAGACCTTCCAGACTGACAAGATAGACTGCAAATAAATAAAACAGGGTGCAGGGTGTTTGGTTTATCTGTCACTATCTGATATCCTCAGGAACTTGTAACATCCTTTGGGGCCAAATCTGTTTGTCCCCTAATTCAGATTGACTAAATACTACAGATCATCTGTTTTTATCCTCCTTCTTTATCTAAATAGGTTTGCAAAACTTAGGCAATTTATTGGTTGTGAGTCAGTGCACAAGCCACCCGGAATAATACACATGCACAACAAACCCTGGGTTTGCAGTCTGTGCTTCAGTCTAGAAGACATGATTGTAGTGATGCATTTCTTCAGCATGATTTTTGAATTAATATTAAAACTTGCAAGCAGGACAGCACAAGGAGTAAGCTACACGTGTGGTTTCATAGGAGAAGATGTGCTTGTGGGCAGGGGTTGGAAGTTTGAGAGTGCTTCATTCAAAGTGCTGGAGCTGCCCATTGTTTGCATTGTTTCAGCTGGAAAGTCAAAACCTCTAGATTGTCTTCTCCTATAAAATGTGTGTAATTTAGTTTTAACACACTCAGAAAGAAGGCCAAGACCACCTAAATATTAAACCAGAAAGTCTGTAAGTGGCAGATCGGTGTCAGGACTGTAAGACACAAACATCAATTGAATCATTTCTCAGTGGTTGTTGCACTGATAACTGCTTCCCCCCACGTAAATTCTCCAAAGTCTAATACCCGGTGCTTCTGCAAATGGATTTCCTACAGTGAGGAAAGTAGCTCTGTCTCCAGCTATTTGTCTAAACTTGAAGGAATTAAATCATCTGTGAGATACTAAAAGTTCTATTGTTTGCTTAAAAGCAGACAAGTGTTGGACTAGTCAGAAACTCTCAGCGACATCCTTGCTTGGCTGACATGCCCTGATGTTTTCTTTTCCAGTGTTTTATTTGTGTGGCTTGCTGCAGGATATTTTAGTAGCAAGAAATTTATTTTGTCAATATATTTTGTTAGTTTCTCATTTAACTTCCCAACCAATGACATTAGTTCAGCTTTTTTTTAAAAGTCATGCTCCACAAAGAGATGTCATTGAGACTAGGTAATGTTTTAATCTATGAAAACATTATACAGCTCTAAATAAAGATAAGAGACAATAGTGCAGTGGGATCTGAGTACCGTCAGTTTTGGTCCTGTTCATTTCTTTGCAAGGTTGTAGAGCATGGTGGTGTGAGAAACAGAGTCTCAACCCGAAACATTTTTAGAATAAAAGATTTATTACATGGTAAAAGCAATAACGGACCCGGACACGAGGCGGAGTCTTCGCTCCACCGACTCCTGTATCAGGTATGGCTGTGTCTGGCTTTTATCCAGCCACTTCATACATATTCATTACATCATATACATACACATTTCACATACTTTTCCTTACCTGGCTACAATTAAGTCCTTGCGTTAGTCATTTTTACAACTGGTTAATTACTACACTACAATTCATGTGTTCCTCGGTAAAGGGTGACAGAGGAATTTGGGGGATAATCATACGATTTACTGTCTTGATAACTCTTTACCATAATTCAGGTACTCCTTGATAAAGGGTGACAGAGGAATTTTAGGATTTAGGGATTTTACAGCCTCCCTATTGTAATTCAGGTATTCCTTGATAAAGGTTCAGGGAAACTGATGACCTTACGACAGTTGGTTTCATTCCTTTATGAGGGTGTAATAAAACCATTTGTTTACTGGCGCAAATCATATACATACCTATTACAGTGGGATTTTTTTAATCTGAAAATTCTCATTGTATTTGTATCTCCACCTGCTGGAGGAAAACTTGGTTGTGTGGACTGAGGCACATGGAGAAAAACAGAATTCGAATTTGCAAAAGTGCCTTCAGCCTGGAAGTTGGGAATTGAGGTGCAAAAGCTTATGTTTTGTATACCACAGGAAAACAGTTGGTATAATGTTGCCAGCTCTTGCAGTTGCATCTCGCCACGTTTTTTTCTCTGCAGTCTCAAACAGGAGTTAAGTGAGAGCAGAATATCTACTTTCGTTTAGTGGTTTGGGGGAAAAAAAGAGGAAAAAAAAAAAAGAAAAGCAAACAAACAAAAAAAGAAAATCATTGCTTCTCCAGAAGGCTCCAAAACAGACGGGAGAAAAGTATTTAAATTCTACAGTATGGTTTTCTTATTTTAATCTAATTCTCATGCTCTTTCTATGATTTGTGTCCAGCAGCATTCCCAGTGCATGCTTAAGGCCAGTGAGTCTTTCTTTTTGTAGATGCCACTTGATAAACACATACGGGTCTTTCCCCAAGTCTTGTTAATTTTCAGTTTTTAGGGAAGAATGTATATGTGTGTATATATATATATGTATATGTGTATGTGTGTATATATATATGTATATACAAACACACTATTATAATTTGTATTCTATCCAGCATTCAGAGCCTTTATCTTACTTGCTAAATGTTTGCTGTCTGATAGGGGTTTGTAGCTAGCAGGAGGGGAGTCACACTGAGTGGAGTCTACTGGTTGTCATCCCCCTTCTTTGGTATCCCTAGATACTGGTTTCACCACCTGCTTCAGCATAGTTTCCTGGCATTGCTGACTTCTGAAAAGCCATGAATACAGGGAATGTTGTGGTTGTTGCCACATCTCCTGCAAATTAGTTTAATGAAATTGGTATGGTACTTCTGTGGATGTGTCAGTCTTCTGGCTGGGGAGGAGGATACCTTGGTTTACCAAGTTTGTGAGTGAAAATCATAGTTGATAACTACTTTAGCACTGGAAGCTAAAAATAAGTTAAAAATCAATGAAACCTGATTGGGAAAAGAAGTTCTATGCATTCAGCTATTCTGAATGTGTGACAAGACTTTTGTGTAGTGGGGAGGGAGGGAGGAAGGAAGGGACACCTAGCTTTGTAATACTGCCCGTGGAACTAGATTCATCCTTTGTGAGGTTTGTGGCAGGCCAGTCAGCCTGTGAATTCTTTTTTTTTTCAGAATGAAAAACCTGTGTGCTCTCTACAGTCCTGCACTTTTAGCTTGTTATGACAGTTCTGTAGTGTTTTCCTGCTCACATCAGCTCTTAATTTCTATGTGACATTTTTGAAAAGATATCCCAGTGGATTAACATGTCTTCTTTCTTTTGGTTAAACTGATCAAAGATTAAGCCTTAGCCTTGATTTTTCAACTGATTTGCTAGTTGAACTAAAGGTCTTTCTTTTAGGATGTAGAGGACAGCATGCAGTTCCTACAAAGTAAGGGAAAGTCCATCTCCCATTGGCTTATCGCAGGATTAAAGAAACTAAACCCCATGCATATTTAGGAGAGGTGGGTGCTCTCTGAGAACAGTAGAAGCTACCACTCCTTTTAGGACACTGTCCAAAAATCTGAATCTGAAACAAGCTGGATGCTGAATTAGTTGTCATTAGTGTTTTATGAAAGTCTTTTTTCTCTACCTGGAAAAACTGTTTCTGCCATAGGATCTGCCACTTTACCTTTATTGACAGCTTCAGAGGGGCCAGAGGTATGTGAATCTGTTTACATCCCAGGGCAGCTTGGTTCCCTGTACCTGACCTGCATGGGAAAGGTTGGTCCATCTAACATCTGTAAAAACTTCATCTGAGAGTCTTCAGAGTGTATGTGTCAGCGCCATCTGTTGTGCACCTTCCCTCATCCTTAGAGGGATGTCTTAGATTTTTTGCCCACCTTCTCTCCTGTGCTGGTAAAAGAGAAGGTCTTTGAGGCTTTCAGATTAACCTTTCACTGTCCTTGTGTTGTGTGTTGCCCAAAAGCACTCTGCAGTGAAGTCCTGTGCATTTGGCTCGTGGTGTAAGAGGTTTCATGGATCCGTATGTTCTGCCAGAGGGACATAGCTGTGCTCAGAGCAGGTTGTTGAGTGCAGAAGATGGATGCTGTGAAGCAGTGGACTGGCTTTTAAGGCAGATGCTGAAGCACTGAAGCAAAGAGGTGACATGGAGCTCTATTAATTTCAGCTGTAGACATCACAGGATTAAAAGTTGGTGTGTTTGATATTTAAAGAGTCATCACCCACCCACACAGTGATTCTCTTGGACCCCATAATTAAATGTGTGCAGTTTAGTTGGCTACCCATTTACCAAAGAACAGTTTTTAATATTGGGGGGAATAGCTCTTCTTTGATATTGCTGAAGAGTTCTGAGAGTGTGTTTGTAGGTAGAATAAATGCATTTGCCTTGCCTTTTTGAGCTTAATCAGAGTAATCAGGAGCAGGCGTGACAGGTATTCAGCAGGGTGTATGTGAGCCAACTTGATTAACTTACTGGATTCATACACAGTAGTATAATTAAACTGTGTACGGTTACACTTAGGCATGTTTCCAGAAATGGTAGGAGTTTTAGTGATCGGTACCCGAAACCATAAAATGAGTATTCACTTGAGAATTTTCAAAGAGAGCACAAAACATCTTTCCTTTCAGTTATGGCACACTTCATAGACTCACACTGTTTTCTCTGGAGAAGATTGGGTGGCCAGTAATGTTCAGCTTTCTGACCCTTCTGTAACAGAGGCATGAGCCAGTTGTGCTTTGTCTAAGCATGAATTTATCACAAGCAAGTGCAAGAATTGTTTTGAATATCGAAATTATTTGCTTACTGTGTTTTCTGCAACCCAGTAAAATGGCACTATGAGGGAAAAAAATCCAAGTTTAGAATTCATAATATTCTAGAAAATTAGATTCTCTTGGTTCACACCATTCCTTATGAAGTTTGAACCAGAGCTGCTATTTTAATTGAATATTTAAAGCTTGCACACTCCTGACTTCCTCTTAAATACAGTGTGTTTTCTTTTCCTTAATAGAATGAATTTAATGTAATATTATTCTTCATATCTGCTTGAGCTCAGGAAGCATGAGGTTTTGTATTTCTGTAATGAAGAAAAATGTTGCAGGACATGTACAAGGTATAGTGGAAGAGGGGGAAAAATTGGTAAGAGTTTCGTAATTTCTTGCTTTCTGAAGAGTTGGCATTGTGGTCAGGCTTGCTACGGGGGCCTGTCTTGTAAAAGCTGTGTACCAGGGTTTTCCTGAAGCCCCTTGTTTGCACAAATTCAGGCATAAGGTTTTGTAATTCCCACCACAGGCAAACTGAAGAAAAGAATTTTGCATTTACCAAAACTGGCAAATGGATTTTAATACAATTTCAAAATAGATTGTGACTGTAGAGGTTCTTTGACCATCCATGCATGTTTTTGAGCAAGCTGAGCTTTAAGCTATCTGAATGTGTTGGGGCTAAAGTGAATTAAAGCAAGAAAAAGGAAGTCAGAACTCTAGGACTGGATGTCAGAATGTGTTGGTCTTATCTGTATATTTTCTAGGTAATTTTACTAATTGGTATTCAGGGATTTCTTTTTAAAGAATGTGAGATTTATTTACTGTAATGTGGATTCATTTCTGTAAAAAAAAAAGACAAGCAGAAGTGGTACAGTTGCAGCTTAAATAGTGGAGATTCAGGAAGCTACTTCATTTCTAAAAACCAAATATCAAGACGCAATATGCTTTTGTGCTTTTTTGAAAAGCAAGCCCTTAGTGCATCGAGGTAGAACAACTGCCTAAAAGCTTTTCAAGCTTGAGTTTAATGGTCCATATAATAAGAAACATTAAACTCACTTTAG
The DNA here is from genome assembly GCA_013396755.1 of Sclerurus mexicanus. Taxonomy (NCBI): domain Eukaryota; kingdom Metazoa; phylum Chordata; class Aves; order Passeriformes; family Furnariidae; genus Sclerurus; species Sclerurus mexicanus. The sequence goes on along the minus strand of VWZF01002261.1, from coordinate 5,083,442 downwards.
CATTTATCCCTCTAGTGTTTCCAAACATAGGTCCCAGTTCTGCCAACACTTTATGGATGTTCAAAGTTTAACAGATGAAGAGTCCCATATGTCTGTCACAGGAGAAAAACAGAACGTTGATTTGAAGGAGTCCTGGGCTAGAAAAGAATTCTTCTCAGGTCAAGTTGAAAGTACTGGTGTATACACCTGCACATGGAGGTCAAAGTGGATTTATGTCTATTAATGTTTTCTTGGGGGGAAAAAAAAGTTTAATACAAGAACCCTACCACCATCACAGGGTCTTCTCTGCTTTGGCATCATAACATCCTTGATTGATTTTAATAGTTTCTGAGATGCAGTACCAGTGTAGGGAAATTGTTGATTGAGAAGGGAAGAGATGGAAAGGGGAACTTTTTAGTGAAATATTTTCTAAGGTGGTGTGGGTTGTGAATACTGATGCCACGTGACAGAAGGCCTGATTTCAGTAAGTGGAGGGGGATTTTATGTGGTGGATATAATCATTGCGTCACTAACACAAGTGGCACTGCTAGAAAACATGCTGGAATATTTTAGGCAGGAGGAAGCAGCTGAAGAGATTTCTTGGATTCAGAAAGCAGAAGTATTGAAAATGCAAGTTATGTTTGTTGATGGTCTTCCCTTTGATGCAGCTGCTAGATGTTTTCCTTCTAAAAAAGTCATAAGAAAATATTATATTCATTTTTACAGTTTTTTACACTGGAATTCTCTTCCAGAGGATGATAAATACGGTTATTTGCACAGTGATAGGCTGAGACCCTTGAAGTACCCACTTCTCTCCCTTCCTGTTTGTAGGATCTGCAGCATTTGGCAAAGTATCAAAGACTTAAAACTGTCAGTATCTTTGGGGGTTACTACCACTGGTATCCAGTAGGACTTAAAGTAGCATAAGCAGTGTTATTTCCCTGCAGGACTTCTGCAGCATATTTTGAAGCACAGACTCCACTGTTTGCTGCTCTCTTGTAGCATCAAATTCAGTTCTTCTGTCTTTCAGAGCTCAAGCATCTGGCCTGCACTCTGATGCTTATTGCTGCCCATTTTCACCTTTTGTCTAAGCCTACTACCTCACACTTGCCAGTTCTGTGCCACCCATCCTTTTACCTTCCATACTGTAACACACCTCGCAAATAAGCAGCTAAATTAATCTTTCTTTACAGTTCTCTTTCTAGTAATTCCTCTATTAATCAGTCCTCAGTGCATCCCTCTCCGTATTTATTGCTGTGTATCTTCTTTTGATTATGTTGCTTATGTGATGTTTAAATTATAACAAGGTAAAGACTTTGCCCTCTTGCTTTGTGTAAGTACATGGTGTGCTTAAAATGTTTAAGATCGTTTCTTACATTAAAATGTATAAGCTCAAACTGTCTAGAGATACTGACAGTAAGAATCTTAGTAAGGGGATAAGTGAAGACCTCTCTATTTGCTCTAGCTTTAGGTTTGTTCGTGCTGTCTTTCTTGCTTGTAGTGCTGGAATTAAATTTTAAGGGGTGTTGATTTGTCATTGGATAGATGAAAATAATTATTGGAAACAGTTACATTTTCTCTGAAAGTTTTGACAGCTGTTTCCTGGCCCTAATTGAAGGGGGGTTTTGCATTCTTTGTATTGTGCACTGTGGTCCATGGTAAGTGGAGTTAAGTTATATGGAAATGGGTAGGAATACTTTTCCCATGCACATGTTAAAGGGTGTCACTCACTGAGTTGTTGGTTTGTTGGGTTTTTTCCCTCCTCTGGTGTAATTTGAAGTATGTGAGTAAAGGAGAAGTTAAACTTTGTTTCTGTGTATTCTTGCAGACTTTGCCATCTAGACACGCCTCCTTTCCATATAAAACTCAGTTGCCATGTGTGATGCCAGCCTCCACTTTGACCAGCAGTGAGTACAGCACAGAATCTAAAATCCTAGATTATGTGCAAGAGCTGGACTCTTCCTTTCATCCAGTCTTATCATTCCCTTCTGGTAAGTAATGCCATGACTGCAGCAGGGTGCTTGTGCTTGTGACAGCTGTAGAGGTTAGGGACTGACTTGTCTTGATTGATCGCTTGAGTGATTTTTAGACCTTAGTTCTCGTAATAGAAAACCTCTCACTGTCAAAATACGTGAGTTTAGACTAAATTAAAATCTTAACTTCATCCTAACTTTTAAAGAGCACACCTTCTAGTTTTCCCATACTAGCAATGCTCTTACAACCTAGAAAGACTGGTCAAGAGAAAGGTGAATTTGGGTGTTTCATGGTGTGTCTAATTAAGACAGTCCTTTAGAGATGATGCTGTTGCCAACACATTGCCATACTGTAGTTACGTTGTTTTCATAAGGAACTTTCTGTTCGGGCCCTTTGGACTTGTTATGAAAAGCTTTATCTAGGTTATATAATTGTTTTTGTGATAGCCTTTTTTGTGATCTTTGACGTTTATGGTTTCTGTCATCTGATTCTTTAGTCTTTTTGGACAGTAATGGAGATGATGTTGTCTGTGATTCAGCCCTGAAATTAGTGCAGGTACAACCTGACAGCAGTTGGGACTTCAAAATAGAATAATAAATGCTGTTAGCAGAAGGGATTCATACTGTTGAATTTTTGTGTGGGTTTTTTTTTTGCTTTAGGAAAAACCTATTTCCAGATCCATGCTTTACTCAGTACTCTGTGTACTTTGCTATCTCTGCCTCCTCATGAAGACCACTAGTCTGTTTGTCATTTTCTTTCATGTGAAAGAATTATTGTGAATAAATGCATGGTAGAAATTTCCCAAGTTGTAGCCTGATTCAGTTTCATGTTTTCTTTGCAGTTTTCTTGGTTATCCCCTTCTAGAGGAATTACTTCTCTTAAAATACTACTTGTGCTTTGCACATAGATATATATATATACACACACACATAAACCACCAGTAGAGTGAAGGAAAAGGGTTTTGTTTTAATTTTCTCTGTGTGCTAGAAATGTATTATTGGCCTTTGTTTTGTTGTTTTGGAACTCTGGGAGTTTGATTTTTTAATGTGCACAGAGGGATTCAAGATTCAGATATAGTTCTCTCACCTTGTTTTTTCTTGTGTTTTGCTTTCAAAAGTGAATCATAATTTGCAGGCAACCTGGTAAATGGTGTAGTGTGACTGGTTCACTAGTGTACTTACTCTCTTCTGGAAGCCTAGCTGTCCATTGGTCTAAGTCTTGCCTTCACAGTTTCCAGATGACCAAGAATCGTGATCAAAAATATATCAGTGATTGCAGCATCCCTTGAACATAAAAGCACCTTTTTAAACTTTCACCTTGATAACTAAACTGTAGTTTGTATCTAAGAAGTTTGGGCTTCTGGTATTTCTGCACCTAGCCTGTGAATAAGCTGAAACTTTTGATTAAGATACAGGAGCACAAAATAAAAAGTCTCTGAGATGTCTGGGTGGTTCCCCCAGTGAAAAAAAAAGAAAACCCAAACCAAAACAGAAGAAATGTTATGGTTAATTCTTAAATGTTGTGACTCATACAACTTTCAGACCTTCTTTATGTTTTACTTGGAAGTAGAATAGGAAGCAAGATTGTTGAGGTGTTATGACCAAATACCGAGTTTGATCCATATCAGACTGAAATTAATTGTTCTTTTTTGCAAAGTATCTTGAAAGTTTCTGTCCTAGCACACCCTGAAGGCACATGAGGCTAAGATGGTGTGTAAATATAAGTAGTTTAATGCCCACCCTTGGATGCTGCCCTCTGTCCTCATTCTGAGAATTCTGTCAAGCTGGCTTCTTAAATTGACTTTTTTTCCTACCTATTTAATTTCTCTTTGTTCTTGTAATTTTTTTTCCCCAGAAAGGCTTTTCATAGAAGAGAGATTGATTTTTCTTAAGCCTTCCTGCCGTACAACAGGGGGTAGATTCTTTACCACTTGAGATGTTTTGCAGGCTAATTCTGGGTTAGAGCTCCCATCAGGAAATTAATTATCTTGCCCTGCTGTAGCCTTTTCAAGGAGAAAGAGAAGGAATGTACCTTGAAATTACCTCTAGACTCCCAGCAGTAAAAACTTCCAAAAGCATTAATGACTTGTTGGGTTAGAGCCTCAACTGAAGCCTCTTCCGATTACAGGAAAAGCGCCCTGTACGCTCTCTGCTGTGCAGGGTTTTGTGCAGGAGTTTGTTGGGGGGGGAGACTCCAGTCTTATTCTCACTCCAGAGTGTGTTTCATTCCTTAGCAATGTTGCTCATGGATTGTGCTACGTTGGTGTTGTGAGGATCAATTCCTAGACCTTTAGTGATGATGGATAATTCACTGGCTCAGAGGTTGCCACCTTTCTAATAGTGACCCTCTTCCATTTGGATTTTTGGTTTTTTATTAGACATTCCTCTTCATGTATACTTTGAAACATTATTAAGGAAGGATGACATCAAAGGAGAACCTATTGATACCTCGTCTTTGGGAGGAGAGTTTAAAGTATCTTCTGACAATGGTATGTAAAGCAAAATATTTTAGCATTTGCAAGACCATTTTTTATTCATTTGTCAGTAATTTCTTCTATGAAGAGTTTATAAATTTAGCACAAAGCAGGTTATCAGAGAAGTTAACTCACTAAGGCTTTAGGTGGAAGATGAATCTGTTGCCAGACCACAGTGTCAGGGTCTCCTTTGTTGCACTGAGATGATCCCACCAGAGCCATAGGAGGGCCATAATACACGTGCCGGGAGTTTGGGCCAGGTTCCCGACTGCAGTACTGGTTACTGTTTGGATTCCTGTCTTAAGTTTTGGGGTTTTTTTCTTTTCCATTATAAATAGTTAAGCAGTTGAGATTTCCTGTAAATTGCATTAATGGAAAATAAGTTTTCAATTTGATACGTGCTTTTTTTATTGTAGACTATAATCAGCACCGTGTTTCTGTCAAGCAATGGAGTAGTGGCTGTTTATCTGATGCCAAATCTCAGTTGGTGTCAGGAACATCTGATCAGCTGTCAGAAGGAAGAAAGAAAAGACACCTAAGTGAGACAGCAGTAGGTAAGAGAAATGCAAGAAGGCACTGCTTCTTTTAAAATATGTATTGTATAAATGAGTTTGTAACCACTGGGCTTTGAGAATTAATTTTAAGTTGTCTCCAAAAAGGATACTGTTATGAAACTTTACAGGAGTGAATAAGTGGACTTAGGACACCATGAAAATAATTTTCTATTTTAAAGCATAGTAATCCTCTTTCTTCCTGAGTATATATTACAAAAGGAGACAAGCTTCTGTATTTTACTTTTGGAGCACTCTTAAAGGAAACTGCTCAACAGTCCAACTTTTTCTGATACTGGGTTATTCTTAATATGAAAGGGTGAAACAGACTAAATTGCAAAGTTGTCTGTCAAATCATGTGCCCAGCAAAACATTTGCTATTCCTGGCATCTTTGGTCCACTGTTTTATTTTTTGTGTACTGTCATTTGTGGTTCTGGATTCCTTCCAGATTGTTAAGAGGACTTGTGGATAGCCAGTGCTTATTGTGTTTTCACTCTTATTATCTTTATATTTTAAGTCATTGAATCTCTACTTCAGCACTTGGTAAATTAATAAGAAGTGCCCTCAAAGTCCTGTAAAATAATGTGATAATTTAGGGATAAAAAATTCAGCGTACCAATGTAAGGATAAAGGGCATCTTACCTCTCTGGGCTGTTAGAATGTAAAGTGTAACAGATCTTGTTACCAATTCATTTATGTGACTTTTGGAAAACTTTTGGCAAAATTACTCACAAAACATTTGAAGAAAATAAATCACTGAGCAAGAGGAGAAACTATATTAGTTTAAAATCCCCCATAAAAAATAATTGAAAGGTATAAATGATCAGTTAACATTATGAAAAAATAAACTTCTGATGCGTATCCAGGTAAAACTGCTAGTGTAATCTTGTAGTAGAGGTGGAGATATGGAGATTACTGCAGAGATGATTTATTAAAAAAATTATGATTTATGATTAAAAAACACCCCCGAACTCACAATCCAAACCTCCAAACCAAACCCAGTTTATGAGAAAGTTACGGGAGAGAGTAAATGGTGTTTTGGGGGACACTGAAAGCTGTCTCGGATTTAGATGAGGATTTTTTCTCTCTGTCATTCCCCTTGGGCAGCACAGCCATCAGTAATCCTGTTTTCCATGCCACCCTCTCCCCTAACTCATCCCCAAGAGGAGGATGCTGACTCAGTGTTTCCCAAAGTGTGGTCATGCACACTGAGATCAACAATTGGAGGTACTTGGGAGCTCTAGGAAAAGGGAAAACTGTAACTTTTGAAGTTACAGTTTGTCTTCTGCCAGTAGTATTTTGTTTTTCTAGTTAATGGGGGAAAAAGCTGTTATCACAGGGATCATAGTTTCCCAATGCCAGAAAACTGTTTGGTGACGTATTCACAAATAGCAGCACCAGTTGTAGCTTATTAGTGCTATGGGTGTAGCACTACATATTTATTTGTAATTTGGGCTCTGCGTAGGAGAAATTATCCATGGGGAAGTTCAGCCTAATAAAGAAGGCCAAAAATAAAAGCTGTTTGCCAAGGAGTTGCAGAGCTGCCTGGGAGATGAGAGTTCATATCCTTGACCCAGCCTGTGCAATATAGTCTTTAGGATCAGTCTTATCTCTTTTTCTGTGTTGGAATACACCGATTCTTTTTATTAGTTGTTATATTAAATTTGAGTTCTCCTTTCTTAGTGGAAATTCAGGCAGAAGGAAAGCAGAAGAGGTGGTTAAATTCTGAATCCCCCTAAATGCTGTTTACACGGGGTCTGAATGGGAGTAAACAACGATTACAATTTGTCTGGAGCAATGGACCACAACTAAAAGAAACCACTACTGGTTTGGAAAACTAAACTAATTTTGCTTGTTACCCTTGCTGCCAATTTTATCATTTATTAAGGAAGAAACTGTCAGTGAGGGCTCAGAGACCTGGTGAGATGCACCCCCAGCTAGGGCAGTGCTGCTGGGGAACTGTGGGAAGTGTTCCTCCAAGTCTGATTGCATTTGCTGTGTGTATAGTCTGTGGCAGCTCCTGAGAAAGTAATCACGATTTGCCCATATAAAGGTGATTCCATGAGAAAAAATCCTTTGTAGAAGGAAAGGGATGAGTTTTGTGGAACGACAACGACAGGAGGAGCAGCAAGTGTTTATTTAGATGCCTTTTTTTAGTATCCAGTAAATTGTGAGTGGTTCACTGTGGGCTCCTAGAAATGACTTCACAATTACTGTATGGAAAAATATCTTCAGTCTAATAGACAACAGCTGGTATGTATTTTTTCACTGCTATTTTTTGTGGCAGGCCAAAGTAACACTCGGTTTGAGACCTTTTCCTTTCAACATGCAGAATCAGAATCCCACAGCAGTTTTGCAGTTGCAAGCAATGTCAGTGCGATGTCTCGGCCCACTCACAGCACTTCTTCACAGGTAAACCAAAAATGTACCACTCTCAACTGAAATATCAACAGAGAATTGTGTGAATTCAAATCCAAAACACACACCTTTTATAGCTCATTTAGTGTTAAATTACAATACAGAGCATTTTTGCAGTGAATTAAGTGCCTTACATGAACTAATGGATTCCAGATTGAGTATGTGGTGTTTCTAAAAAAGATGCTTGTAGAAGAACTCTGCAGATCATATAACTAGAGTGTAAGTTTGATTTATTGGCATTATGCCTTCCCCTTCCCCCCCCCCCAATTTCATTAAATACAGTGCGATTTATGTTCCCAGTTTTACACAAGGGCTCTTATGACCCTTTTTTCTTGGTGCAGCTACATAAAATGGCCTCATGGTGCAAATACAATCACAAAATTTGTTAACTCTGTTTCACCATTTAAAATATTTTGAGCAGAACCACAGGGGTAGTCTCTGTATACAAATTTGCTGAGGAACAGCAGACCTCTGGTTCAGCGAAGTCCCTGCAGAAACACGCTCTGTTTTATTGGAATGCATGGAGAATTTCAGAATAATCCTCAGATTTTGATTCCATGGTTTTGCTAAGCCTAGTGGTATACTGGTGCTCTGTAAGTCGTCATGTTTTAATGCAGAGCGGAGTGTGTCCCCTTCATAGTTTTGACAAGGCATACTCCTCCGTTTGTCTCCTGAGGTGACCATCATCAAAGAACACCTGCATTTTAGAGTAGTTTGTTTCCATTGAAGTCCATTTCAAAATTGAAAACTTGTAATATGAAATGTATCACTATTTAAGACTAAATTTTCTCTCTCTTTTGGAATTCTTAATTGTAACACACTGAAGAACCACTTGGGTTACACGTTAGTAGATGACAGAAGATCATCTTTGTAGACTGAACACTGTGAAGAAGGCAACATTAACTGCAAAATTTTCCTAAATATTCAGAATTAACTGTACCTGAAATCAAGCAAGAGAAACTCATGCTGATTTCAGTAAGAGCTGTGCCAGCGAGCAGTAAATCTCAGAGACGAGACAGTTTTAAGATTTATTGGGGAAGGGTATTGGAAGTCATTAAGCCAGTACAAAATGTGTTCAGGTTACAGACTTTCTCCTTGTGAAGTTCTAATGTTTCTCAGCTAACGTGTACTTCTGTGGTTTGAGCTGACGCATCTCTTGTGTTGATTGTATTATTCAGCATAACTCTAGGAGGAGGTTGAGAAGTGAGAGCTCCTATGATATAGACAACATTGTTATTCCCATGTCGCTGGTGGCACCGTCGAAGTTGGAGAAACTACAGTACAAAGAAATCCTTACCCCAAGGTTTGCCCACAACCTCCTTAATTGCAACGATAGCAAAACAAACATGAGAATATTAACAGAAGTATAATTAGCATGGAGTTAGAAAATGTTATAATATTAGGATGATCTTTTCATGCATTTGGGGTTTTTTTATGTGTGCGCTTCAGTTCATGCGACTGAAGTGGTGGGAAGACTGGACAGCTGATAGCACAAGGGAAATAGTCTGATACACACAGAGAGGTGGCAGATGCACAGACTGCCTGAAAACAGAAGTGGGTTTATATCATCTTAATTGTAGTGATGTTCATGACCTTAAATGTGCCGTGAGGCTGACAAGCTCTGAATGGTTATTTGGAGGTTGCTGTCTTTTTTGTGTGTTCATAAGAAAAAGGTTTGCAATTTACATTGGATTAAACGAAATGGATTTATCATATTTTTTTAAATTTAGACATTCTGATACAGTAGAATAAGCTTACTTTTTTCCATACAGTGTCAGCCTATAAACTGTCATTCAGAGACATTTTGTTTGTTTGTTTCAGAAAAAGAATACAGGGTAATTGATCTTGTATGCTATAATTCAGTGGCTTACTAGCAAATTGCCTGAAATTGGCTAAATGCACTTGTTCTGTATTTTAAATCTCTAAAATGTATTTGCTTTTATATTGCCTTTAAAGCTAAAAATATTATTAAGACTGTTGGGTAGCTTAAAGACTGTTTTGGGAAAGGGAAAGGTTAGATACTGAGTTAGAAAAGGAAAATTTAAATTTCAGGCGTTTTATCATCAATTTTGAAATTATTTTATTTGATGGAAATTCTGAAGCACAAGCAGTGGTAAAGGAGTAACTAATAATGTACTGTAGAAACAAAAGAGTCATCTCTACTGCTGAAATAATGAAACAGCATTTAAGTAAATTAATTGGATTTTCCCTGTCTCATTTCTAGCTGGAGAGTTGTTGAACTTCAACCTTTAGAAAAATCTCATACAGATGAAGAAGAGGTAGGCTGTATTTTAATTAAGCTGCCAATTTTTATTTAAACTAGATATAATATATAATTGGGATATTGTTGCATACTTTCCAAAATCACTGACTCCATGCAAAGCCCGGTAAGTTTCAAGTTTCAAAAATGAGCATCAGATTATGGAAACGTGCTGGTCCCTTGCTCACATATTAAGTGGTGTTAGAAGTTACTAAAGTGATTTTCTCACATATTCTCCAGCTTTCTGAAGGTCATGATGTTTTTCAGAGACACCTGCAAGATAACTTGTAGACAAAACAATAGAAGAGCCCAGAAACCCTGGGAGGTGGTCCAGGGGGTATAGCCTAGGACCCTGGTGGGTGGACCACCAAGAGAAATGGAAATTATGATTGGTTATAGATATCTGTTAATTGTTAGGAAGAGTATAAAAACTGTAACATTACGGGGGGCGGGCTTCCTCAGGGATTTTAGGCATCGGTTCTGTCAGGAACAACATCACCTTCAATACTGCCTGCCTACCTCTTGAGCTAAGTTTGCACATCATGTGCTACCGTCCCTTCCTCCAGACATCAGAATTGACTTTTTTCTTCAGGGAATGTCCATGGACTTTGTAGTTGGGGGTCCCTTTATTCCCTAATGAGGGGTTTGAGGCATTTCATAACCTCATGGTGAACATACCAGAAGGTCTGGTCTCCAGGCTGGTTTTTTGTCCTTCCTGTCTCTTTGTGGCATCTTTTCCAGAAACCTGCCAGTTTTGCTCTCCTTTGGACATCTTTAATCCCCCTCAGTCTCTGCCACTATCACCAGTTTTCACTGTAGGACTTGTATTTGTGCCTTCACCCACAATATCTGTTCTTGAGCTTCTATTTCCAAGAATCTCTACAACTGGGGTTTAGGTGCCTTAGCAGTAGAAAAAGATGGCATTTGAGTAGCAGTACAGAAGGTTATGCTAAACACAGTAAACAAATAACTGTGCCGCTCCTTTGGGGTAGAAAGTACAGTCTCCAAAAAGGCAGTAGCTTCATCAGAGTTCTACTAGGTCTGTGGAAATAATCCTTTAGGAGAGCACCATGGCCTCAGCTCCTTACGTGTTGTAGTTGCACTGACTTGGCGGCATGCTCTTCGGTTGGAGTGAATAGAAAAGCTTACTCTGTTCCTGCCTTTGCCAATGCAGTTGAGAAATTTTGGTGAAATCTGGTAGTCAGATTTATGTCACTTCCACCCATTGACTTTTGGGCTGCTGCCGTCCTGGCCAGCAGGAATCATGGCTGATCTTCCTTTTTACCGAGAAGGTAAAGTTACGTACACAGGAGAACTCTCCTGCAAGGATATTTAATTAATAAGGCAGCAAGAGCACACTGTCCCTTGTTTCATTACTCTCTCTTTGTCCTAGTATGTGGGGGAACGAGGGATGGAAGAATTTCAACACCGATTTGCCTTCAGGGCTTCAAGGGACTTCCTTGGAGGACTCAGTGGGTTTCTTGTTTGGATTTCAGATCCCATAGAGATGACTTCTCCAGTGCTTTTAGTGTATTTTGCTCAAGGTGTCTCTCTGAAGTTCATGGGCTAACCACTCATGTAGTAGCCCTCCCAGTACATTTGTGTTCAGCATGACTCATGGATCTAGTATGATTCATCCTCTGGCCAGGAAATTACTTAAGAATAAAGCAGCTTTGCCTCCTGCTGTGGCCTACTCTGTATTGTCTGTGCTACTGAGTAGAATTAGAAGGGACAAGAGAAAAATGCTAAAGGTCTCGTTTGTGTAAGTCATCCTTTGCCAATCTCCCCCTTTCTTTTGGGATCATGTCAATTGGTTTGGATGTTTTTCAGAGTACTGAGAAAGGGTGATTGATCATAATTCTTTTAATTCCTTTAGCTTGGAGCTGAGTTACATTTGTTCCTTGTGAAAAGACTTGAGGAAACAGCACCATTACCTGTTTGCATTTTCTGCACTCACGCTCTGACATGCTTGAAATTGCTACTTGTGCTGTAGTTAGACAAGCTTCAGTAGGGCAATTCATGCAGGAAAAGGGAAGGCAAAATGTACCGTATGCTTTTATATAAAATACTCTTTATCTTACTGCATAGTAGCCTGTGGTGGTACTATATAATCATGTCTTTTCTGGCTATCCTCTGCATAGGTAAATTGAAGACTTTCAGAGTTGTCCTGGTGTCCAGCAACAGTCAGGGATTTCTGCCACTGGAAAATTTTTTTTTTCTCCTCTCTCTTCTTTGTTAAAAGGCTTTCAGTGCAACAACCCCTATCCATGCAATAGATTTGCACCCAGTTTCCATAAGTTACAAAAAAATGTGGGGTCCCATATTTGTCATGTTCCACAGGAGCCACACTTCCAAGGAGGGAAATCGAGCACTTTCTGGGAATTAAGCTTATTCAACATGCTTTTATTTGAGTATAAAACACCTTTTTTTGGTGCATTCTTGTTTCTGGAAGTTTTGCCTTACAAGGATAAAATTGGCAATGCAAAAGTTAATAAGTATACTATCTATGTCTGCTCTATTACTTGCTCTAAAAATACTTAAGTTTCTGGAAACAGAGCATTTGAGTTTCCTGGTTTGCATGTAGGAATTTGCAGTCTTGTTATTGCTTTAAGGCATGGGAGGGTGTGGCACAAGTTTTCCTGTTTTATTTTGGTTTTAATTTGTTTTATCCAGGTTAAAGTTTCTGGAAAAGCAGAGTTTTAAGATTCAAGTTTATTTTATAGTTGTTTTAATAATGACAGTATTCTTCAGAATATTGTGTGCAATTGGTTTTGCTTAAGGGTTTTTGTGGCCTCTGACTCAGTGTTTCCTGTGGAGCCAAAGACTGAAACACGGATTTTGTTGTTTCGAGAACAGAGCATTTCAGAAATATTCCTGGTGCTATTCAACATTAATGTACAGTGTCTTGTAGTGTGATGGGGGGGATCTAAAGCTTAAGTCTTTTTCTTTGAGTGAAATCATTAGCTATGCCTCACAAACGGGCCTTCCCTGTAACCTTTTGACATCACTGCCAGATCCATCCACTGAAGAATGACACTTTTTTGTCCTTTTTCAAACTAACCTTAGTGGGGAAAAATGTACCAAATTTCTCCTGTTACAGCAACTTTAACCTAAAGTTGGTAGAGGAAATACATAAAGCATTACAAAGCTGGGGAGGGGCAGAGTCTGTACTGACCTTTTTAGTCTGATGTCATGAGATTTTATCCATAGCATAAAGAATAATTTTTAAGTAAGAAAATGTAGTCTTCAGTGGAATAGGGTAGAACTCCTTTTAAATAAACAAGTAGTTAAATCTGCTATCACTAGCTGTGAAGAGGAACAGTAAGGCTTATTTCTGTCTTTTTCAAAACTCTTCACTTAAAAAGCAACGTGGACTTGGATTTTTGAAAGAAGCTTGTTAAAAATGAAGCTTCTTCCCAGCATGAAAAGTTTTGGCAATTTGCTAAGAAAAGTATTTTCAAAGTCTTAAGTTTTTCTTTCAAAATTATCTTTTGTTTCCACTTCAAAGGAAATCTGAGCACACAGAAAAATCCTGAATTTTCCCTGAGAGAATAACACTTTTGTAGTTCATAAAATTCTCACTTTGACGCTATACATCATTGACTTTGGAAAGACAGAATGTGAACTGAGATGCAGCTGGGTTCCAATGCCATCCAAGTGACAGAGCTGGGGAATTCCAGAGAGAGGAGGAAACCCATTAAGTTGACTTGCTTGAAAGGAAACCAGCAGCTAACAAAGTGGTTTGTGTTTAACATAAATAAATAAAAGCAATGAGGAGTCATGAGATGGGCAAACAAAGCAGGCCTGTTTGTCTGAAGCTTCCTGTTGAGTGCTGGGCTGAGGAGGAACTGGGCAGCCACAGTTTTACAAGCAGGTCCTAAGGCCGATTCCGATTGCACTGAAGCCTTTGGGATGGTTTTCATTGATTGTGATACTGTGCCATGTACCCATAACAGCCATAAACTACTCCCTTTACCTGAGAGAGGTGATAGAGGGGTGGCTCCTGCAGACACAGGAGGGAGCATTCAGCTGCCAGTGTCACCTGTACTGGATTGGCACTACCTGGTGCTGCAGCAAGGACTCTCATTTGGTTCTGTGTTTTGTCAGGCTCAATTGGAAGATAAATGGTGTTATTTGTATAAGACCACTGAGGATTTTGCTTTACAGAAAAACATTCCGTTTATTTTTCATGGCCCACCAATTATTTAGTATAATTCTTATTATAATTTAGTATAATTCTTCCAGGACTGATCTGGCCACGCAGCTTCACAGCTGCTATGAACAGGAATCTTCTTTCCTAGGATTTCTCTGCTTTTAAATTGGGAGTGGCTGGCATAAAATCCATGACTACAGCACTCATATGCTCTTGTCAACCTCAGCTTTTTAGCTGAACTTTGAGTGGTTTGGAGCACTTTGAAGTAACTGTGAGCTGGAGCAGGTCCAGCCAAGAGCTCACCCTGACATCAGGGGAGTAAGCAGGAAGGGCAGCAAAGTGCTTCTTGCCTAGCCTGGCTAGGGAACAGACTTCTGGTGTGCTGTGAGCAGAGAAATGAAGATAGGTTCTTTCACAGTGAAGGTCTCGTGCTATAGCTATATATTTTACCTAAAAAGCTAACTCATTTGACTATGAGCAGGTAAATTATTTGCATTAGGGCTGGTTTAAGCTGTACCAGGGTCATGCAAACCATTGGCTAAAACATAGTCTTTTCAAAGCAGAAGCCATTTTCTGCTTGGTTTCGTAGCAGGAATGCAGCACCTCAGGTTTGCTGAGTCCCCTCTGTGGAGTCCTTGGTGATCTCAGAGCTATTTCTCAGTGCTTAAAGAGCACTTGACAAATTCTGCTGCCTCCCAGCCTCCTCCTAAAGCAGTCTCCAGAAACTCCCAGAATTTCTGCTTGTCTTTATTATGTGCTTTTAACACTGCCTTGGTTTGCAAATGAATACACGTCCTCTTAATTTTCTACCTCTTACCATAGAGAAAAATGTGTTAGTTCCATGAGGGGGTGTAATTTCTCTATCCGTTCAGATCAACCACAGACACTGAAGAACTAAAGCGAAAGTGAGAGGATCCCATATACCAGAGCTCTCATGAACTGAACACATTTTTGGGTGTGCCTTCATAGTGTAAGCATACGCCTCTTGTTTGGTGGACAGACCTTTGCAGAAGTACATACAATACTGGCTGGCTTTGTTTCTAGCGATGTTTATAATGACTGTAGCAGCTCTCCCTGTGTCTCATTATAGACCGAAGATCTGTCCGACGAAGCTTTTTCCTTGCGTCACACAAAGTATGAAGAAAGAGAGCGCGCGAGGTGGTCGCTGTGGGAGCAGAGCCGCTGGCCCAGGAGGAACAGCAGGCAGGTGTACTGGCTTTGATAAGAGCCTTCCTGTTGAACTTGGTGTGGGTTGTTGGTGCAGCAGTGTCACAAATGCTGTCACTGAGAAGTCTGAGAAAGAGGGCGGTCTTCATTAATTAACTCATCAGGGACAGCACCAGGTATGTTTGGCTTTGTGGCTGAAAAGGGAAGGTTGTGCTGAGACATGCATACTTACACAAATTTGACATGTTGATGACCTGGTATTCGTGAACAGGTATCTTACTCCCTCACTGAAGACAGAGCTCTGCTAGTTGGTGCCACTCCCAGTTATTATGACTTTAGCCACCCAGTGTAACATGAGCCCTTCACTCACCTGACTCAGATGAAAGTCCACAGCGTTCAGAGACATGTTACTGAGGGGTCCTGGGCTGTGCCATGGACCTTACGCTCTAAAAAATCGTGTGAATGGTTCGTTCCCTAAGGTTTGCCATCTGGTGCAGAACTCGACAGAATTAAGTATAACCACTAAAAGTCTTTCAAACAGTAGTGCATATCAGAGTTAATGTCATAAAGCTGTATCTGCAGTTTGGCGCTGGGAACATGATTCCCACAAATCACTTCAGAATCTGAAGCATCCTAAAAATGCTGGCATAACTTTTTCTGCTTTTTGTCATA
Source organism: Sclerurus mexicanus (assembly GCA_013396755.1). Taxonomy (NCBI): domain Eukaryota; kingdom Metazoa; phylum Chordata; class Aves; order Passeriformes; family Furnariidae; genus Sclerurus; species Sclerurus mexicanus. Next base: position 5,067,794 of record VWZF01002261.1, on the reverse strand, counting down.
TGCTTGTGTCTGCTCTTGGCTAAAAGTGAACCCATGACACTAGGAATATATATGCAAAAATCGTTTTTTAAATGCAGAATAAAATAGAACTAAACCATGTTAAGGAATTCTATTTTAAGCAATTTTGAACGTAAACCCCCCCCAACTTTAGAAAGTGTATTGAAAAAGTTCTGTATGTACCTTAATTTTGAAACTACGAACTCCTTGGTGAAGTCTTAGTGCTTCCTGAATTCAGAAGTAAAACTGCTCATTGATGTGAGCAAGGTCAGGCTTCCGTGTGGCATTTCAGATGCGTGCCACTATTTTACACGTAGTACAAATCTGTATTAAAGGTGAGGTCAACATTTTTCATGTTATTAAATTCTTGATTGCTTTGGAGTTGAGTCCAGAGCAGAGGTGGAAAGGGGGTACCCATGGACCTGCTGCTGCCTCTCAAGTTGCATTGGCATAGTCTGCTGGCAGTGTAGTTTGGACTATGCAGTCTCCTGTGTGCGATGCCATGTTCCCCTGATTACAAACAGCCCATGACTCACTAACTTATCCAAAATCACAGTTCTGGTAAGCATGTGGAGCAAGGGTCTGCAGAGAGGGTGTGCCTGTCCCAGCCCTGTTTTGTTTACTTGGCTTCTCCACATAGCACTCTGCTTTGGCTCCAGACAAGAGGGTTCTCAAGAACCACGTATGTTTTCATTTGCTCTTTTGATTTAAACAAGCAGAATGTAGGTAGCATGTATGAAGAAACTGAACAATTTGAAAAGAAAATCTGAACTGTTCTTGGAAGTGTGAAAGGACAGGGAGTAGTTCTTAAGACTTGTTTCTTATCCTGCCCTAGATCTTACAGCAAAAATGTTGACGGCCGACACAGCCAAGACCACTGTGCTGCTGACTCTGCTCCTGACCCGACTTCGGAAGCCCACAGTTCTTCTTGTTCAGGGATGGCACCACTCTGCAGAGAGGGCCAGGAAGCAAAGGTGGGTGCTTCCAGTAGCTTCCAGGTCTGGACAGGTCTTCAGTGATGATTGTCTCTACCCTAAAACAGAGACCCTGAACATACTCCCCTATCTCACTCATCAGAATCTGAGGCTGTCACCCCAGTTTATGTGCACTGAACACAGTCCTCCTGTTTAGAACTAGATGGCTGTGCTTTTTAAATTAACTCCAAAATCTGTCAACATGTAATAATTTCATTGCTCAGTACATACAACACGGGTTTTTGAGGCAGATATGGCAGGATTTGGTTTAGGCTAGGTCTTTTTTCAGGGATGTTAGCAAGGGTTCCAGGCAGGCATGATGGTTACAGGGTCAGGTATCCTGATGGGTCTGGCACTGTGGAAAAGAGCTTACCCCTTCCTGTACTATGCCTGTTCAGTGATAGTAGCTCTGTCACTAGTTAAAACCTTATGTAGCCAGTTTACATTGCCAGCTGGTGCCTAGCAGTGTTGTATTCTTTATTTGAGGAGCCCTGCAAACACTGTAAAGAAAGACACTCATTTGTAACTTGATAGCAGATTATTCTGCACAGAATGATCAGTTCAGACTCAGCTAAAATCCCGTTTTACCCTCTTTTCCCATCCTCACTCCTATGCTTCTGCTTCCTTTCAGACTGGGCTGTGGGAACTTCGAGTTTTTCCACTAAGAGATGAAGAGGTAGAAGCTTTACTGTGCCAAGATCAAGTGACAAATGAGACTGAAATTTCAAGTACAGCTTTCCCCAGCAACTCTCCCTGTGCTCTGGGCACACCCACTGCTTTGCCAGACAATGGCCATCCAACAAGAAAACAATCTACCCAAGAGTCAGAAGACTGCAAAAATGTTTGCCTGGGAAGCAACAGTACAAGTAAACAAAGGTGACAGGGAATAATGTGGTTCATTAAGAAAGCCAATTAAGGTGGAGAAAAGTGTAAGGTAAAATCTCTCTTGTTCACACAGCATATGACAGCACAATTCAAAACCTTTGCATTAGCTGCATATAATATATTTTCTTTCTTGCTTTGTAACAGGCAGGATAAATCCCAAAGACAACACTTTCTTCTTCCTGAACCCCAAGAGAAAGTAATTATTTCAAGCTGGAAGTTTAATACTCCCAATGTCAGGAGTGGGCGCACATAAATTGCTGACACCATTCACTTTCTGTTGTCATTTTGCCACATTTGTCAATAATCATCCTTTTCTGTTTTGTTTGTTTTCAAATGCGTTTCTGGTTCTAGTGGACTCTGGTGCAGCAGGAGATGCTGCCTACCTTAGCCAACAACTTCAGCTGAACACAGAAAAACTACTTGAAAATAGAGGGGATAAGCGATAGCCTCAGATTATTTTCCTCTGTGGCATGACCATGTGGCAAAAACCTGCCTCTCTAACTGCATGTGTATGGTATTGGTAGGTGAGACCCAGTAGTTCAAAGCAGATGATCTGGAAGTCTTGCATCTGGCTTAAAATCTGTACTCAGCTCTCAGTAGTGCCTGGGCATGTTTCGTATTGATGTCCTCAAGCAATAGGGTAGAAATAGCTCACCGTTTCCACAGTTGATATATCTCTACCCAGAAAGTAGTGTCCCTGCTTTGGGCATGTAGGGAGGGAGAAACAGGAGGAAAGAGGTGTCGAGTCAAATCAGTGATGAAGCTCTTGGAATATTGTGGTTTGGGTCATCTTACTTCCTTAGTCCTTCAGTAGCTAATGAGGCTCATAATACTTTGCTTTAATATGTTTAAAGTCTTGTTCCAATTTCTGTATAGTGCCTTGTAAGAGTCTCATAAATATGCTGACTAGCTGGAAAGGAGAAGATGATTGATGTCTAGAAGACCAATTAAAAAAAACAAAGCCCCAAAGCTTTCCATTGTGATTCTGGATAGATTTTTCATTTCCTGGCACATTCACAGTGAGGAAACAAAGGCAAGCTGTTTAAACTTGCATCTAAATAGCATAGTTTGGAAGGTATCTTCAATCCCAGGAGGTATTAACAAAAATTAAACATTGAATGTAGGTATAATCCATCAACAGGAAGTTTTTCTGTGTAGGTCAGTTGAAGGCAATTTAGTAAGAGTCTCTGTTTTTGTGCAGTTTTCTTCCACACATAGTATCTGGAATGGCACTGGACAGATAACCCAGTTTTAGTGTCAAGTTATTTTTTTTTAGTCAAAATGACAGGAAATACACACTGGGCTTCTGAAAACAGTTAAGTTTCAACACTACAGCATATTGCTACATTGTAGTTTATTGCACATTCTGATTATTTTTTTAAACACTTTTAACACTGGTTTGTCTTAAACTTGAATCTTGCCTCAATGTCTGATACAATAATCTTTGATGCAAGGTTGTTTTTTTAATTAAAAGTTATTTCTATATATGTTGCATATAGTCTGAATTTGATGACTTTTAGAAGTGAAGAAGTAGCAGCAGTGCTTCCTCTTGGCACAGAGCCCTGCTTGGCCCACAAACGGCTTTGCAAACCCACCGGAGCTTTGCTGTGGTGCTGCGACTCCGCTGGTGCTGTGAGGCCAAGGGCTCCCTCACCACCTCAGTACAGAGGTGGATGTTGCCCTCTCTCTTGCCCTGCATGTGCATCTGCTGCTGGGAAAAGGCTTCTGAAAGGTACGTGGCTCAGATGCTTTGCAAGGCTTTCCCATACCTGCTGTATCCATTCATTAGGAAGCCTGATCGGACCAGCTCTCACCCAGCTTTGTTGTTATGGTCAGGGCTCCCTGGCTGTCTGATCCCTGAGGCAATGGGAGGAGTTCCTGCACTTCAGGAAATGGTACAGACCAAGTAAACCGGCCAGCCAGCTGCCTTCCATGTCCTGAAGGTGCTGCCAGGAAATGGAAACGCAATCCAGTATGTTATGGGAAGGAGCCAGAGGAAGCTGTTTTTCTTGACTGGAGGGTGGGAAGGGAAGGGTGTTAAAAAGGAGGCAAAAAACCCCTCATAGGATAGGAGCTGGATTCCCCAGTTTGGTCGGCTTGGGGAACTGCAGCATCCTTGCCCTGTTCAGATCCTGGCTGCCAAACCATCATGTGGCTGCTGGGTCATTCCCAGTGAGGGCTAAAGCAGCTGCTGGGCACCTTGTCCAGTGCAGGGGCTGCACAGGCAGGTAGTGACCCCAGCGAGGGGAAGCATGTTTGCTTTGTTCCCTCTTCGATGTTCTTGTCAGTCCTTGTGGGAACTAGATAGTGCCTCATGAGGCAGCAATAAAAAGGGTAGCCAAAGAAAGGCTGGGCAGCCAGAAGACAGAAGAAGAATCCCTGGAGAAACTAAAAAAATGTCTATTTGGTCATTACCCCAGCCCACCACTGGCAGACATCTCCAACAGCTGCCTGTCAGCTGGCTAGGCCTGTGACAGCAAACTGCAGCTGCCTGAACAACTGCACAGCCAGAGCACAGTGCCAGAGCCATTCCTCCTGCCCACGGTGCCACCACACAGCTGCTCCACTGGTGGGTGCACAGGGCTCTGTCACCACATGTGCTGACAAAGGCCAGTGGGGACAGTGGCCAAGAACAGGCTGCATTTACTTTCCCCCATCACTTGCCCACCTCCAGCATCCCTCCATCTGGCAGGGGCAAGTGGGCAGTGCTGTGTGCACATGGCAAGCAGGATAGTTTTTGGGAATCCCTAGGCTGTGCTCCTCACCTGCAGCCCCTCTGTTTATCTGCCACCGTGCAGCAGACCTGTGCCCTGCCCTCTGTGTCTCCACTGTGTCTTTGCTCCAACCAGAAGCAAATTCAGGGAGGCACCTAAGTTTTCAGTAGCCCCATTTCACTATTAGGAGAGGGTTAGAAAACTTAACTCAACCTGGTCCCAGGACCAGCCCCCTTTCATCTTCTTTCCCTATGCTGTACACGGCTGGAATCAGCACTGGATACCCTGGTTTATTGCCTGCAGCCCTTTTCCAAGCAGAACTGGGCTCCTACCTCCTTAGTTTAGTTTGCTGGTGTTGTAAGGAAGTGGTGGGAGTGGGCTGAGAGCTCAGGACCAGGCCTTGAAGCCACAAAGTGTAAGAATGTTCCCCTGCTTGTTTTCTTTTTCAAAGTTTTAAACAGAAAAAAAAAAAAAAAAAACAGAAGCAAAACCCAACCTGTTCGTCTTTAAGCTATCAGAACAGCTGTTGGTGCTGCCCCTAGTGCTGTGGCTGAAGGTATTAAAAAGGCTGACTCTGAAATACCAGCTTAAACATAATGCAGAAAGGCCCCCCAAGCACAAAAGTGGGGATGCACAAAGGCATTTCCCATGTACAATTGAGATGTTTTTTTAAGGCCACTTACATCCTGCTCCCTGCTGCTATGAGGGTTTAAACACTTCATCTTTGCATCCAGGATCTTAATGGCATGTAAGTACAACTCCAGACTTCTACACCCTATTAAAATTAAATGCAGTGCGTGTCTCCTGCAGTGTTTTATCTTGCTCAGGGCTGGGGACTGTATCACCGTCTGCAGCATGTGTCCAAGCCCAGCCTGACTCATCTCTGTCAGAGTTGCTTTCATCCCGTTGTCCAGTGCAGACAGACCTTTGCTATCAGATCCCCCTGGACTGCTCTAGACCACATGCCTCACAAGGCTGTGCTCTCCCTTGTTGCTGAAACCTTACCAGAGCACTGCAACATCTGATGGGTCTGGGGTTTATTTTGCTCCGGGAAGACCCCACAGGCAGCTCCTGGGTTTTCTTGTCAGTGCTCAGTTCCAGTCACTGGAGCTGTGGGCTTGTTACTGGGAATAGGAAGGCAGGCCGAAATAGACCCTTAACAGATTACTTCTGTAAATTACAGAGGCAAGAAACTGAAACAGTTTAAGCATTAAAGAACATGAATAATTCACTACGGTTACTCGGTAATTAATTCACATTAATTAATTCACTAATTCACATTAGTGAATGTGGTCACTAACAGCTTTAACCTTAGATGTGTAAGAGCTGCTGAAGCAGGAGCCAGCTGCATAAACCCATCTGGGTGGGACCTAGAAAGAAGCAAGTAAGTCATTTTACTCTGTGCACAGTGTCTCCCACAATACTCCTGAGAGTCAATGCAAGTGCAAACTACCAGCTTTAAAACAATGACAAAGAAGTGGCACAACCTGCGAGAGGGAGCATATCACGAAGTTCCACAAAGTTTCATAAATCAACTACAACTTGGGTGTCTCCCTCAAATTATTTAGGAAAAAAGGCAGAAATACTTTACACTTTCAATCCAGTTTACACTCAACTGCAGGAGGCCAGGATACTACAGCTGTTGTCCTACTGCTTTCAAAAGCATGAAAAGCCAGACTCCACATCCTGAACCAGCATTTTCATAGCAGCTGGTGGCTGCTGGGCCTGCATTTGACCTACCAAAGCTGTGATTGTGTATGCATGTACATTAAACTCAATGCTGGTTCTTTCCAGAAGCACAGTTGGGGTGCTCTTACACAACCAATAGCCCCTGGACTTGCCTTTCCTAGTCAAGCTTGCTTTGGCAAACCTCTTCTGAAAGATCTTGCAGTGCAGTAGGTCCAGACAACTCTGCTAGTTCCCAAATGGGGTTGCAAGTAGAAACAGGAAGCAACATTTGTTCACCTAAACTTCAATTAACCAGACAGGCAAAGTACAGTTCAGCCATTCAAGACACTTGTCTAGACTGCTTGAACTAGCCCTCACTCCTCCTCCTTAAGAGGGCAGTGACCCTCGCTGTGGGGCACCTTGCAGGCCCTGGGCTCAGGAGAGGAGGTGCAGCAGTTCCAGCACTGCCTCAGCAGCTGCCAAGTGACACCCGCCCAGTTTTGCTGCAAGGGCAACAGACCTCACTTCCGGCCTTGTAAATGGGAGCCTCCTGGCCTGGCCTCCTAGGGCAGCAGATGGCAAATATCATGCATAATACCCCAAAATGTTAAAGAGTCAACAATCCTAACCAGAGCCATGGGAGGTGGTGGGTCTGTCTAAAAATGGCCTGCTCAGGTCTTCGAGTGTGTTGTAACCCACCTTTCGCGTGCCCAGACAGGTCAGTCTGTAAAGTGGGCACAGCCAGTTGAAGGGCTGAGAACTATGTGGTTCCACAAGCTGTTTTACAGAGCCATCTCCAAGCATTTCAACCTCTGTATCACTTCAGCGGTATCAGTTCTCTATGTCACAACGTTAATGGTTTACTCAGGCATATAAAGCAGGGAGGCTGTGTTTTAAAGCAACGTTCTTCCATGGAAACCCATTGCTCCCAGGAATTTCAGACACTGCTGTATTAACTGGCTGTTTGAAAGGTAAATGAGAAATTTACCAGGTCATTTTGGGACCTGGTAAAGATGCTGCACTAACTTGTTTGATAAAAGCAAAGTACAGGGACATTTTTAGCATCAGTGGGACTTTTTTTTAGCCCTCTTAGACTGCATTTCTGCATTTTCCCCAAACTTACTCCCAAACCCAGTCGTTTGTGAGTCAGGTTAAAGGAGAACTTACCGCACCAAGGAAGGGGTGTTTAATGCAGTAGTGGAAGTTTTGTAGGAATGCACAGATCAAATGACAAAATACAGAGAGCAGAAGGCAGTTTGATTTAAGAGTCTTCCACAAGAGACTGCTTGTGGCGATGCTACACTCTTCTAGCAAGCAAAAAACTGACTGTAGGTCAATCCAGTCAGCCTTAAGAGGTTGCGCCATAAAATTAGCATCCACAGAATCAAGAGACAGGTTCAAACCATTGCATTGCCAACCCTGAAAGACAGCCAGAACGTTTGCCACTGCTGCTTGCTTCATCGGAGTGAAGGAATGATTCCTCTGTTCAGCAGCAACAAATTTTTGTAATTAGTATTCATCCAGCCCTCCCTTGTGCACGAGAAACAAGGGTTCTCCTGCACACCCTGAGCCTCTTTGAACACTGTTTGGGCAGGTCTCATCGATCCAGACTGCGCTTCTGAGCTGCTTCTGAACACACATTCCTGAGGAGATTGATCACAGACCTCGGGTCTGCACTCTTCATAATAGCACTGCCAGACACGATCATATTGGCACCTGCCTGAAAGACATGGGACACCCACTCAGTCACGTGGAAATAGAGCCACTGCTTACAGTTTTCCTGTTGCAAAGCACTTAATGAGGTAGTGAATTCTGGGCTGGTGGCAAACAAGAGCTACTTATGGGACATGAGTGATATACTTCTAACTATAACCCCAAAGTAAATTAGAAAAGACAGCTCTTTCCCCCTCTGTCTTCCTCACTGCTCCTATTTACCTGAACATACAAGAAACAAACAACTTCTCTAGCTTCATTAGCCATTATTGAAAAAAGGCACAAGATCAGACCTCAAGTAGATTTTGATATTAGGTGTCTAAGTGTGTTCCCTCTGAAAACTTAACAGTCAAAATTCCTCCTAAGCTTTATTTTCTGGGAGTTGATCAAGTGTGTTAGCATAGTGACTGAGAATGGTACTCTGCTGCGACCTCTTACCTCTGCACATTTATGGATGGTGTCAGGCCCAACTCCTCCATCCACTTCTATATCCAAGGAGGGAAACTGTGTCCTAAGCCACTGAACCTGACGAACCATATAAAAAGGTGGGCACTGAGATCCACATTGAGTTGCCACCATCACATACACCTTCTTACACATCTAGACAAGGTTTATTTACTTCAGCACTACACTCCATACTGTTAAGTAGCTTTTAGCTCAATAAACATCGTTTACCTTTGGCATCATGTCTTCCATAAATTTTTGCCCTCCGAACCCAGGTTCTACCGTCATGACCAAAGCCATGTCTATCTGATTGGCCCAAGGTGCCAAATGTTCAACTGTAGTGCCAGGTTTGATGGCCAAGCCAACCTGTGGGAAGTAAGACAAATCCAAGTGCACCTGAGGATGGCAGCAAGGCTGGCCTGAGCTCAGCGCAGGCTTCTAGGAAAGTATTTGTTTGTTTCTCTAAGCTCTGGAAGAACAAGCTGCTTTACTCAAACATTCCCAATTTTCTTCTCTAAAATTAAAGACTGACTTCATGCAGGGAGTGTTAGGGCTGCATAATGCCAATGCCTGACCACCTGAATATCAGACCATCCTAAGCTGGAAGGGACCCACAGGGGTCACCGAGTCCAAGTCCTGGCCCTGCACAGACACCCCAACAATCCCACCACGTACCCGAGAGCACTGTCCAAATGCTCCTTGAGCTTGGGGCCTGGAGAGTCTGTTCCAGTGCCCAACCACCCTGCGGATGAAGAAGCCTTTCCATCTCAAACCTGCCCTGACTGAGATTCATGCCATTCCCTCAGGTCCGGAGGGAACAGTCCCTGGTCGGCAGAGAGAACCCGCCAGTCAGGTGAGGACAGACTGTGCTCCCCTCACCTTCATGCCGTTCTCCCGAATGTCCTTTATCAGCGCCCCGGGATTGTCCGTCGCCTCCAGATGGAAGGTGTACTGGTTCGCGCCGGCGACTGCCATGGGCTTGACCCACTGCTCGGGCCTGGCCACCATCATGTGCATGTCTGGAAGAGGGAGGCGGGCGGGGAGCTGGGCCCGGGTCCCGCAGCGCCCGGGCGGCGCCCCGCGGCCCGCGGCCCTTACCGAAGAAGGGCTCCTGGCCCAGCTGCTTGCGCAGGCTCTCCACGACGGGGTGGCCGAAGGTGATGTTCGGGACGAAGTGTCTTGGGGCCGAAGAGAGAGACGCGCCCACCCGCGGGTTACCCCGGGCCGGGCCGGGCGGGGCGNGGGCCGCCATGGCGCAAATGGCGCCGCCTGAGGGGCCCGGCCCGCCTGGGGAGGCGCTTTGGGCTCCCAGCAGAGCGCGTGTTGTCGCCCCAAAGCGCAGTTCCACCCCCGGGTGGCGGGGCCGCGGTCAGAGCCCCTCCCCTTCCCCGGGCGCGTTCTACCCAGCGCTGTCGGTATCCCCGCGCAGAACTCGGAGAGGGCCGCGTTGCACAAGAGGCTCAAACACAGAACTCTGTCCTTTGCCGTCACTGCTTTATATTGAGCCCTCGCGGCAAGGTTTGCATAAAATGCTGAGGCAAAGGGGACCGACAGACACACGGACACGACGGGCACAGCCGGACATGACATGCGCCTAAGGCCTCTAACACTAAAGCAGCATCGTCTGTCTCCACAGCAGAAACACACCGGTTCTGGCACGGGGAGACTGAAGGAGAGCGCAGGCCAGCTGAAGCACTTCGTACGCACCTCATCAGGACAGCATTAAGCGGACAGTAAAACGAGAGAAGTCAGGCTGATGGGCCTGCCCGCCTGCCTGTGCCACCCCTCAGCAAACATCCCACAAAACCAAAGCCAGCTGCCTGGCCAGCTGGATAAAACTAAATCATGGATTACATCACTTCTAAGCTGCATTGATTTCTAGCAGGTAGCCATTAAAAAGAGGCATTTTAGTCCTTGCTATGGCTTACTACTGTGCATTCACCATGGACAGTGAAAACTTGGAACAGTTATTACATACACTGAACTAAATGAAGTAAATCACAGTTATTTTGTCATTGTCAGGATAGAGTACTGTGGTGATGCCTCTACTTTCCATTAAGGAAGATGCTTCCTTCTCATTTTCAGCAGAAAAGGTCGCCATGAATTCTGTGTGCTGTCTCAGCTCACCCAAAGCTCTCCTCCCTGCAGCTGCAGGTGACCCTGGGACTTGAATGTGAAGCTATGTGCTTCCTCATTTGTGCGTCACCGTTAATAAAACTTACCCTCTGGAATTCAGCAATTCTTGGAGCGACCTCTGAGCTAGAAGCTAATCCAAAGGAGTCTCCTGCAGTAGCTGGCACTGGCTCCAGTGCACTGAGGAGATAAGAAGCAGTACAGCACATTCTGATAAGCAGAGGAAGCAGTTTGTTGTTCAGGACGTACATCAGGGTACCGAATCACCTCTCTTAGAAAACCAGGTGCCCTTTGGAGCTGTACTGGTGCACCACCTGTACATTACATATCCCCATATATATGTGGATATAGGTGGTGCACTATAAAAATAGTTGCCTTTTCAGCCCTGCTTTTCCCCAGAGGGCTGTCTCCATCTCTCACCAATGCACTGGTAGTGGAGTATGCTCAGCACCTGGGAGGAGGATGGCTTTTGCTTTCTTCGGAGCTTTAATGTGTGTGAGTTCACTCACCAAACTGGTGTGCACAGCTCCCATCAAATCTGAGCATTTGGCAAATGCCAGGCAGTGCAGCCTGAGGCTCCCTAAGCTTCTGCAGGCTGAAACCTGCTGTCAGGTTTGTGGTTAATTTTCCAAGCCACAGTAAAACCTGCGTGCTGTATCACAGCCGTGAGGCAGCTGTTCGTGTGGCTGTATTTTAGCAGCTATTTCAGAGCTGTTGAGGAGAGATGCAAGTCCTTTCTTGGGAAATGGCTGGGAGGATATAATTTTGCTCTTAAGGCTGTTTTACTCTGTGTGTTTTACTCTGTGTGTGTCCAAATGACAAGCCCTGAGGAGCCAAACGGGTAATTAGCACATTTTAGATACTCTCTCAGGATGATCCAAACCATTTTTCTCTGCATAGTAATGCTGTGATTATAAACTCCAGTTCTTCTAACATAAGCTGAAAAAGGCAGTGTATGATTCCCAAAGCAGTGGGTAACTTCGGGCCTTGTTGATGATTTCATTGTTTCACAGCTGTTTTGCAGTTTGCCCATCAGCAGCCAGTGGCTAAATTCACATTTCAGTATAATTTCATTATACTGGAGAAGAGCCCGTAACTCAGCTGGGACTTCAGCTGATCCCCCTGAGGCTCTCCCCCTTCTGTAAATGTTACATACACATATTTAACACTTGCATCTATGATCACTACATACATAAAATTGAACCTTTTTAAATACAATCTCAACATGCCAAAAATAGATCATTTCATCAAGGTTTCTGCCCTGCAATAGCCATCTTGCTTTTACAATGTATATATATATATTTGTATTTTTATATATAGGAACATGAAAATACCATATATAAGTATTTACTTTAAATCCCTCTATCTAAGTACATCTGACAGAGTTGGTGGAGCAGTTGCTTGGGACCATGTGGTTTCTTGGGGTTTTTTTTAAGTGGTGGAGATGAATTTCTCAGTACATTTAAGCAGGACACTGTGGGCTATTTATACAACCTGCAGATCACTCAGCCCCTGCCCATCTGTATTTGTGCACAGCAGGTGCATTCCTGCTTACTGTATGCACTGTATTTGGTTTTACAGAGCAAATATTTTTGTAGCACAAGGGCAATATCTTATAGAGTGGAATGAAACTAACAGATGAAAATAAGCTGAAATGAAGCCTGCAGTGCCATCCAAAAAAAACCAAAAAAACCCCAAAAAACCAAAAAAAGGCATCTAATTGCTTCCTGGCACTTATTGTTGCTCTGCAAGTTAGAAACAATGGTCCCAAGCTTGTGAAAATCAAGCTTTAGATTGGTACTTTCTGTCAGTGTTTTCACTGTCAATACCAAGGTGTAAGAGCCTTGGATTCAGCTGCTATATAGCCCTCCTCTCAAAAACACTACAAAAATAAATATTGGGCACAATCTCAGAAGAGGCTTTTCTGTCTCAGAGAGTCCAACAGCCTGTTACCCATAAGGCTGCTGATCACAGTATCTGGCTGCCAGATCAAGGCTCTATGGACCACATGTTTGCCTACACACCCCTACCCTGAGAATTTAGTACAAATTCTCTTACCCTGTGGTCTTGCCCTGAACTGAAATAGATTTCACAAACAGAATTTGCCAGTCTATAGCAACTGGCTGATAGCTATTTTCTTATAATAAGGATAATAAAGTGCTCTGGTTTTAATTAGTTACTAGTTAGCAGGGAATTCTAAGGAGAAGGTACACTTTCTCTTCCTTCTCCCACTATGGCACTTCCACGGGAATTAAACATGAGATTCATCCAGATCAATGTCCGTCTCCCCGAGCTCCACGTGTGTGAAGCTGAAGTGAGTGGCCAGCAAGGGGTTCTCCATCCCGTTGTCCTCACTGATGTGAAGGACAGTGTCCCCATGCTGCAGCAAGCTGGTGGTCTCAAGGCCAGTGTAGTCCTCAGTGTCAGAGAGCTGCGTGGGTGGGGTGCTCTGTGCTGTTGTTGGCCAGGAGTCCAAGCCCTCCTCTTTTTCCTTCTTCTCAGCAGAGAGTGCCTCTCTCTGCAATTGAGGAGAGCTGGTGGTCAGGTTTAGAGAAGGTGGGAGGGAGAGGGCGAAAAAAGCAAAGGAAAGTCTATAAAATATTTTCTCATTCAGAAATACACTTTACCGTAAAGGACCAGGTGTTTTCAGATTATAAACCCCTCAGAATTATAGCCCTAACAATGATATATTTCTGCTGGTGAATCAAAATTTCAGTCATCAACACTTCCTTATTGCATCAATTTTAGCATATGGCTTCAAACTGAAAGAGTATGTTTAGATTAGATATTAGGAAAAAATTTTTCCCTGTAAGGGTGGTGAGGCACTGGCACAGGTTGCCCAGACAAGTTGTAGATGCCTCATCCCTGGAAGTATTCAAGGTTAGGTTTGATGGGGCTTGGAGCAGCCTGGCCTAGTGGAAGGTGTCCTTGCCCATGGCATGAGACAATCTTTAAGGTCCCTTCCAATCCAAACCACTCTGTGATTCATTCTATGATTCTGAAGACAGGGGTCTTTCATGGCAAAGGACACAATCCCAAAAGACACAGGATATCTGGGCATATAGAAGTGATTTCAATGTCACTGATGTGTTGAAGGAATGACTGGGATTGTCCCTGTACTGTCCTCAGTTGTGTCCAACAGAGAAAAAAGTTAGACAGGCAATCTCTTTTGCGGTGTGATGCTTTTGCTAAAACAGTCCTTGCCAAGTGACTCAGATGGAGCAAGGGGGACAGACACACGTGATGAACCTCTCAGTCATATTACCTGGCCAGTGGCCTGGCTGTGGAGATCGGCTACAACGATGGCAGGCGAGGAGGTCAGCACAGGTTTGTTGAGGGGCTCCTGCCCGCTGGTCGCTGGGGGGCTGCTGCGACCACAGCCTGGTTGCTGAGCCACCAGAGCTGGAGGGTCCCCTGGGCAGGCAGGTGGAGCCTCGGGCTGCGCTTCAGTGAAAGTCACCGACCGCTTCTGCTCCACTGAAGGGTACAGAGCCCAGAAAATCGAGGGTTAACATTTGGGAAATAAAACACAACAAGAAAAGACAAGAGAGAATCCTTGGAGTTTTTGCAAGACAGGATTCATGGTTCATTTCATCTTTATAACCTGTCTGACATCTAATCTAAAACCTTTTACCCTGGGCTTTCTCTGCAACCACGGAAAGAGTCCTGATGTCTGTCCAGCACACCTATCTTTGTCATGGCTTGGTGAGACAAATGCCACCCTTAACATATCTCCATCCTAAAAGAATGAGTTTAATTCCCATGTGAGTTAAGCATTTCTGCCCTCAAATAAGAAAGAAAAACTGTCATGAAAATATACAGCGGAATTGCCTGAGATTTTGCAGGAAATCTGAGAAAAAAGTGTTGCTGATGGCCGCTCCTTCCTGCAGACTAAGTCCCATATCCAGGAACAGCAGAAGAGTGCAGGGTGAAGACAGCCAGACAGCCTAACAGTAAAACTGATATCCCTGCTCCTGCTCTTAATTATTTTGGATTAAATTTAATGTTTCAAACATCTCCAGCAGTGCCGTTGCCCCAGCACACTCCTGCTAAGCTGTTAGGAACCCAGAAAGTTCACAAGCAACCTTTGCTTTTCCAGGTGTTTCCTCCAAAGCTCGCTGCTCACTTCAGAACACAGCCACCTACTCTGCTTGGCAGTACTGACACTTGAAAATGTACAGCATGGACTGGAACAGTCCAACATTCATTTCCATGTATAATCCTTAAAGCTCTGCACTGCTAAGCTTATGAATGATGGGACATTTCCTTCTTTCTACTACTCTCAATAGCACCTTCAAAACTTGCACTTCTAGAGGTTTTGAACAAGGCATCCTGACTAGAGAATACCTGTCCCCCAAATTCTTCACAACTCCTGGAGACAAGATCGTTCATTGTCCACATTCTCCTTCACCTTGAAAAGCTCTGGAGAAATCATCAAAGGGTTTTGAGGGACTGGTTTTGTGATAGGGAATCTACTTTTTAGGAAAAAGGGTGAAGCTCCTGGGCCTTCACTTCAATATAGGCTACTAACAACCTACTATTCCTTTCAACTAAAGCAACAATACAGCACTTTCTAGTTTCCAGTGTGAAGTGCTGGTTCTAGGAATGCAGCACTGCCCTACCACAGGGTTTAGGCTTTGGCTGGATGCTCCGTCTTGTGGTGGAAAGTCGAGCTCCGTGACGACTCCGAGGCTCGGTTTGAGTTTTCTGACGTGACAGCAGTGGTCGTCGAAGCTAAATGTTGGGAGAGAGAGTTAGCTGATGTATGGTCACATATTGCACAGCTGCTCCTCTGAAAGGAGAACAGATCGTCCTTGTCTGTTCCTTTAGATGTCCATTCACTCTGCTTTTAACAGATACGTGTTTTAAGGGTTCCATGGCTCAGATACCCCCTTCATATGAACCTCTGGTCTTTGTGCCTTTTCAGTTTAAACACTGAATGTAATGTCATGCAGGCTGTGTGACCATGACTTAATAATAATTTTTAAAAAAGCCTGCAAAGGACAAGATTGAGGAATTTAAAACAAAGGGCACCTCCTCTCTTAGGCGTTTTGTCCAACCTCACAGCTACGACCTGTGCTCTGGTTCCTGCTAACTCAAGGGACTGCACTAATATAACACAAATTAGGTAGAAGGGGCACGTCACATCCACAAATCATGTCCAAAGAGACACAGATGAGAAAAGCCAAAGCAAATCAGACAGCATTTAATGCCTGTGTTCTCACCTGCCGCAGGCCTCTCTTCCGCCCCAGGGGCTGCTGAAGAAGAAGGTTCTGCTGTCCTGGCTCACTCTGCACACTTGCCACCCTGTTAGATGTTGACAGCATTAGGCCAAGCTCAGAAGCACCCTGTATAACTAGGAGGTGTCCTGGCAATTTGGACTAAAATAAATAAATAAATAATAGGTCAACCAACCACTAATGGCACAGTCACTTCAAAGAGCAGTACTGTCTTTGAAGGATGGGAGGGACGTGTCTGTTGGGTTGTGGCTTCCAGGGCTTAGGAAAGGGTGGGAGGTGGAGTCATGGCATTCAGGACTTGGCCACGCAGAGGTAGCATCGAAATATAAATAACTGCAGATTTCAGTTTTCAGTCATTGATTGATGCATCCCATTGAGCACCACTCACTTCTCTGCACCCTTTGCCACATCAGTGAAGGCAAGAACATCAGCTTCCTAGCTCAAGTCTTCTTGTTTGCTTTTCCTTTTTTCAAGGACAGTGTTGTAAAAGCTGGTTTTTTCCCTCCCAAATAGACTCCGTGGCCTCATCACAATTTTGTCATCTGGTTTTGATTTCAGTAATTTAAGTAAACAAACAAAAAACAAATACAAAGTGACAAAGGATCCATTGACATAATGGATGCATGAGTTATATGAACAAGGCCCCACACTCAACACTTGCAGTCTTAAGTCTTTTTGTGGCTAACAAAGAAAAGAGACAAGTGAATGAAAATTATATATATATATATATCAACACAACTTTTTTGTTTTAAGTATATTGGCACAAAATATCCAAAAACTTGCAGTAGAAGAATCTTTAGCAATAAAACATACTTAGCTACATATAGTCTCATTCTATCATTCAACTGACCAACTACTTAATATAAAAATACCACCCTCCCCTCATCTTTATTAAAGCACCTCCTAACAGTTAAAGACTGGTCATGTAGCAGCCACAAAACACTTCAGTTGAATGAACTATGTCTGAGAGACACATGGCTGCAACAGCCACTAACATTTAAGATGGACTTCTTTTAACTCAGGCAGCTACTTTCTTAGGCCAGGCTGGAATCAAGCCCCATGTCGTACAACTTCCAGCTATATCTGGTATGCACTGTTGAAGATTCAGTATTGCAATCCATTTTGACTTTGGTCTGCATTAATCTAAAGGAAAACAACATTCTTTTCTCTAGATGTTTCCCTTGGATCTCCCTGGAATTGCTCAGTACCAATAGGAGAGTGGAGGAAGAAAAACCTCGGGACAGACAAGACATGAAGGATGTCTGTGGAGAGGCTTAAAAAGCTTAAGCAGCTCATTCATCAGTTTGGAAGAAGTTATCAATTGCCCTTAGAAGGTTTGGTGGGACAGAACATGAGGGCTTCGTGCTCTGCTTTGGGGCAAAGTCTGATTACCCAACCTGAAAGTCCTATTTCTTCCTCCATTATCATTTAAAGTAAAGCCAGAATTTTCACTAAACCGTATCTGTGTGTTTCTATCCGCTCTACTGGGGAGACAGTGGGAAACCTCAAGGACAGAGATATCCTGGGATCCTGAAGCTGTTTCTCTTTTGGTTGTCTGACTACTAATCATCCTGTACATGCCCTCAGCAATCTCACCACAGCTGCAGTCACTTAGGGAAAAAAAGGGAAAGCTTCTGCAAGCTCAAAGCCAGAAAAAAAAAGATATATTTGAGTCCTTTTCTCCCATTTCTTCAAATGAGATCACCAGTTCCTGGAACATGTATCCCAGCTTTTCCACAGGGCACTGACATGATTTACCTACCAGATATCCTAACCATCATGCAAACACCCACCTAGGGATAAGCAGAGCCCTCAAAGTTACTCCCTGTTGGCAGGACTGTGTTCTTGACTCAGACAGTAACTGCAGCACATGTGACTTGCAGGTCCGGAAGCAAGACATCACTTCTTATTAAAGCAAAGAGACTGCACCTTAATTAGTCTTTAGATTTCTGATCCAGACTACCTGAAATTACAGCTTGGAGAATGTCTTTAATCTTCTGTTTCTAGGATTACATAAAAACTTATTATTCTGAATTTTCAGATGTTTTAGAGGGCTTACTCATATGTGAATGAAGTAGGAATTAGATGGAGAAGGTCTTGAAAAAATAATTTTCTACTGGACTAGCTTTTGAGAACAGTTGCAATTTCTGATGAAGGTAACCAAGTTCCATGAGTGAGGAGACATAAATGTCTATAGCAGAAAGACTACATACATTCAGTACAAAACAATTTACAGTGCTGAAATAAACTCAGTTCACATGTGTTATGAAAACACTTTGAAAAAGTCATTAGATAAAGTATGTGCATGGACTGCACCAGGGCACAGAGGCTATACTTGAGCTAAAAAACTATTCCATGGAGTAACTGAGGACAAACAATAGGTGACCAGAACAAAGACTGGACTTTCTGTTTTCCTGCTGGACTCTCTGATTTTCAGCTTGGCTTGTATCATAAGTGAAGTGAGTAAAGTGAGCTGATAGATGTTTATTTTCAGTACTGAATCATCACACAAATTGGTGTAATTTGGGATGATCTTAGGAGCTGAAATTGCAGATACCCCAGATTTTGAAGACGGGAAGGAGAGAGAATCATAAAGACCACAAATTTCAGATTAGTTACTGAATTTTCAGATACAACCTTTCCCACCCTGAGGGTTTGTGTGGGTTTCTTTTCACATCAAAGAGCAGCACTACTGATCTTGTTTCCATGAAAATGAGTGTGGCAGGCAGAGGGTTGGCTCTGTGCAGTCTGCCCTCCCTCCTTTTCTTTCTCACCTTGTTTACCAGACCTGACAAGGAATACACTGTTTTTTCTGGCAGCCCGTAGGACCCAGCCAAGGAACACTGAATCAAATGCCATTTCAGCTGACAGTATATTTTCTTCCCATGGCAATGTGATCAATAGGAATCGGTTTTCTGCAGGACATAAGCCAGATTTATTTGGAATAACAAGCCAGATTTTTTTTCCTACCCAACACAAAGATGCTCTGTCATTCTCTGAGTATCTCTGTCAGGGGTTTATCTGCACGATAATGTTACTCCCATTACACAGGGCAGAGACAGGTGAGCAAAAGATCAAATGAACCCAACTTTATGGATGCATCTTGCCAGTACTACAAGGAATGACAGCCAATGCAGTCACACAGTGGGGGGCCAAAACAAACTTTGTCAGGTTGGCACATACAAGATGCTCAGGAATTACAAGAAACCATGCTGGCAAAAAACCATCAAACAAAAAAAAACCAACAAAACCCACCAAAAAACAAAACAACAAAAAAACAGAAACCAAAACCCAAACAAAACAGAGACAAAGGAAGCAAGGAGTTTAAAAGTCTGTTAAAAAGGATGTACGTGCTTGCCATGCCATGATGGTGGAACATCATACATAGTTTTTGTCCCAAGACATCTGAATGAGAGGGCTACTGGACAAAAGCAGCAGAGAATGGGTTAAATGTGTTGTATTCCCAGACACATCCCAGCCTAGATCTGCTGCTGGAATTGCCCTGGAAATGTGAATTCATTCTGATTTTTTTGTATTAGGCACCATTAAGCCAAGAAAGGCACCATGACAAACATCACAGGGAAATGTGTTTGTGCGACAGGTTTCCATTACAGTGGCTTCTCTTTCATCTTCCTTTCTGATTTGGGAAAATATCCTGTTCTCTTAGATTATAACCACAGCAGATCACGATGCTGGACACATATGCTCCTCAGCCCTGTACCCCATGCTGTCTGAGAACGTCAGTGCTCTCCCCTTCCTGTCTTCCCTGCTTTTCTACATGGCTGGCTTCTAATTGCTATAGAACAAAGGCAAACACACTTTAGTATTTTTTGGTTTTGTCACTATTTGTTTCATTTATTTAAGATTCCTACCTTTCATAAGGCTCTAGTCCCTAGTAAATATGATTTATGCCTTTATGTCAGTTATGACTAGACATCAGCTTTGAATTCAGAAGGCAATCCTAAACAGTTACTGTTGTGCTACAGCCAAAATCAAAGTTATGTAAAAAAACCTCAAGCCTGCTTTATTCGAAACTAATGTTCCTGAATGTAAAACCAAATACATTCTGTCCTATGATCCCCACAGAACAATGAGCTCCTGCAAACATCTGTGTTATTAATCCTGTCCTTTAGAGGAAGAATCCAATTTGCTCATCTAGTGAAGCAATTGAAACATCTTTTCCTCCTCACAAAGTTCTAACCTAGCCTTTTCCGACACATTTGCAGCATTTCCCTGTCTTCTTTCCTTCTAAGGGATTGCAGTGCTGATGCTCCTCCTTCAGATGTGAGTGCCTGGTACTGGAAAAGGGTAATAAGCCTCAGCACAACTGACTCCCAAGTACATCTGCCAACCTCTGTGCCACAGGACAGGGTGGAGAATAGTGTCCTGGTCCCTAGAGAAAATTCGTGTGACAGGAATTATTAGGAACCCATTGTGCAGCCGATTACATTTCAGGGTTCGAAATAAATTATTGTGTTTGAACTAATCTATTAACTTAGTTGTCTCATGTTCTTCAGCCTCACCACAGTAATTAGGTGTGACTCCCACCCACTTAACAAGATCAAAACATTTCAAAATCAACAATGATGTAACCTGGTCATTATGGCTTTAACTCAGATACGGACCTTCTCCTCCATCCTTCTCGACTGCAGTGAGTTTTTTAGCTCTGCTAAAGGGACAACATGGAAGTTCTTTGACTGAATGATTTCTGTTCTCTTTAGTGGCCCCCAACATGTTCAGATGACATGCAATCTATCCTACTTTATTACAAAACCAGGTAACAATATTCTTGCCTCTGCCAAGAAGCCGATGTCTTTTCCCCAGCACCACTCCTACAGCAGCACCAATTAGAGACCAGTCTGCTAAAGCAGGGTTTACACACACAAAGGACACCATGAATCATGGGATGAACTCAGTGATACCACCAATGATAAACCCTCCATTGTCAGTCAGTGAAAATGAACAAACACAGCAGCCTGTCACCACCCCAAAAAGCCACTACCCTCATCTAAACCCAAGCTAACAAAACAAACCATTCACACAAACGCGTGTCAACATATCCACAGCTTCCAGCGGTGCAGGAATGAAACAGTGTGTTACCCTCCCTGTTGCCAGTGTAAGGGGCCGTGTTCTCCTGGAAGGAAATAGTGATGCTCTTGGGACTAACGACAGCTTTCCAACCTCAGGAGGATGGGTTGAAAGGCTGGAGCACAGCAGCAGGACAGGAAGAATGATTAAGACGACTGAGCTGGCTGTTAAAGGTGCAGCCTTCCCTTCCCTGACACATTTGACACACCATCCCTGTGTGTTCCCCTGCCCACAGGTAATGGGGAACAGCTTGACCTGAACTCCAGCACTTACAGGGCAATTTTAAATATATATTAATGGTGTCCACCTGCAAGATTTCTAAGGTGTCATTTGAGAATTGGAAATGATTTGTAAAAATAACGAGAATTACTGTAAAGTATGCACAGAGCACTATATTCCACAGGATTTAGCATATTAGTTTTAATAAGGAGTGATAAAGAACAGAGCTTGATAGTGTTATTTTAGTTTAGTCTTTTGTGGTGACAGCATTGTGAGATGAATGGAAAAACAGATGTCTCTGTTTTATATAAGGCTCCAGACTAATGTTTATAACAGGCTACAGCTAGTGCCTCATGGATAATCTTTCTCATGCCTTTCAAGCAATTGCTAAACAAGGGGAAAACCTCTAGGCCAGCCCACTGCTTTACTCACTACAGCTTTTTCTTTCCCTTTCCCCTTAGCCTCCTCAAAGTTATTGGCAATCAAAGCTGAAAACTGAAGGTGGGTTGCTACACCTTTGACTTGCAGGCCTGAATATTGATGAGCCACAAGAGACAGAGATGGAAAGAGTGACAAAAGGTGAGGGGAAGAGACAGGAGGTTGGAAACGGCTCATTTCCCAAAACACACACTGACAGACAGGTAGTGTTGACACTGTACCTAGAGAGGCTGCCCTCAGTGGCCAGGCTCGGGGAGTCATCGAGGACATTAGGTTCACTGCAGGAGGGGCAGGGAGATTAAGAATTTAGGGAAAGAAAATGCAAAAAGCATGCGCTTGTCTCTGTTTTCAAGGGAAAAATATCAACGGAATAAAAAAGTAAAAAAGGACGGTAACATTAATTGGTCTCACACGCTCAACAGCACATATATGACTCAGAGAAGCTGAAAGAACATCTGATCACAGGAGCAGTCTTTTAAGGGAGTTTACACTGCATGGAACCTTCTACATCTCTGCTGACATCTGGGGAGCTGAGAAGTTCAGCAGGATGTGTTTCCACAGGAAATAAGGGCAGGGAACTATTTTCAAAGCCATTTTCCTGCAGCATTTTCATTTATTTGTTTTGTTTACTTCCAGCTTAATAGAAAGCTTTTTTCCTTGCCCCTTCCCCATGAGCCACTTCTTGAGGGAGGGCTAATCTGACTCCCATGAGCTGTAAAACACTCTCCTTCTGTTATCAGTCTAAGGACAAACATCTGGAAAACAAGGTCTTGTAGTTCAGTGATACTGTAAATAAACAGCTGGTGAGGATTCTGGCAAAGGAGTACAAAATCCCATTGCTTTTTCTGCAGTGCAGCCATTGAGCAGAAGCAGCCTGCTCAGCCCATAGGAAAAACATGAAAGAAAGAAAGCAGTCTGCTGGGCTACCAGCAGGAAAGCAGTAATAATATTACTTAGCATTAATTAGTTTACATTTCTGAGGCAGTCTGGAAGTCCAGAAGCCATCCATAACTAAATGATGAAAAGCTATTCTCCTGCTAGGAGACTTAAAAAGTACTTAGGTACTTAAAAAAGTAGAGAGCAAAGATCTCTGGCGATTAAAGTCTTTTTTTCTCATCATCACCATGATTTGGGATTGCACAAAACAAAGATTGCTATCAGTCAGCTGTGACTTATGAAGTTTATACATTGAAGATGGCAGTGAAAGATTGAGAAAAATGCAGCCTTACACATTAATTTTTCAAGAAACAAAGGGATTGAGTTCAAATGAGTTCCTGTAAGCCCTTTTGTGAAAACTCCCAGATAAAATCTATGTAACTTCTCTCTTGTAAATCACCTCTCCTATCTCTGCTGTTATGTACCACAGCTGTTACTTTTCCTTCATGTACCAAGGTTATTTCTTTAATTCCAAGCAAGACTGGAGAGGGGAGAAACATTGTTTGATTTTCCAAGGCTGGTCCAGAGATAATGTAGAATCTATTTTTCAGATGTTCAAAGGAAATAACATAAATTAATCTGTCCATTGTCAGATATCCTTGGACAACTTGTTGCAGACAAATAAAACAATAAACATTGCTTACTTAGGGAAAAAAAATCACATTTAAATACAAAACTTCTATCTACATCTTCTAAAGATGTACGTTTCCGAAATTCCAATCTCTTTCTCATCACCCCATGTTAACCAGGAATAAGGCATTCAAAGTTACTTGTATCAACAAGTATATTTCTGGTTTGAAACAGTATAAAATCCCATCTTTAACCATGGCATTCAGTCTTTGTGGTGAGCCTAGTTACTGTTCTAGGTAGGACAAAGACCACATGGAAGAAAACAAAGTCAATCAAACAGGATGCCTCTGTCCCTTTTCCCAGCTCCTCAAGATTCCTTCCCACTCCCTACACAGATTGGGTGTGGTCCCCTAGTTCAGTGCACAACCACAAAACCATGCTTTCTTTTTGCTATCCAGCAGCAGCAAAGGAAAATAATAATGCTAAGTGTTTCTGAAACTGTCTAAGAGGAAGGTTTCTGTGGATGACAGCTTGTTCTTATGGACTTTACGCAACACAGATCATCCTGGAAAATCATTATTTCCAACCCTGCACCCTTGGTCCAACACTATTCCAGGATGAAGAAATTTAGCACCACTGATTCCACTCTCCGGTCTCCCTGCTGTACCTACGTTATTTCTGCTCTTGTGACTATAATGGGAAAGATGAAAAGCCCATGTTGTTACCTTTGGCTGGGTAACATGCCCACCTCAGTCTGAGGTGCAGACACGCTGGAGAGATGGCTGGAGAACCGCCTCCTTGCAATGGCCCCCATAAGGTATGCTTCTTGTTCACTTACCACACTGGGCATGCTGAGTGAGTCATCTGGAAAGAGAGAGAACAGGAAAGGAGAGGAAACAACCATCCCAAACCCCACCTTCATCTTCACAGTTGTCAAGGGACAACAGGATGCCAAAGGTGTACCCAGCATTTACTTAGCCAGAGCCCAAACCTGCAAATTGGAATATTCCATTAGATTTTATAGTCACAGTGCAGAAAGACATACACGTAAACCTCTGAAGGATGAGTAACCTGGGACACATAGGGCAGGGATTTATCCATGCTTTCAGCTTAAATGGCTCTCAGGAAAATATGTTTGGGGAATTCAGTTTCCACTAGGGCTTAATTCATGTGATTAATAAATTGCATGTTAACATACAGTGTTTCTGGCATAAAAGTTGTAACTGGGCATTTTCCTGCTGTGAAATAAACTGCTACTGTGACATAACAAAGCACTGTTACAAAAAAACCCCAAAACAAAACACATGACATCAAAATGCAGAACTGACACCCTTCAACACACTTTGGGACATGCATCTTAAAATGTCACTGAAAAATCGGATAAATTGACTCAAATACATCATTCTGCAACAGAATTATGCAGAGAGTTGGACTGCAGTCAGGACTGCTTGAAATTTTCAGCGCTGTTTCAAACTGTATAAAGTACCTGGAAGGAAATTACTGTGCTGTGTTTTTTACCAAAACAGCTTTTAATTATAAATAAATAAAACAAAGGGGATGTTTTGTGTAACTTTCTCTTTGACCTTTTCCAATTCTGATGTACAGAAATATTTTATGGCAGCACTAAGCCAAGGCAGAGCTGAGGCAGTAATGCCACAGTGAGATAGGACGATAGCACTTACCATTCCTCATGGTGGCTGAGAATTAAGATGAGGCTGGAACCAGAGTTTGCCCCAGTGAGTAAATGTCTGAGCAATGTATGAGCAGTACAATTCTGGGTGGATTGCACAATGTTTAGAAATGAACCCAGGTAAAATAAAGTTGGGCTGAGCCTGGAAACTTTCAGGCTAACTGTTTTTTTGCAAAAGGCAATCCTCCTGTAACTGCACAGGTCTTTTGAGCCCCCCATTTCCACTGCTTTTGTTTGATGTCTTTGAGGGTCAGCAGTCCTCAAATACAGAAGAGAAGCACTTGAGCTTCAGGCATTAGGCAACCAACCATTGCAGCACCAGAAGCTGGTATCGCTGCTAAAGCAGGGGGAAGCCCAAGCCTGATGACATATGAGCTGAGTTTTCTACCCTGGCTTTAGGTGAAAGACAGCTTAGAAGCAGAGAGAAGGCAAAATTACATGAATAACATGAAACTTAGCTGAAACAACAAACCAATATTCAGGTCATTGCAAATAAGATTCACTATCTCATTCTTTCTAAACTGGCACCAGAAAGCCTGGCAACCTTAGAACCTGCCAGCTGCCCAAAAGGAAGATCAAGCTTTTGTTGTCAGCAGGTTTAAGGCTTAATTTTCTCTTTGTTAGTTGAGTGACACAAGCACACAGACATTCCACCCTGTGGAGAGCACAACTGGATCCCATGCAGCACAAACACATATTCTGTGTCAGAGGATCTGGACAGAAGTGATGAGCAGGAAGTATGAAGATTCTGCAGGTACGGGATCCTAACTACAGAACCACAGGCCCTGCTCACTGTTGTGATGAAGGTCAAAGAGAGGAGTTGTTGCCAAATGCCTCATCAGCACTGTGAGGATTGCATGTCTACCCTGGTCTCAGACACTAAAAACCTGCCTGTGCCCTTCCCTTTTCCTTGCTATGGCTCAGGAGGCACTGAGGAGGTATGTACGACCCAAGCTTTAACACCATAAATGGTGCAGCAACCACACCAATTTCTCAGCCTCATGCTCCTATGGGCCTTTTGTTCACACTTTTGTTCGTATCAGGGGCAGTTCTTTTCCCCTCCCGGTTGACCTGTTGGACACTGAGAAAACACCTTCGCTGCTTGGGGCTTAGCTTGAATCAGCAGCCACGTACTTTCTTCGTCCTCCTCATCCGTGCGGCTCAGTGTGTCCTGCGAGGCCTGCTGGGAAGGCTCACTGTCCTGCTCCCAGACCGTGCCAGTGCCAGTGTTGGAGCGGGACATGGTGGCCAGGCTCAGGCGGTAAGCGGAGGTGGAGGTGCCCACAGTGCTGACGGATGTCTTCCCTTGGTAAGCTGTGCAAGATGGGGAAACCAAACCCAAATCAGTGACGGTACTGGAAATCAACAATGAACCAAGTGTTCCTGACACACGGGGCACCTCATTGTGCCCAAATGAATAGGACAGAAGTGGCAGAGGTGATAAAACACCCACAGCTGCCCTGGCTCACCTCACCTCTCCAAAATCTCTGTTTTTCTTATGCAGTTCAGTTTTTCCAACCTTACTGCCGTATTTTCCAGATCAGCTTCAACCTTTAGGAACATGACAAATTATTGTCAAGGAAAAAAGGCTGAAGCATTTCCTTTTGCTTTCCTAAGAATAAAACACATAAACCCTTTGCTGTGTGTAAGCAGCAGCTGCCATCTCGTGGCAACAGGAGTGACTGTCACAGGAGAAAAGCGTCCCCTCATGCAGGAGAGAATTCAGTGCACCATAATGATGCTGATCTGGACCTCATGGTAGAGAAAAAACAAAGAGACCAAGGGGGGAAAGGAAGAGGCAGATCTGCTGCTGCCAAATAGCAAGACATTTCTGCAAATATGTTTGGCTTTACAGACGCTGCACTGGGGCTGGGGCTGCACAAGCCAGCTGAGACAGCGAGAGCTGGCTGCTGGGGCTGCTGGGGAATAGGACTCAGACTTGGTGGAAGAATAAGTGCATTTCACAACTAACCTGGACTTCTGTTGGCTGTCCAGTGGCAAGGCTGGGCTAGGCATAGGCTCCAGGGGCAGGCTGTATCGCCCCATACCCCACCTACTCAGTGGGCAGGCCTGCCTCACGAGTAGGGGTGAGCAGCTGGTCAAACTGGGCTGATGACCCTGAGCTCTTCCTATGCTCCTTACCTGACCCGCTGTGCACAGCCTCCTTCAGGATCTTCAGCTCGTTGTTGAACTCAGCAATGAGGGAGCTCTTGCAGAGTGGGCGCGGGATGAACCGCCTCTCCAGCTGGTCGGAGATGTGCTGTCGGGCTGTTAGCTCCTCATGGTTCTCAGCTGGCTGTGCCAGCAGCTGCAAAATTGGGACACATTAGCATGGCAAGGAGATGGTGCCCAGGGAACTGGGACTAGTGTCCAGACAAGCTTCAGCCTGAAGACAGCGGGAGGTTTCCATCTGTCTTTTGGGCACAACCTTATATTTGACTGAAGAGATAGTAAAACCTCACTGGCACAGGGTTTATGGGGATGAGGGCTTCCTAATGCTAAGCTATACCCTGGGACATGAGACAGCTCCTTCCTCCACAATGATTTATTCTGTCCAAGAGACAAGGTAGGCTGAGTAAGCTGGAGTACCATGTGCTGGTCTGCTTGATAAGCAGGGAAGAGCTGTGATTAATTTAAGCCCCAGCTGCCTCAGCCTAGCAGCTGTCTGTTCATCCGAAAAAGTCCTGTCAGAACCTTCACACAAGAGATGGAAAGTGGAGTGGTCCTTCCTGGCTGTTTGCTGTACTGGTTTTATGCAAAAGAAATCTCTGGAAGATTTCTGCCAACACCCTCCCAGACTCAGCACATCTACACTACTTTCAAGTGCTTTGAGTATCTTTGTTCTAAAATTAAGTCCACATGCAAACACTCCTGGTCCAGCCTATAGTACTTTCCAACCAGAGAAACTAAGACTAGATGTACTCTGTGGATCAGAGCTCCTGTATGACTGGCATACTCTTCAGTGTTAGCTAGGAAACAGCCCTGTGATCTAGTTTGAAAGGGTTCTCAGGACTTCGAACTTCTGAAGGGTAACTCCCTACATACAGTTCTTCCAAGAGTGCTGTTCCTCTGTTCTCAGCTGAGGAATAAGGGATATTTTGCCCTTGAGGTGTGATCTATCAGGAGCCAAAGCAACTGTTACCTTGCACTGGATGAAGGGCCGAAGGAGCACAAAGATTGGGATCCGTGTTCGTACGATAAAGTCGAGGAAATCCCACAGGGCCAGCCCTCCCACCTTCCGCAGGGCCATCTCTTTGACTTGCAGGCTCAGCCAGTACCACTGGCTGTCCAGCTGGCGTTCAAAGCAAACAAGGATCACCTTCAGGGCTAGAGGAGAACACACACCAGCAAAGGGCAGTCAGAGATGTTACTAGAGTCCCTCACAAGCATTGAGGGAGCAGTGGGGTGGAGGAGGGCCACAGTGGGCACAAACCTACACAGGTGTGCTTGTGTACACATGCACATGCACTCCCACACACCTTGGAGTCACAACTGTCTTTTCTATCAGTCTCCAAACATGGCAGGGAAGAAACAACCAACCTTTTTGTAATAAAGGCCTCAGGAGTCCAATTGTCAGAGAAATTTTCCTAATTCATACTTAAGTTCCTCTGCATTTTCTTGCTCTGCCTTCCCCTCTCCCTCCCTGCAGAGTTCTTTTGTCTTCCCAGGATTCAGGTATTTTGAAAGCAGTGTGGCTGATCAGAAAACCACGAAAATCTGATCAAGCATATCCACACACAGAGTCACTCTCCGAGCACAGTAACCTGCAGGTGATTTATGGGGTAATGAAAAGAACCTTTCTGGCAGTGCAGCTGCCTGAGTCATGGCCACACTGTAATCTAGTATGGTCCAGTAAGTCAAGGGCTGTAGTTCATAAGAGCATTACAAATGGGAATGAACAGCGATGAGGTTCAGAACAATGCTCTGCATTGAAGTGGGCAGTGACCAACACTTGGCTCACAGAAGAGACAAGAACTCTTTCCCCTTCCACGCTCCTCTGGTCTGGAACAAACAGGGAGGCCTGGGAACTGTTGGGGGAAGGTTGACTACTCCATCTTTCTTAATGGGACAGCCAAGACTTCTTAGCTGTCACGCATCCATATCCCCATTTGCTGGGGCAGGGGTCTAAACCAGTGGTGAACTGCCAGTTTTTCATCAGTGTTACCCCATTCCTCAGATACGGGTTAAGAAAGACCTGAATATAAATTTTCAAATAAATGCCCTCACAAAATCAGAAACAGAGAAGCTGTTTTTGAAGGAGTGCTTTGAGAGGAAACTCTCCCTGTTACTGATGCTCTGATACTCTGCAGTGCTGCTGCACCCCAGTCTAATTGTTTTTCTTTCCCTTCACCCGTGGGTAGTGTGTGAGATAATACAGTACCATGCACCATCGTACAGGGAGCAGAGGGCAAACCAGACAGTAAGGACCATTTGTGCAGGGCCAGCAGACAGACAGACCACACCACCTTTACCCCTAGCTAGCCAAGGGCCAGTGAGGCCGTGACGTTAGGAGCTGACAGGCAGTCTGACTCGCATTTTGTGGCTTCACTGCTGTACTCTGGCAGTATGAAAACTGACTTCTACCTGTGCTGCTCTTCTCCAGCTGCAGTGCAGACACTGCTCACAATGCAATATATTCCAGAGATACTCTTGACTTCATGCTCTGGCCTGGCCCCTTGTTTAGGACAAGTCTTAAAGCCGTTCTGAAGAGGTCATTTAGTTCCTGGCCTGCGATGGTTTTCTTTGGTGCTGTCTACAGTCTTGAGCACTCCACTTTAACTCTGTCTCTTCTCAGAGGTCAGCAGAAGCCATCACTCACCTAAGTAGGCAGCCTGGCTGGTGGACTCTGCGAGCCCTTCCCGCCGCAGGTCCTTCCCTGCATCCCCAGGAGTGGAGCAGTGGGCAGGGGAGCTCTCCAGCATAAAATTCTTGCTGCGGGAAGTGCTGATGATGCGAGGTGGCAGGAGAATATTGGTAACAGTCTGGAGCAGCAGCAGGACCTCAGGCTGCTCCAGCCAGGGGCTATCTAAGATGCGTTGGGAGGGGAAAGAGAGAAAAGATCAGGCTACATCCCATCAAAGACACCTAAAAGATCAGCTTGCAAAACGGGGTGCATCTCAAATGTCCCCTAAGCCAAAACTCCGTCCCCCACACCTTGTTATGCTGCTTCTCCTCCTGCAAGCAAAGGCAAAATTTGTTTTAGCACCAACACAAACACACACAAACACAGAGCTACACAGCACAAAGGAATGTCCCGTTCAGTGATCTCATTTTCTTTTGGTATTCCCCTCTCCCTTTACTCTTTGCTTTCATTTATGGATTTGCCAGTGAAGACTCTCTATAACAGAAAACAAGGAGCAGGACTTGTGCCAGACAAGTGGCATGGATTGGGCAGACTGTGATCCACAGAGGCAGACGGTGATCCAGAGGGGCACACAATTTCCATCACCTCTGCTCCCCTCTGTGGCTTCTGCTACAACAGGATTTATCTCACCCTGCACTCCAGTTTCAAAAGCAGGAACACATCTGTGTAAGACCTGACTCAAGAACCAAGGCACAGCTGAAACAAAGAAAAGAAATAACAACTTCTCCCAGTGGGCCTCTTTTCAGCCTCAGACCCAAAGGGCACTTAGCTGACACACTGCCAGTGACAGAAAACCAAATTAAAAATTAAAAATAAAATACAGAGGGCAGGGAAAGTGCAAACATCAGTTGTCAGAAAAGGGGGAGAAAAAAATCTGTTTGTTAAATTAGTCAGACCTTTGCTTCCAGATCCTACTGTGAGCACAAATGGAATCAGTAGGTTTAAAAGCATTCCTTCCCTTCTTTCCTGATTGGTGAATGGGGAGACGACATGGCTTAGGGGGAAATCTTCTTTCAAAGCCTGTGCAGTAATAACAAGAAAGGATTAAACAATTTCATCAGTAGATCACGCACACAAGTCACTGCAGGAAATGACGATCCCCAGGTACCCTGTTTATACAGTATAACACCAGCATTGATGACCTGAAACCCTCAGACTACTTAGTCTGGAGTAAAAGGAACTCAAAGAGTAACATGGGGGTCACCTGCTCTTGTCACAGCCACGATGTAAGAACTCCAGATTCCTAACTCCTATATATAATTAATAAAACCGGATGTGTCCCTCAGGAGTCAGCTGAGTGTTAGTCCTAAGCTTTGCATATCTGTGAATGGCATCAGGATGTGACCCAGACTATGGGGAATAAAAAAAGGAACAGAGGAAACTGCACAAACGACATAATGTAAATATTCTGCTGTATGAACATGGAGGCTATTCCCAAACACATTTTTTGTTCTGCCTCACTTTGTTCTGCCTCATCATCCTCTGTAACACAAAGAATGAACTCCTGAAAAATAAACAAAATGCACATTTACTTCTTGACACACAGTCAAGCCTAAATTGAATAGTCTTTCACCTTCTTTAGAGGAGGTAATACAAATGACTGTCACTAGCACCTCTGCTCATTTATGACATCCCAGTTTCTAGACTTAGCTGTGAAATGCAGCTCTTCAAGCTTGCAGACGTGGGCTGAGAAATTCCAGGAGAAGATGTTTTCTGATAGAGCGTAAAGTATTTCTGTTTCCTATCCTGCAGGAAGTGTTAGGAATTATGAGTACTCATGTGTTTTTCTCGACATGTTTGGTTTTCATTACATTTAAAGCTCATGAATGAGTGAACAGGGAGAAAAGGGCAATAAAAGTAAAAGCTACCAATACTTTAAAAAAAAACTAATTTGATATCTGGTTTTAAAAAATGGAGAATGTTTCAGAAAAGGTGAAGGAGGCCCTTTTTTGTTTCTGATTAAAGAACCATTGCCTCAGAACTGGAAGAAACTTGATGTCAAACTGACATCTCCTCTGTCAGTTTGTACCAAAAAGTAATTTTGTGCCTCATGCTCTGAGAGCCAGCACTGTGTTTTGGTTCCTATAAGTCTTCCTTCCCAAGTCGCCCTAATACCTGCCTAAGTATTCAACTGGATGTGCCAATGCATATTTAAAAACGCAAGTTGAAGCTAGATTAGGAATTTTTTTCCTTCTTTGAACACCATTCTGACTAATTTCATACCAATGGGAAGGGAAAGGGATACAGAGGCAGAAAGACTCTTCATGGCACTGCTATGAGAAAGAAGTAGTGATGAAATTATCCAAAAAGACCAGAATGTTTTCTTTTTTATTCTGGACAACAAAGATGCCATTGCGTCAGCAGCTGAAAAGCCAAGTTGCCCTGCTTTTTGTGCTGGCACACTGTGTGATCAGCTCAGGTAAGAGCAGAAGAGCACAAAATCCACTCAGTTGCACACATGGTCCCACAGGAAGACAGGAAGGGTTGCATGGATGTGACCCAAGCCAGGCCCCATCTCCTTGTGGCAGGAGGCTTATCCTAACACCTTAGATCCTGCGGAGAATCCTAACCTGCTTGTCAGAACCCTAAACAGCATCCATCAGCCAAACTCCCTTGGACTTCAATGGCAGTGTTAAGCTGATGGATGCTTGCTGTGGGCTTGGCCCCAATAGATGAACTCTGAGCTCAGTTCGAGTCTTCAAAAAGGAGGGAGGATTTACATGTTGCTTCTCTTTAAGTTTTGGTGTATGTTCCACAGTTTTTGCCCAGCTTTTGCAGAAATTAAACAGAGCACCGATGAGTTGGTGTCTCAACCCGAGGCTCTAACAGGCCTGGCCACAGGCCAGGGCAGACACACCTGTATCTGCAATGCTACAAGCCGGACAACAGCTGTGCTGAAGGGAAGAGGTGGTGAGAGATAAGGGCTGAGATGAAGAAGGGGTAATCCGTCAGCCACACTGGAGGGTCCTACCACTCCCATCACCTGCAATACAAACAGAGCACATCACTACAACTGGCTACTTACAGAGTCATCCATGTCATATCCTCCAACATCAGTGAAATGGAGGTGCCTTTCATTGAGCACTGAGTTGGGGTGGATCTAGGTGAACCAGCCCCCCCAGTGGTCCTTGCAGGAGCTGGGGCCAGTGAGGAGATGGAGTTCTAGCAGGGAAAGGAAGGGGAGAAGAGGGAACCAGCAAGAATGGGAGGAATGCGTAGGTAACCTGGTACATTTATAAATGTACCTGGTACCAGCCCTGAATGACCAGCACTGGACCGGTGGAACAGCTATAGTTGGAGGATATGTCATGTGACCACTGTAACAAATAAAAATATGTCATCAAAGCAAAAAGTCTGCATTGAAACTGGACATCTTTTCCCTTCCCTTGCTGATCTACTTGAAAAATAATGTCCTAAGTCTGACCCAAGCCGGGTTTTGCACAATGTTCAGATTCCTCTCAAACACAGTCTCTTCTCAGGAACTCTAAGCATGACTTATCTCCTCTGACTTACCCTGGGTGTCTGAAGCAGAGTCACCTGCATGTGACCTGGTCTGGAACTACTTGAAATATCGGCATTAGGAAACAGGATTTCTTAGGAGAGAGTTATTTGTACTGTTTGAGATGTGTCCTTCTGGAGGAATTAAATCACAGGCCTGCATATACCTGTTTCTCTCCATGACTGGACATACGGAAACAAGGAGAAGTTACCAGGCAGATGACTAAGCTTACAGGAGATGAATACACACTTTTTTCCCCAAATTTAGCCTGGAAAAAAGCTAGCAATCAGTTTTGTATCAGAAAACCAAAGGACAATTTAGAAGGGAAAGAGTCAGGGCTCTTTCTTTGCATCACTATGGATTATCACTGAGACATTTTCCCACCTTCCTGGCTGATCTCTCTTTGGGCTTCATGATGCGTGTGCACATGATAGAGCAAGTAATCAAGATGCTCCCGCAGCTCATGGTGCACACAGCTCTGACAGCTAAAGCTAAAATACTTCTAGCAGTAAGAGTGCATCTTTTCCTGGTAGCTGTCCCTGATGTTTCCAGCCAGCTGAATGTAAGCATCATGACTGCACTTCAGCACCGTGGAGCTGTCTATTTTTAAAGCAGTGGCTAATTCTTAATGCAGGCCCCTTGGAGAGCTTGTTGGTGTGATTTACTCTGCCATGCCTACTTGCCAAACTCAAGTCCAAACTTGCATTTGAGCTGTTTAGCAACCTATGCATGAAGCAACTCCAAGTAGTCTGAGGGCCTGGATTTGCATTAGCTCCATGTAGCCTGAACCTCTGCTTGAACGAGGGAGAAGTCTTACGGACTCTGACAGGTTGGAGCTTCCCTGCCCTTGCAGCAATGAGTGCTGAATGGACTTGAAGGACAGAAACCTGGCAAAACGAGATACTGCATTTCAGCTGATGATCATTGTTTTCAAAGCCTCTCAGAGCACTGGTAAACCCTGAAAGGTTTCTTTGTTGCTGCTAGAAGAAGTTACAACATTTATGTTCTAAGGAGAAAATGTTATAAAACCCAATAACAATAAAAATGCTAGTGCAGCCTTTCCCCCTTTATTTGTATTTTTTCCGCATGGAATGAAAGTATGAATGCTTGCCCAAATGGCTGGAGTTACACTGCTATCAGACTGAGGGCTTGTCCCCAGTGTAGCTGCACAAACGCTATGGTCTATCACTGAATGACCAGGCAGACTCTGTCTGTATCACATCGCTGTTGTAACACACCTAGGAGCATAAACTCCACTAGGAGTGGGATCTGAACATTGTACAGTGCAAACCTGTACTAGATCAAGCCAGGGACATTGCAAACAGTGGAGTCAATCCACCTCGTAAACTCTAACTAGCCAATACCTGATGGCCTCTGACAGAGCCAACAGGGCCCACTGGGTATGGTAGGTACCCCCAGTGCCATCCTTTCCCTGTCTCTACCAGGTGTGTGCAGTCTCCACCACCCCACTCTCCAACTTGCAGCCCTCAACTCTCAGCTCAGTCTGGCAAAGGTGGATCTTCAAAGTGGTGTGTGGGAAGCAACGGAAATAAATCGCTTGACCGCTGCTGCTGGTCACTGTATCTCCCCATGCACCACTTCGAAAATGAACCTTGCTATCTCTAGTGTCACTTGCGAAGTCCCCCTGTGAGGAGTAAGGGGGACAGGTAAAATGACAGGAGTGGCAATGAACTGTCACTTTCAGTCCAGAGAAGTCAAGAGCAGGGGGAGTTTTAGTAAAGGTTCACGGGGTTGCCGCTCAGCTACTCACCAGATTGACACAGACATTGATCAGAGACCTAAGGTGAGGCAGGAAGGATATGATAGGCTGCCTCTGAAGTGTCAAACAAACCCCTTCAATCAAACTGCTGGCAGGCTCCCACTCAACCTGGCGCCTGCAATACAACAGTAGGTGCTGTTAGCCACGGGCTCCTGCCCCCCACCAGATGCCCGCAACCAACACACAGTGACGCCCACAGAGGAAACGTTTCAGACAGCAATGACGTCCAAGATGAGCATAGAGTGCATGACAGAGAAGGTTTTATCCGTGCAACTCAGAAAAGCACAGAGCCACGGGCCACACCAGGTATTTGAGAGGCTAGAAACAGAGCAGAGGGGTCTGTACTGGTGACGAAAAACCCTCACAGCAGCAGTGGTGGAGGAGCTGCATTTCACTCCCTGATACTTCCCTCTGAAAGATGAAAAATGAAAGGGAGCCCCAGACGGTGGTCTCAGGTGTCCCCTGTGTGGGGAAAGGATCTGCTGTGCCATACTCCCAGCTGAGAGCGAGTCCTCTGTGTGGCTTGTGGATATTCTCACTGAAACTCCATCAGCTGAGTGCCCTCTGTAAGCTACTTTGCAGTCTGGTCTGCTCTGCCAGAGTGACTCCCAAACACAGACTGCCCCAAATGTAAACTGACCCAGCGGTACAATCTTTATCTCCCTCATTCTGTGCAGAGGGGATGTTTCATTCCCTATCAGCACCAGTCTTTCATTCCAGGATCCTTTCTTCCCTGACACTTTGCTTTTTTCACCAAAACAACATTTAGGGCTTGCGCCAGATGCTGAAAAGATTCCCCTTCCTAGTTGTAAGCAGACACAGCATAGGTAACATCAAAGTGGTTCACGCCCTTCATCTCAGGGCCTGACTCTTTGGAGTCAGTGTAGTTCAGAAGCCAACATCTGACTAAGCACTTTTTGGGGACAGAAAGATAAGGCTGGCATAGCTTGTCAGCTCAAGCCTAAGCAATATCCTAGACAAGCTCCCCAGACTTCTCAATGACATGTGGGGGATCAAGTGTTCCCTACATAAGTTCTTATACAGACCGACATACATTGGTCTTTGAGCATCCACTGTTCTTAGATCTTCAGAATAATAGTTTGTTCTTGTCCTTAACATGCACAGTCCTTCCGACAGACGCTGGGTTTGGAGTGGGGGGCCCACAGGAGACAGCAGATAGGATTGTTATATAAGTACCCCAAGGGATGGTTCCTGGGCTGTGGCACCCAGACCCATCCCTAAGAGACCCAATGATGGCCCAATGATGCTTAAATGTAGATGCTATATTTGATCCAGTGGCTTTGAGTCCCTTTGTGTACAGAAGAGCAATTTCATCCAAGCACAGGTACAGGCACAGACAGAGAGAATATGAAGGGAATTTTAATGTATGAACATCCATTCAGCTTACATAAAGAGGAAAGATCTTCAGGAATAGAAGACCCCTTATCTGTCTTTGAGGCAGAAGAAAGTATGAGTGAGAAAAGAAAGAATGAGTGAGAAGCAGGCAAGACATGACAAAGAATTAAACCACCAGGAAGGAGAAGTATCAAAATTTCTGCCTCTGAATTCCCTACAAGGGCAGGAGTTTCTTCAAGCAGGTTGTTAGCAAAAGGAAAGTGATAAATAGTGATGCCAGAAAAAAAGAGATCACTTCCCTATTATTTGTTCCATCTTTCCTAGGTACAGGTGATTCACACTGGGACCTAAATCTGGTGTTCTCTAACATGATTTGGCTTCTCAGCTAAGACTGCCAACAGTGTGACTGATGCAAGCAGTTTAGGACATATGCCCATAAGGGTCACTAAGATCAATGACTCTTTTTACTCAGATCACTGGAAAATTCACAGGGTTGAGAGATTTTATACTACCCGGGCTGGATTTGTACCACTGCCTCCAAGGCAGGAATACACCATAGTCAATACTTCTTGAAATTGCCAAAACCTGTACCATAATGCCACTGCATGATGCACCAGGCTTCCACTAGTCCCTGACTTGAAGTGGTTGATGCAGATCTCTGCCCTTTACTCAGGAGCATCCAGAAGCTACTGCATAGCTCCAGACTATTTTTGTCTTTACAGGAAACATAACAGTATAGCCATGCTAGAAATACTCTTACTACTGTTTGATTTTCCATTACAGAATAAAATTAATCTCCTCAGCTCACAGCTAAAGTAAATAAAGAGGGTACCGAGATGGTAAAAATCCGAAGACTTATTTGGGGGGAAGAAAAATGACATTTCTGGAAATTTTCTCTGTAGTTCTTAATAACCATGTTTTTCTTTTGCTACCAGAAGACACACAAAAAAATGTCAGCATAAACACATACAGAGGTAAAAACACCTGTTAATTTTCTGATGTGTTGTAAAGGTTCACTGCAACACGACAGCTTTAGTCAGATGACATACCCACACTTCAAGGCTTGCAACATCAGAAACGGACCCCAGAGGGTTTCCGGTGTACCTGCTCACCTCAAAGTAGGCATCTTGTGAATTTTATTGAACATACGATCCAATCTCTTTAAGATGAGGATAAGGGCAGGTCTCACCGCCTCTGCTGTCCAGTCAGTGATGGGTAGCATCTCCATGATGTAGCGCCGGAGCCCTCGGCTTTCCATCGTCTGCGTGTCGTAAGGTGCCAGTTTCAGCAGGGAATGTGCAATCTCCGCCAATCTGAAACCAGGGTTCGTTAAGAGGAAAATGAAATACAACTTGCATTTCTCCACACACATGACAATGAACTAACAGGAATCTTCAGTAGCCTAGCAAAAAGAAAATGATGCAAAAGTCAAATGTGCTGCTATTTAAACTCTTAGACCTGATACGACAGTTCTGTGGTCTCTAAACAATCTTTTAAGATTGTTTTGCTGGAATCACTGTTTATATTCAAAACCACATGAATGGTCT
Organism: Sclerurus mexicanus; assembly: GCA_013396755.1. NCBI lineage: Eukaryota > Metazoa > Chordata > Aves > Passeriformes > Furnariidae > Sclerurus > Sclerurus mexicanus. The sequence goes on along the minus strand of VWZF01002261.1, from coordinate 5,030,039 downwards.
AAAAATTACTTTTATCTTGATATTAAATGCACCAAAGGAACATGGGGAATCATAGATTTGTGTAGCTAAAAACAAAGTATCTGAGCTGTCAATCAGACTACAACACTGCAAATGCCTGTGAAACACAGATTTGATAACATCTGTTTGTCAATTAATAATGGATTTGATTTGGTTCTGTGCTTGTTTTTCAGTGTTACTACTTTAAGAAGTCTCACCATGCAATTTTTAGGGGTTAAATTTTAAAAATAATGTGTCCCTAGGTTTACACAACGTGTGCTTTGTAGGATTACAGCTTTGACTTGTTTCTCTTAACACCTCTACAGACTATGCTGCTTTTGCTTCTTCTGACCCTCCCAAGATGGCCTTACTGATGACATTTTCAGTACTGACTATGAAATACCATGGCAGCATTTAACTCACACTTGGATTTTGACAAAGATCTACTGAAATACTTGAATGTTTGTGGCAAACAAAGACCATAAATAAAGCAACATCTACTAATAAAAGAGATAGAAACCTGTATGCTCCCTGAAACATCAACAAACTTTGTAGTGGATGATTAAAATATAATCCTATCCTTATTGTTGGGGCATTTTCTGAAATGCCTTCAACTAATGGAACATATTTCTATTCTCTTTATAATCTGCCAAACAATATCAAGGGCAATGAGTTCCTCAGATTAACCAAAAGTCCTATAAACATTTTCCTTTATCCAGTATTTCTCTATTATTCCTTTTTTACAGCCACTTTGTCGTATTATGGAGTGGGTCTGTTTTCTTAAGCACTGTGAAATTTAAATTATCATATAATTAGCCTTCTTGCTGGCAATTTGACACTTGGCAATCAGTGGTACATAATGGTATATGAAAACTTCATTATGTGTTATAAAGTGGGAGTTTCATTTCATCCAATTTGAGAGGTCAATCTCAATTAATCTTCTAGTTCTGGTCATGCAGAAATAAGCAACCTGGGGAATTCTTATCTTCCTGAACTACTGGAATAAACAGATCATTGGATGTGCATCTCTTTTTAATTGGGTTCAAATAGATCTTTATGACTTCTGCAGACTAAGCATATAACTTCTAAATGGCTAACGTTGGCTGAGATTAGTCCTGTCTGAAGCGACTAGCATATTATCTTGTTTTCTGCAGCCTCTGAAATGGCACCTGTCAGCCTCCCAAGACTACAGCTATCACGTCATATTCTGGTAAGTCTGCTCTCTAGGTCACACTCAGTTTTTTCCTACAGTGGTTAAATCCGGTCAGTCATTTCAATGATACTTACGAATTTAAGTAAGAACCATGATGAAGTTTGCTTTTATTTAGGGCTATCTGTGATTAAGCATTTCAGGTTCCAACCCCTACAAAGCAGATATTTCTAGTGCTTCCAGAAGATTTAAGAGAATCAGAACACAGCTCGTTATCTGCTGCAAATCAGCCTCTTGGTTTTACTGCTGTAACCTTTGACTGTGAAGGACCTGCTCTCCTGAAAAGAACACAGGATTTGCCAGCTGCAAGTGTAAATGAAAAATTGACAAAAGAATTGGGCCCATTCTCTTTTGTCCCAGTTGTTGGACGAACTTCTCAGTAGCAACTTACACTATTTTGTGCTTAACACGAACAGCAAACTCAGAGAATCAGGACCAAAGTACTTAGGAGGCTCTACTCTCAACTTCTTCTAGCACCATGTGAAACTGTTTGCAGTGAGCATCGGGCCAGCAAGCTGGGCTCGATGCTGCATCTTAATAAAAGACTTGTGTACCTCTTTATCTTGTACATGCCTTTGGCCCCATCCTCCCCCTTATTTCAGGTACTTATAAGAGTGGTTGCTCTGCCTTTCTTGCTTGTTAATTGCTGGTTCTGATGCACTGAGTTACAGGAGAGGATATAGGTTGTATTCAGCCAGCTGGGCAGTTTCTCCATCCCTTGCCCCCTGCAGATACAGACTTATCTGCTCTGATCTTCGCTGCCACTTACTCTGATATATCAGACAGGCTTCCATGGAGCTATTTCAGATTGAGGTCTGAATGAGACCAGAGGAGCGCTTAAGAAACCTTCCTTTTATGCAAGCAGCACCAGGTACAATCTAAGGAACATCCAGACAACCTCTGCAGATTTCAGACAGCAACACGCAACTACACTACCAAAAAGTGATTCCATCTGCTATTATGAAAATTTAAGAGCTAAAAGAAGGGCATCTCCCTGAAATGAGCAAGTGAAAGCAGAATGCCTATGGAATACCTCATGTGGGACTTCACATCCAGCAGTTCCAAAGAAGTCACTCGGGGCTCACCAGCCAGATTCTGCAAAATCTTCAGCCTCGGACCACAGTGCTTGTAAAATTCTGTGCAGATATTCAGCAATGACTCTCGTGGTCTCCTGAACTCCTCTCTGGCAATTCGTTCATCTAGCTCCTCTCGGGGAAGACCCTGGCCTTCCTCCAATAAGTGAAGGTTCTCCCTGGAGAATATAAAATGAGACAAAGTAGTAAGTGTTATATGCAGTGGATCAGCAGGTATAGATTCTAACAACGTCTCCATCTCATTTTTGCAACATGCTTTCTGTTGCAACTGAAGAGCAATTGCATCTGCAATTAAGAAAACAAAAAAGGGAACTTATAGTCCACAAAGTCATGCTAAACATGTAAATATTTTTCTATGTGAACTATCCTTTGCTACCCTCCCCTGAAAAAAGGCTGCCTGTCACAGCAGCAGTGGGTGTAAAGAGTTCATCACATGTCATGGAAGACTGGGCAAAGATTTTACTGTACCTGATAAAATGTAGTTTGGCTCCCTGTTCAGGGTACCTGGGAAAACAGAAAAAGGGAGGTTTTAAACAGTTTAGTGCCTAAACTGTGCCTTTTTGAAATAAAGTGATACTGTTGTAGCCCAGAGATTTACTCGCCACGGGCAGGATGTCACTGGAACGATGCCTACGCATAATTACCACATTGAATAGCCTTCACCTCTCAGCTGGCTGCAAACAACACATTCCTACAGTTATCCACCTTGTTATGAAAGGACAAACTTAAGTTTAAAAACTATAGTGCTCTTTCAAACAATTTCTCTTACTGATTTTCACGCCAGTGCTAATTCTGTTCCACGAACCCAGAGCTCACCAAATGAAGAAAACCTCAGTGTGTTTTTCTGTTTTGTTATTATTTTCTCTTGACACTTCTTGTTGAGAAAGCATTAATAAAGCTTGCACCATTTGGCTAACATGTCCAAGACTGTAACAGCGATCATTCTACCATCATGAGACTCCTGCTGTTGCCAGCAGTCTGTTGCAATGACAACACAATAGAAGAAACAAGGGCAGGACTTCAGGAGCAGGGCAAATATATTTTGCATCAGAGACTGAACATTTGATAATCAGAAAGATCTGGAAATGTAAATCAAGATGCCCAAGTCACACAGCATCGGGAACCTCTACAGTGCCTGTGAGCACATACATATTAACTGCTCTCCAAAATCAACAGACAGATGATAAAGCACTAGTTTCCATTACACTTCATCTTCCTTGTACTGGGCAATCTAGCAGTGGAAGCAAATGGCATGTATCCACTTCAGAACTGAGCATGGAGGGGTTTATCTGCTTCTGTCAAAGCTGTGTTTCATCCATGCCTGAATTGCTCTTAAAGAGTAACAGGCTGATTCCAAGAGTTATGAACCAAGATGTGTACACTAGACATCTATAAACTACATAATAGCACTTTGCTGATCCATGCAGAGAGTGATTGCTGTCTCCCTTGATTACCCAAAAAAAAAAAAAAGAAAAGAAAAGAAGAAGACAGGTAATAACTTGGAAAGCTCTAGAAGAACAGCTACCCCAGTTTTTCCTAGGGGACAATTCCCTTTCCATGTCAGTGCAGACTTTCAGATTTTAAGCACAGTAAGGCATAATCTGGCCAGGAGAAGGTAGGGCTGCCTAGAAAAGTAATCAATACTGGCACAAAACCCTTTCATAATCCCAAATGTTTGCAGGTGGATTTTGTAACAAGATTTCTTAAGCCCTTTCCCTATGATTAAGTTGTCAGGAGCCTTGTCTAATTTGCAGCTGTTTAATTGGAATGGCCACTATGGCCAAGCAGCAATATTATAGTTTGCTGGTGCCATGTCCTTCCTTATTTCCTTCTTCCATGTGAGGGTTCTTTAGTGTTTTGTTGGGGTTTTTTAAGAACAAAAATATTCCCAGTCATTCTTCCATTTCTCTCAAATTCTCTGTCACCTCCTCCTTGCTATCTGTAACTGCAAAAAAGCACAGACCAATGTGGAGGTCATAGGAAATGTATAAGGAAATGGAGAAAGGAAGAAAAGGAGGTGCCAGTTTCTATGAGTATCAACTGACATGCAGTTTGTGCTTGCACTGCTGTTCAATCCCTCAAAACAAGGCCAGAAGAATCTGACCCTTCTGCTGTTCAGGTGTGCTCTGCTCAGTGGTCACTTTGACAGTGGGCTCAGCAGGAAGCAAAAGGAGAGAAATGAGGCACATAGTTGCTTCGGCAGTATACTTCTAGAATACAAGAAGGGAAACAAATAAGAAGTCATTTAAGATAGATGCTCTCCATTTCGATAACCTGGTCTTCTATTTAGATGCACGGTTTTAAAATGGAAATTCTAGTCTTGAGTATTTTGGTTACCATCAGAAATTGCAGTCTTGGGCTATATGCTCTTTTTAGGTGACTGTTCTCTCACAGCACGTAGAGCTCTCCAAGGCCAAGCAGTCTGAGCAATGAGATGCTGCCTTACTCAAAAAAAAATAAAAAGCTGCTAAGAAAAATGAAAACGAAAGAAAAGCTCCCTGACTTACCTAGTGTTCACACCTGCTGTCATTGTGTGGTTTGCTGTTGTGGTCCCTTTATGGCCTTGGTCACATCGACTCATTTGTGGGGCTGTCATAGGCCTGGCAAAGAGAAGGTGAATAGCACACTACACACTGAATCTAACAAGAACATTGAAATCCTGCTTGTGATCTGGTGAAATTTGGCACTAATTTTACCATGTCTCAAATTCAAAGATTATTCAAGCTGAGATGCATGTTGTGGCCTCCTGCACATTCCCCATCCCCACACGGATAAGCAAATGCAGCTCAAACCTCTGACCCATGTGGGTTACCTGGTAAGAACTTCTACACTGTACAGGAGGGCCTGCAAAGAGGTGGCAAGGGCACCCATAGAAGCAATCTCTTCACGAGCTGCTGTCCCAGTCTCCGCTTGAGAGGTTTGTCGCTTCAGTTTCTGTAAGTAACAGGGAACGAGCGCTTCCAAGACCATGAGCATCTGGAGGCTGGAAAAATAATACTCGGTCTGTTTTACTTTGTCAGTCCTGAAACTCACTTTAGGTGGAGGCTTCAGTTTCTATCTGAAGACCCCAGGATCTCTCACTAGGCTTGTGATTTCATTGCTTCTCACTAGAAGTCCAGAGCCAAAAAAACTATTGAATTAAGGATTTCAGTGGAAAAAATTAGCTGATGCAAGAAACAATACTATTAATGAAAACAACCTGAACTTCTGGGTATCTTCCAAATGTGTCATCCACTTGCTAGCAATCATCTTCTAGTCCAGACTCTTTCATTTTCTGTTTTTCTCTTGCAAACTGATCTTTGTACTTTAGCAAGTTTATCTCCCTGCTCTCTTTCTTTCTGTGCTTTCCAGCTGCCTGTTTCTCCCCATCCAGTTCCCTCTCCATTGCTTCTCTGATAACACAAACATACAAGAAATGGTATGATCTCCACTTAGAAATACAGCTTATGTGTGGCTGCTCTAGTTGCCATCCTGCTTAGTGCTGCAGCTGGTGGCTGGCAGGATTTGGAGCTGGTGTTCTAGCTGGTGCTTGGCCTCACAGAGAAGCCCCATGCTTGGAATGTGTTTCTGCATCCTCTGCTTTCATTTTCCAGCCTTGCTTTTGCATACCCTGTGCAGCTTTTATGCCTTCTCTGAGTCTGCACAAACCAATAAAACAGATTAGCACCTTCTGAATGATTCAGGAGCATAGGCCACCACTGTCACACACAGCTTGATGGCTTCACTGATGGAAAAGGTCAAGTCTTCATTTCCATAGCAGAAGTCTGAGGGAGTAAAGCAATATGAGAAGACTATCACACAATCATACTGAATATTAAAGGACACACACTTTGTCCTCTCTCCACTTGCTTGCTTCTCACGTTAACAATGCCCAACAGGCATTGGCTTTTGATAAAAATTTGTCTGTGTAAAGGAAATGTAAGCTGCACTCCCACTGGTACCCTGCTGTCCAAGGACTCGGTGAGAAACAGCTCTCGGGAGCTCACTCATTGCTGAGCATAAGGCCTACGGCCACTGGAGTCCTGTTTCAAACATCACCATCACAAACAAAGTCTTAAGCTCATACATGACAAAGACACATGTCAAATTTATGATAATTTTTATGCTCCCTCTGCTTTTTCTTAGATGTTTCCACCAGACAAAAATTATGCTGATACACCACTGATGGCAGAATATAGTTTTACTTCCCAAAAATCAAGCCCCATCTATACTGTTAGCTACGTGGGTGCCAGCACAAAAGTGTGTTTGCTTTGCTAGTGATTTCAGAGAAAGTTTTCAAAAGCATTTAAGTCCCATATTACAAATATCACTTTGGGGATAATTAGTTCCAGGCACCAAGAAACTGAAGTATCCAGAGAATAATATTTGTAATACAACTATAGTCACATTTTCAGAAGTGACTTTGGTATTCAGGAGCCCAGGGAGAAGTTAAGGTCCCAAAACATGTCAACGACTTTAAACAATGGAATTTGGAAGTCAGATATTTTAGATAATTCTGATCTTCGTATGGAAGAGACCAGAGACATAACATACTCATCTACAGTTCCATCATCAACACACACTTGAGAATTTTCAGATATGTCTTGGAATATCCCTCTACAGAAAACTCGAAGATTTTATATAAATGTTTGCTACCTTCCACAGAGGATGAAATATCTCCTATTTCTGTACTGTTTTATATTATAATTTGTGAAATAATTGTGCAGCATCATAAAATCCCAGTATGTAACAAAGCTCTAAGGCTCGACAGGATTCATAGTGCATCAAGATAAATACTACGCAAGGGAAGTGCAAATTTGGAAAATGAGTTGTAGGCCTTTATAAAAGTCAGTGAAAATTACTTCCCTGCAAATCACAAAGCAGCTAAATTGTTAAATGCTGCATTGCATGGATAACTGTCAAGAGACAGTGTCCCAGAAACATCATACAGCCACATATATTCTCCTTTGTGATAACATCCCCCCTAGAGCTCAGCACTGCTCAATGTCTGCATGGCATCCGTCATCATCTGCAAGTCATAGTCTGCCCACTGGAGAGGATGCTTTTGTTTCCTGCCCACATGGAGGAGAGCAGAGGATGACACTGATCTTGTCATCATGATACAAATTATTAGGCATTTTTATTCTTCACCCACACATGATAAAATTAAAAATGCCAGGGGCTAGTCTCAGACTGGCAGAGTTAACACAGAAAAAAAGTAGTTTTGGAAGAAGGTAAATTAATAATTCTCCTCCTGCAGAAAATATCAAAAGGATGATGGTGATAAAGCCAACCTTAAAAGCCTCATGAGGCATGAGAAACAGATATGACAGCATTCTGGGAGAAGGGCCCTGAAGAAATCTTACTGTATTAAACATATGTTGAATCAATAAACAACAAACCAGAATTAATGAATAAAGGGTGCTTAGCTGTTACCTAGTGACTTGAGAGGCTTTTCTGCTTTTACCAGCTCTAAGATATCCAAAATGTCTGGAGTATCTCCCTCCAAAGACTGTAGCAGGTCAAACAGGCACTGAGCTGACACTCCTTTGCTGGTTCCGTTGTTTGTGGCATCCTGTTCCAAAAACAAACATTCATGGCTGATTTTCTGAGGGCCTGTGTGCATCCCAGGGGTCCTTATCTGGAGGTGTGAGCAACACTTGTTTTTGACAAAGGGCCCACGTGGAGTTCAAGAGCTCGCTGCTCTCAAATAATAAGGCTTGCGTGACTCAACAGACTGACACTGCAGTGGGTGCAGGATCTGAAAACTGCACACAGATCTTTGCTGCCTTGTGAAGGACAGATACGTATGTTTACTGTATATGTGCAGTGAGATCTGGCAGTTCCACTTCAAATTAAAATTCCATTAACTTGCCTTAACTCACTAAAATGTTAAAAAATAATTAGTGAATATTTCGAAACAGGGCTAGTCCAGTCTCAGAGTTCACATGTACTAAAATTTGGCATGAAGTTTTAATTCCTGTTGCTGAATTCTAAGAATGGATTTGCACTTAAAGATTTACAAATCAGTACTGTCTTTTTATAATGTATTTATACACAAAAATTTGAAATGAGACCACATTTACTAGCCTGGATATCAGCAGCCCATTATCTCAGCACCCTGATGCACAGAAGTGTGCAGAAATAAGCTCAGGTCCTGGATTTGTGCAGCACTCTGTTTTCCCATTGTGACCTCTGGTAGGGGCTGGCAGCACACACAGGATTCCCCAGCCTGAGACGAGGGAATGGCTCTTACTCACAGGGAACTCCAGGAGAGGGGCCACACTGGCAAACAGCTGCAGGATAAAGGGCTTGCGATGCAGAACGTAGAACTGGCGACATGCAAACTCGATCGCTTGGCGTAACTGTGGGTTGCTTTCATAGTCAGAGTATACCTGAGCAAACGGAAAAGGACATGGAGGCGTTACTACAGGGGAAGAACTCTTCATCTCCTGAGCCCAGACTAAATCAACTACAGCCTTGTCATTCCTGACACGTTTGCCTAACATGCTTTTAAAGATGGAGAATGGACCGCCCTTCCTGGCAATGCCTTTCAGGGACAAATTATCCTTAGACAAAAGGTTTGCTTTTCATGCTTGAACCTTCTTTGTCACACCTTTAGTCCATTATTTTTTGTTCTGTGTATCAGAGGTAGATTCCTTCTCTCTCCTTCCTAGAAGTACTTTACTTGTCAGAAGCCAGTTAATGCTTTCTTCCTCAATCTTCATATTTTTTAGTTAAATCTTCCAGTCCTTTCTTACAAGACATGTTTTCTAGATGAATATCCCTATTCTTCTGGAGTCTCTTCAGTTAACTGATGCTTTTCGTGCAGTGCCCACAGCTGGATAGAGCCAATACTTCCAGTCAGGGGTGCTGCTGATGGGAGCAACAGAATTATTCCACGTTTTGTTGACAAGATACAAATCTGCAGAGGCACCTCAGAATGGCATTTGAGGTATTTTTCTATTTTATACTTCAGTAGAAGGGTGCTGCTGATTGGTGTTGAGCTTCAGATCTATAAAACCTCCAACATTCTGTCCTGCAGAGATGCCACTGAATCAGCTGCTTGCCCTCCCATATTTATGTGGCTGATGACTTGAAAGTAAGGCCTAAGCTGACTGACATGATCTGTTTTCTTTTCCTTTTTTTCCAACTGCATCTCCAGTTTGTTATAATTTGGACTTCTAGCTTGTCCTCCAACACACTGACAATGTCACCCACTATTATTAAGATATTTTAAGGTTTTTAGAGTGGCATTTCCTTCAGGGCTGCCCACTGAACCATGAAACCAATATGTTACCAAAGATGTGGGATTTGTTTCTCTGTAAACGATATAAACGGCTAGGAACAGCTACTCTGTGCTTCCTTTTTCTGCCCATTCTCATTACCTGTCTGCACTTCTCTGCGGGTAAAAGTCTTGTTTGGGATGTGGGTAGGCAGGATTTTCTTGCTATTTGCTGACAACAAGAAATGCTGAGATTTTATGATAGTGAAAAATTTACATTACAGCCCAGGGCTCTTGGGGGTTTCCAAAAAATTATCAGTGTGAGACCTCTGCAGAGACGTATTCACTCCTCAGTAATCTGACAGGGTGAGATTAATGTGGCTTTGGCTTTAATACAATCAGAAGCCTCTAGAATGGTTACAAGCACACCAGCAATATCTCATCTTCCCTAGAAGAGGGAAATAATTATCTTTATGTACGTTTTACCAAGAAAAGTGGAAAAATCTGCATCAAAAAGAGCCATGTGGGGCTCTGTGCATATATGCATCAGGAGCTAAGCTGTTAATGGCTGAACGGTTCAATTAATGGCTAGATCAAGCCCAGAAGTGGTGGAAGAATTGACCACAAACCACCTGACCCTGAGTGCCTGAAGCAGAGAAGTGAAGGGCTGCAAAACCAAACAAGTTCAGCAACATTTGGGTTTTCTTTTGAAATTGCTTTTTTACATCTCAAGAGGGGTATTTTATTAGTTCAGTAGTTGACAATAACCGGGGGAGGGAGGATAGAAAATAATTACAAGCTAATTTCTCTCAATATGAAGTGAAAATGAAGTGACTCCCTCACAGGACAGAATGGCTACTGCCAAGTCCTTCAAATGATGTTTTTAAGCTATATTATTTCAAAATGTCTTGTTTCTAATGAATAAATTCATGCACTGCTAACTTGGATCCAAGTCATACTTATCTGACCATGTAAGGGACAATATTAGAGTTTCCAGTTATTAAAGAGTTTGTTTAGGTAGCTAAAGAGATCACTGGTCCTAATTACCGTGCTCTTAGTTATGTTAAAATGAACATATATGGGGATCCTTCTTTTACAGAAATTATAGTTTTTTCTGTATTTGCATTGTAATACTAAATCTCTACTTAGATATGTCTCTGAGCCCTACAAAAATAATCCTTTCTTTCTGTAAAAGAACTACTTTTTAAAATTTTATTTTCAGTAGCTAATTTTTCTCAAAAGTTAACAGGAAAAGATGCCTACTTGTACACCTCAAAGCAAAGAGAAGCTCCACCTTTAACACTTCCAGTATTTGTCATCACTCACAGGAAAAAACAACATACAGTTTTCTCATAAATATTTAGTGTTATTTTCATAATTAAAAAGTGAATATAATTTTGTTTCAATCAGCAAGTAGCAAACTTAGATATTTCAGCTATTCCCCAAATTTCAGCTATCCCTGGAGGAAAAATCACTGAGGGAGACCCAATGTCCAAAAATTGTCTGGAAATTTCACATTTCTGTGTGGCAGTACAGAGTGAGGGAAATGGACATTCATTTACTTAACACAAAGAAGAAAAGAAAATCACCTGGTTCCACCCTGCTGCCATGGGCAGGGACACTTTCCACGAGCCCAGGTTGCTCCAAGCCCCGTCCAACCTGCCCTTGGACACTCCCAGGGATTGGGCAGCCACAGCTCCTCTGGGCACCCTGTGCCTGCCCACCCTCCCAGGGAAGAACTTCTTCCTAATTTCCAATCTAACCCTACTCTCTGTCAGTATAACACGCTACTTGCTCAAGAGCATTCCCTCCTGTTGTTGCTGGGAGCGGCTCACCTGCAGCATGCTGGGCAGCACCCACTGGTAGCCGCTCAGGGAGAAGAGGTGGTTAAAGTGCACGGCTGTGTTGATGACTGTGGCAGCGTACTGCCTCAACAAGGCACTGTCCTCGGGGTGCAGGATCAGGGCACCATTGAACACGTTCAGGAACAGCATGATTTCATCCCCCCAGGGGAACTCGCTGGGCATGCCAAGGAACATCTCCTCCAGCAGCTTAATCCACAAGCTTTTCTGAAGAGTGTCCAGACCAAAGAGCTCTTTACCAGCTGTGGGGGAAAAGAGGCAACAGCAATCAACTGTGTCCACCACAGCCAGCCTCATCACAGTCACAGAGGCCAAAAGCCTTTCCAAGGAACCATCCCATAACACTGACCTTTGTTCCACCTTTATAAAATTATCTCACCCATCCTGTACTCTTGGAACTGCCCACAGGGCTTGAACAAACCTTGACTGAAAGCACTAACACAATGATGGAGAATGATGAATCTCACACAGCTTGCTGGTTGGAAATTATCCTCTTAAAAAGTGCAAGATCTGAGCTTGTACATGCATCATCTGCCTCACACAACCTGAACAGCCGTGGGGATTTATGCTCCATTTTTATCCTCCAGGTGTCCCACACATTACAGGGCATCTAGACAGAGTTACAATAATGCTTCTGAAATCAAGTGCCTTTAGGGCCTGTTACAGAACTTGCCAATGCTTACCATCCTGCAACAGAGGCATGTTTAATCCGCAAGTCTTTAAGAGCAAAGTTTTAAAAAAAGGGCAGTTTCTACATCCTTGCTGCAGAATTTGCCCAGTCTTCATTGGAAGTCCATTGCTTCCTCGAAGTAGATGGCAAAGGACTCCAAGCAATCATTTTTAGGAGCAGTTACGATACTGGACATAGTAATGCAGCTGTAGCATCATGCATAATTTTAATACTTGATTATAAATTATTCTCATTTATGTCCAAAGAAAGTAGCTTTGTCTGGAGGCCTCTAACAGTGAAGCCCTTCCTGCTGCTGTGCTTACAGACCTACAGCTCTGTATCATTTTCCCTAGGAAGAGATTTATCGGCTTTCAGTAATGCTGCAAGCCTGGGGACTTCTAAGGCAAATAAAGTATTTCACCAAAACCTTCTGGGCCTGGTACAGCCCCCAGAGAAAGCCACCAAAGGGCCATACCTTGGGGATCACTGAAGAGTGAGAACTCGGCATCAATGGCACTTCGGGGAAATGAAGGCAGGCGGAGGAGGTCCTCCTGGAGCATAGACACATGGGACTGCTTGTGGGCAGAAGGGATTTTCTGCGTCAGGGATATCAGGAACAAAACCCGCCCCACCTCTTCCAGCTTGCGGGTGAACACCTGACAGAGAAAAAGAGACACGAATCTGAATAAGTCTGATCCAAAAGCTCTTTACCATTTATATGTGCCTTAGGTTTGCTTCCTTTCACGGGAGGAAATCTGCAGTCATGGCCCAGAGCATCCTGCTAAAATTCACTGCTGCACCCTTTGGCTGGAATTTGCGTGACCACTGTTCTCCAGTCCAGCTCTGCAGAGATGAATCATGTTTGTAAAAGATCTGGAAGACCCTGAATGTCTGTCAAACACTTTGCTATTGTGCCGGGTGATCTTCTGTAGATTAATGTAAACTTTGCCAGTGTGAGCCCCGAGGTGGTCAGAGGCAAAACAACTACAAAGTGAAAGCCATATGGTTGCAGTTGCTTTCTGCAAGGTCTTAAACTATAGTCAACATGAGATTGGAATTGTTATCTGCCTTCTGGGATGAGGTTGGATCACATCTGGCTGTAGAAAGTGTACATATAGTTGCAAAAGAAAAGCAGTCAATAAAACAAAGCAGACCAGAGTCTGTGTTACTGCAAAGGAGCAAAGTCCTGCTTGATTTGAGATAAATCGCTTCTGGTTTATACCAGCTGGGAAACTGAATTCCATTCTACCGGCCTCCTTTGAACTTGTGATTGGTAGGACTGGCCAGGTTAGCTGTTCTATTTTGATGCCAAAAGTAACCATGAGGAAGAGTGATGCTTAATACTAGAAGCAACTGTCTCTGGAAGCAGTTTTGAGGCAGCTCTTAGCTAGTGGGAAGAAGCCAAAACTTGGAAGCACGTGGCTTAACATGTGACAAAGCCCAGCTTCACGTCCTGCCTTGCTGAGACCTCGCTCTGAAGTGCACTCAGCTCAGAACTGGGTGCTCAATCAATCAACAATAAAGAAAGTACTTTTTCAATGGATTGCTGCTCTGTGGACAGTGGCTACAGCACTGCTTTCTTTGCTGAATCTGGACATCTTCCAGCAACATCTTGCATCACTACAGAGAGGCTGGTAGATGGTCAATATAAGTTTTCCCTTACAAATATTTTGACTCCTAAGTACTCTAAATAGAAAAATGTGGAAAGCAATATAACACCCTGACAAAACTAGACAGGCCATTTAAATCTTTTTGGATTATGTAGGATGTATCAAACTCATTTATATGTGGGACACATCTAGAATCAGAGCGAGACTAATTTCTGTTAGAGAAGCAAGGAAAATGATCCCAAGTAATTTCAGATTTTTATAGACTTTCTACTGGCAGATACAGCACAAAAAATATTTCCCTATTCTGTTCCATAAACATATGAGACAGCATTAATTATATTTTCCGTGATTTTAGCTGCTAGTAGCTCTTAAACAGCTTTATATCTGCTTTTTATAACCACTCCTGATGATATTTTCCTACACTCGCATTGCTAGGGACATAACTACAGTAGCTATTTTTTCACTAGAATAATACAAATGTTAAAACAAAATGCATACTGTTCAACCATATTCCCCCATCCCATTTTTATTTTCTGCTTATTACCATCCTCTGCAGATACAGCTAGAGCAAAGCTCTTAATCTACATGCAGCACGAGTGAAGGCCTTTAAAGGGAAAAGAAAGGTTTATTTACAGGGTTTGTTTCTGGGCAAAGGTGTTTGATGACAGTACCTGCTTCTGAATGAGCTCTTGACCCTTTTCTGGATGCATCTGCACGAGGTTGAGCTGGGGAGAAACTGATCTCCGGAAAGGATAAATGTCACGGACATAGGTCTGCCAGGAAAGGTAAAAAGTGTATTTAAAACAAATGTAACTGTAACAGTATCACTAAACAGAACAGAATAAAAGGCTCTTTAGCCCTTTCTGAAGGACAGGGGCTTTCAGACAGTGTCAGGCATCAAGAAAGAGCATAAACAGAAGAGAAACTTGCTCTTTCCTATGAAAACTAAACATTAATGACTTAAGAACAAGGGACTCCTCCTCTGTCTCTTCCCTCTTCTGTCAAATTCCAATCTTCCAGTACACACAACTGAACACTCAAGATGTGGTGCTCACAGGACAGAACTCTGTCTATTTATGGGCTGCTTGTTCTCCCTTAGATAACCTTGATGTTTAAAAAGGGACAAGATGGAAAGAACAAAGTCACCTGGACCTGATCTTTGCCTTACCTTGTTGTAATGAATGAGATTCCAACGCTTATCCATTAAAAAGTAATGAGAAGACTGAGTTTCGGGTATGTTAAAAAACTCCAGACACTCCTGAAAAAGAAGAAATCAAAACATCCTGTTACTTTTTAGTTGTCTTATACAAAGAGCACAACATCCAAAAGAAGCATATCCATCTAATAACATATAAAGGTAAAAACCTGCATGCCTCAGTCAGGCTGGTGCACTGTTCAGGCATTAATTCTTAATTTCTGGGTTTTAAGCATAAAACACCTGAATATGTTTATGAAAATGTTTATGCTGGTCCTGAAGAATGATGTTACTTATTTTGATGTCTTCATATCACACACATTTGTCTGATTATATGAGCCATATGGTATTGCAGCTTCCATTTCCCTACTGTGTAATTACCAAGCTTTAGTGATAGGTGATGTGCAGAGACATTGAAGTTCTGATCCTTCAAATCACTATGTTACTTCCATTAAAAATTTATTATTAAATTAATTAAATAAAAATAATTAAAATAAATAAACAAAATCATTATTAAATTAAAATTAAAGTTGTACAAACTGAAGGCTGTTACAAATCTGTTTCCAATATGGCTCATTTAAAGCTATCCAGGAAGTTTTTGTTAGAAAGGGAAATTGACCTCACATGTCCTGGATCCCAAGATATCTCTTGGCTACTGAACCCTCATATCCACTCTGGTCTTGATCATTCTGTTGTCTTTAAAAAACCCATTTAAATAATTTATGTATTTATCAAAAGTACACAGCAAATGCCCAACAAGCTGCAGTATCTTCAAATGTAGTTGCATTTGTGGGGTTTTGGCTGTCTGTGAGCTCAGAGCCTTTCACATGGGATCCTTTTGCTTGCAACCAAGCTCCCCCACAGGGCCACAAAAATGCCTGTAAGCAGAACTTCCCTCCCTGACACTGGCACAGGATGATCAGGCAGAATGGATTGCTGGCATACAGGTATGGAGGTAAATGTACTAATTATTAAGCAGCTTGTCCAGTTCAAAAACTCACTCCTACCTTCAGAAGAGCCTCAAACTGTGTGTCCTCATGGACTGGTAACTGTGTTGGGATGTCACACTCATTCTGTCCATGCACGACAAGGGTTTTTGTGCCTAAAGGAAGAAAAGAAGTTACATTTTCCCTGGCCTCTTTAATTAACTCAATTTTAAGAGACTGCCTTTGATAGGTAAAATTCATTCCTGGGCAGGCAGACAGACCATGTCCTATCTGAAATCTATTAGGCAGTGTTAGTATAGTCTCACACTTCCACAGTTAATGAGAAATTGGTCTGTTTTTAAAGGATGAGCTGGCTTTAGCAGCAACTGTCGCTCTGAGGAAGGAATAAACATAAAACATCAAATCTGTTTTTCAGCAAGGTATCTCTTGCCTGACTCATGATGGCCAGCATCTGAATGGTACAGTCTTACAAGGATTGTCCTGCCAGCCTTTCACAGCCCAACTGGCACAAAACTCTGGATTTAAAAGACCGTTCTGAATCACTTTCTGTTTGCTTCTTTTAGAGCATTTAAAGTGGCTTTCTGAATCTCAAGGAATTAGCAGTAGAATTTACTGACTGAATACTCAGCTCAAGGAAAATTGACTTATAATATGCAGCCATTTGTAACGGGCCTTTTTCTGATCCAGTTCTGATGGATCTCCTTTTTGGTAGAGTTGTTCATGAACTTGGAAGTGAAGGAGATACAAAGACTCATTTCCTATACCTGGCATCGAGGCAGTCACTAGCAGCTTCACTTCACACTGTTCCTTCTTCATAGTCTGTTTGAGGTCCTTGAAGAAGAGTCCTTCAACATAACCCACCACTTCCCAAAGGAAGGTAAGCGTAGCAGAAATGGCATCCATGCCCCACTCACATGGAGTCCGTACAAAATACATGATCAGTCCTACCTGCAGGTAATAAGTGAGAGGAAGGTCAGGTTGTATACATTCTTTTAACTGTGCAGAGCATTATATAAACACAGAATAAGAACACTGTTCTACCTCTCTTCACTCAAAGGGCTAAAATGATTAAATTTATATCCTGAAAGTTTGTACTAAAGAACAATCTGCCTGTACTGTTCTTCCTTTTTCTAGAGAGGGTGCAGACTGGGCGCAAAAAGTACTGTTGCAGCACAGCCTTAAAAGCCATTGTAGATGAGGACAAGGGAGCATCTTTGCAGTAAGAGACTTCCTATGTCTTCTGCTCTGGTGTGCTGCCATGTAGATATCTCAGAAACAACAAAAGGCTCCCTGGAGTAGCATACAACTTATCTGCTTCGTCTCCTAATTGCAGCAAATGCATTGTCCACAATCTTGAAAGAAGCTGCCAGGTTTGCTCCAAGAGGACTTTCTAAGAACAAAGCACTTTCTGAAGGAAAATTAAGTAAAATAATTAAAAGTTTCTGGTACTGAAATCCTTCTATTAGTCTACAACTCATTGTCTGTCGTTCAATTTAAAAATCCAGGACAGATGGCTTAGGGATTTAATCACACATTTCAGGTTCTTTTTCCTCTCCCCAAAAGGACTGCAAGGCTGGTATAAGTCTGGTGACTTGCACCCACAGCCAGAAGCAGATGTGAGCTGTATAGGAAAAGTTAAGTTGTTTTTATTTTCTTGCAGATTGTGACATTAACTTTTTAGCATACATGCAGGCAGAGGATGGGATTGGTCTGTACAGGGGACCCACAAGCTGCTCACCAAGTAGTTAAAGAGGATATGAGATGTCTGGGCAGGAAAGTCTCCGATGTTCAACAAAAGCTTCCTTAACATGTACATCAGCTCATCCTGGAAGAAAAGCAAATATTTTTTCATTTCAATCAAAATGAAAGGAGAATAGATTTTTCCCTTTTGTCCTTTCTGGCTTTGTTTCTTCCCATTTTTCCATACTCCCTTGCTCAGCTCTGTGCCTTAGTGCATGAATTAGAATTATATGCTTGTCACTGCTCCCACACATTGCAAAATAAGGTTCAGGGTGCAGTACTCAGGCCAGTGTCTCTATGTTTGTATCTCAGAGAGTCCAGTGCCTCCTGTTGTAATTTGTACTGATCGAGCATCCTGATTCTGCGCTCCTCTCCCTGTGATAATCCCTGTGATGACTACCTAGATGATCTGTAAAATCTAGTTCAGCTCACCTCAGTAGCTGTGACTGCTGTGTAGGAGGTGTGGGCAGAATCTAACTGCCCTTCCTTTACAGGCTGCCAGTCTTGATGTAGATTAATCCATTTCTCATGGTGGTAAGGGATTGTAGAGGGGACAGAATCTCACTGTCAGCCAGGGACAGGCAGATGGTATTGTAAATATCTTCTATAGCCCTTGTCCTCATCCACAGCAGATTTGAGCTAGTGTTATGGGCATGGATATGCACAGGAAAACAAGGCCACCTCCATGTTTCAGGTAAAGCCAAAAGGAGTGGCATGGGTGGAGTCAATATTCAGTTAGACAAAAGGGTTGTGCTTCACTAAGCAACTCTTCAAAGCCTGGCTTACAGCAAGTCAGACCCTTAGTGGTGATAAATCAGCTGTGTCCCTTTTACATCAGTGGACAAAGATTGAGGCCAAATGATGACATGCTACATTAGAATAGCAAATGTTCTTCTCCAGTGATGCCCACAGATTGATTCTGCTTGCAAGTATGCTCCCCTGCTCTAACCAATTCATACACCCCCTGGGTAGAGGAGGAACATACCTGTCGATTGCTTATTGTCAGCTTCTCAAGGAAATGGCGAAGAACTGTAGAGGGGTCTTCAATCAAGCAGTTCCACAGGACCTGCTGAGCAACAGCACTCACTGTGAGAGAGAAGGGAAGCAAGGTCAGAATCATCTCCCTTGGAAAAGCCTTGAACTAGTACACTTAGATGCAAACATTCCTAATCTTCTACCACAACTTTCATGTTTTGTATTGAAACACATGGAAGCCTCTTTGATGCATGCCTGGTCACCAGTGCAGCCATCTCAGTAATAATAATAATCTAATCAGGTCTAATATTTGAACCTTCCCTAATTACTGATAGGACAGGAAGCACTTTACCCCTGTAGTCAAGGAATAATTAAGAAGTAACTATTTGGTTTCATAATTCCAGATGGTCAAAATCCAGCAATTGAAAGACAAATTCATGTACTCTTTTGTTCATGCATATAATTTAACTTTCATGATGATTTATTAAGTAATTTTATCGGGTATTGGTGAACAGTATTAGATAGTCAGCAGGGAATTTTGTTGATTAACTCCCCAAAGTGCAATTAATGGCAATCCTGTGAAACTTAACAGAGAATTATTCGTTTTTTGGTTTTCAGTACTCAGCTCCCCATCACCAAATGAAACATACAGTATTTAGGTGGCTTACTACATTCACCCAAAACTGAATAGAAAATTTAACGGGAAGTTAAATGCACAAATAGCTGACATGATGAGTGAGGAAGGAAGGGCAACAGTCCAGCATCTGTAAACATTTGAGGGAAACAAATACAGAAAAATGCATTATTCATTTACAAATACATCACAGACCATAACCAATATATTCAAACTGTGTATAGTTGGCTTTCCATTTGTCATAGAACAAAGAAAGGCTGGTGGGAATAGACTTCTGCAGGTCTGTATTTCAAGCCCTGCTTGGAGCAGGACTGTCACCAGGTTATGTCAACCATGGCTTTGACTAGCCAAGTTCGATAACCCCTCAGCACGGAGAATCAACAGAAATTGCATTGTGCTCCTGTTATGAAGTTCCTTCCCAATTTCTAACCTGAACTTCCCAAGGTGTAATCTCTAAGTTAGTGTTCCTCTAACTTTTTGTTTCCTTTGCATCACACCAAACAAGCCCAGCTTCTACAATCACTCCTCAAAGAACACGTGTTAGATCTCTTACCACCCTGCTGTCCCCCTAACTAAACCATTTTCAGCCTCTCAATATTTTTCTTGAATTGGGGGTCCCAAAAGAGCAAAAAACCCCCCCTAAAGCTAAACACAAATCATGGAGAAAAAAAATCATGGAGACTACAAAGTCACATTTCTGTTGTAAATCTACTTTCAAATAGTTTTGGAAGAGGTTCTGCCACACTTGAGCAAGAACCCCTTGAAGTTTATTCTAGGTCAGTACCAGCTACTCCATCCTCCCGGACTTCTCCATCTTCCATCAAGTGGACAATGGGGAGCACTGCTGCACAGATGCATGCAGGAAACACAGCCTGAGGTGGTTGGGGCACATGATGGTTTGGAGTGTGTTCAGTGGTGTGTTCTTCATCTGGAGCAGTAAGAAGAGTAGAAGGGGAGTTAGTGGTATTATGCAGGCAGGTTAGATTATCATTTATGTTAGGGGCTGTACAAACAGAACAAAAAGACAGGCTGTCTGACCACTGTGCAAGCACAACAGGTTTACTGCTATCTCCAAGAAGAAACTGAACCTCCAGCCAACTTCTTGATCAAGAATTTTCATTGCAAATATATGATTTTTCAATTAACATTTCTCGTAAGCAACCCACTTCTTTCTGATGAAATCCCTTCTCATTACCATTTTTTAGCTAGAGGGCTCTCCATGGCACTACTCTCCAAATGGAACAGGAAAGGCAAGGGAAGACATTGTGACAGCAAGGGTGAATAAAATAATGCAATGCAGTAATTTATTATAGAGTGGCTCAAGTTTGGGAATATATTTGGCAAAAGGAAAAGCCACAGCTTTATGGGTCAACAGAAAAGGCTTCCTGTGACACACATAATATAGAAATGCCATAAATAACATTTTGCCGTTGTTTCTGCCTGGCAAAACTTTCTACCAAAAAATTATCTGTCAGCTTTCTGCCAGAAGTTCTCACAACACCTTCCTGCTAGAGTTTTCCTGCCAGAAGATCCTGCAATTATTTCTTCAAACATCTGAATAGGGCTATGTGCCAAGAAACCACATACAGCCTCCTTTGAACACTATAAAATTAAAGAGAGACTTTGGAAAATCAGGGGTGAGGCAAGAGAGAGAGAACTGGTTATTGTAGCCAAGAATCTCTCCCTACCTCCCCCTCACTTTCTCACCTTTTCTTCACTACTGAGTGCTGCCTACCTGCCACCAGAGACTGCAACTCTGCCAGTCTGGAGAGAACTGAGACCCACCGTGCCACATGCGTGAGTTATATCTTATCCTTCTACTCTTATCATACTTCTGAGGGCTAAAAGATGTTGCTCAGTCAGGACCCTGCATGGTTTGTGACACAGCTTCGCCTGAGTGACAAAACCACACGTCTTAGCTGCATTCCAGAGAACTAAAGCAGCTAAGACCTCCCCTCTGCAGCTAAAGAGGTAACATCGGAAAAGCAGTAGAGACAGAAAAACAAAATGCAGAAACTGCTTCTCTCCCCCACCTCCACACCAACGCGGCAAAAAGGCAGATTTTGGTGGTAACTTTCCTCTGCTTCTAAAAGTAATCTTAGCTTTTTCCAACCTTTTCTTGTTTCTTCTTTTTGGATCTCTTAGCAATTAATAAAATCAGTTTCGGTATCAACAGATAACTTGTATGAGTTTTAATTTTGCTCAGGGAAATATTTGAATCTAAAGTTCTTTCTGCAACGTTTAAGCAGATTGGAACACTTCAGTGAATGAAATAATAGAAGAGAACACTCCAAAGTGAAGTTAACGCACCTTCTGCACTGACTGCAGACCGCACTGACCAGACAGAGCCACGGCGGAAGGAATAGTTCCTATGAGAGGTACTGGAAGTGCAGGAAGGACTCACAGAGAGACGGCGGGAGGCCAGGTTGGCAACTTCTTCTACTGGCAAAGAGAATAGGAAATGTCAATCCAGATCCAACTGACAGACTTTAGGGGACTTTCTGAAGGACTGCACTTACAACCAAATCAGATCTTTGAGAATTCAAGTCAGGTAACACTTAATAAGCACAACTTAAAATCTATAAAGGTCAGACAGATAATTTGCTCATGCTTTGGGAACCAGCAGAACATTGTTCTAGAAGAGTGTTCAGTGCTTTGGCGCATCACACTGTACCTGAATCGGCTCTATACTTCTTTTCATCCACTCCTGGTTAATCATCATGGCTGCTTAGTTTTTTTTCCAAGAACCGGGATTTCTACTCACAGATTTCCTAATGTATGCTTAGATTTGAACAGCCCTGTACTCATCTAATGGCACATACCTTGGAATGCCTTTAATGAAGTCTGTGTGCTCTGTTAGACTGGACCAGTGAAAATCCTCACTCAAAGACTAAGTTTTTCATGACTCCTGCCATGTAACCTTGGTTGTCTGAAAGTCTGGTACTGAGCCTGATCTGGTCCTCTGGGCTTCCCCACTAGTCACCATAAAGGTAGAAAACTCCAGCAGCAAATGAGCGTATTCTAAGCTATGTATCTTAAGACAGATACTGCCAAAGGGCGATTTCTTTCACACTTCAATTATTAAAGAACTAAAGTTATGAAGGACAGATTTCATTCATACTGTTGCACATTCTCATTCTGTTAAATTCCACAAGATACTGGGAGCCTTGAGATGCTAAATGCTGGCAAGTTCCACCAAACTGGGGGCGAGGGGAGATGGGCTAAGCAGCTGCATCACACAGTAAGCACTGAATACATCTGAGGTTCTCCGTTTTTCTTGCACCAATTTTTAAATACACTTTTTCTCAATCATTTGGACTCTTCAACAAATGGTTGTGACCTTTCTAACACTAACAGTCAGTGTTTCTGGACATGACCCCCTAAGCAGTGCTGTGTTGGTGGGAGGGGCTGTCAGGTTCCTGGAATGCAGATCCTGGCCCCAGAGCACACCTTCTTCTTCCTGCTCTGAGCTTGGTGTGCAGGACGGCTCATAGCAGGCCTCCTGAGTGATGGGGATAGCAGTGATGAGACTGGCTTCCCGGCCCAGGCGTTTCTTCTCTTCCTCCTGCTGCAGGTTCTTCAGGATGTGCTCTGCTCGCTGATGGGAACGCGACACAGCTCGGGCTGAAAATGACTTCTATTGAGAAGAAAAGAGAAGAAACACAGCCTGAAGCTGTGCTGCACACACCCTGATTTTCTGACAGAGAGCTCTGACATTTAGCAGTTCACTCTCTAAACACAAATTAGACTAGTGCCAGCCGAACAGATTCAGCAGGAGGCTCTTCTTGGAGATATGTCTACAATGGTCTGTCACACAGTTCTATTGCACTATATCTGCTCTTGGAAAGAGAACAGCTGTGTGCTCCTAAGATCTGAGTTACCGTCTCTTGCAGGGGTAAGAGGTGCAGTACAGTACCAAAGGGAACAAACAGAAAAGCCTTATGCCCATATAGAAAATTCTGTGCATTCTACATAGACTATACTAGATTTTTTTCCCAGATAGGAAAGAAAATCTCAGAGTTTAGTCCATATCTATTGGCCTCACTTCCCCTTTCTGCTACAGAGAAAAAACAGTGTTTACTCTCACAATGTCTGCTTACCGACTGATCTTCATTTATAGGATCTTGCACACTCCCACTGCACTGAGGGACCCAGGGAGGGTCAAACATTGGCACAGATGGCATACCCAGCACAGGAGAAGGCAGAGTGAAGTTTATACTTGGAGGAGGGATCTAAATAAAAACATGAAAGACATTTTGTTAAAGCAGACTATTACTGTCAGTACTGTTAATTAAACATGAGGACAAGTACCCAAGACATTAATCAACTCTGCAAATTTTTCCCACCTCTGTATCTCACTGAATCATAACCCCATACATTTCATTCTTCAGTATTTTTCGTGACCCAGGTCCACATTATACAGGAGTTCATTTCATACAGGAGTTCATTTCATACAGGAGTTCTACACATCACCTCCCCCACTAGTGTGACTTACACAATCATTTTTTTCTCTAAACAGAGTTTCAGGCAATTTCATAGCAGTGTGTCATTACACACCTATCCCACAAGGCAAGCTGTAAACATCATCATTTTGCTTCCTGTGTCCTATCTACCTTAAAGATCTGCTGTGCTCCCTCTTCCATCCTTGGCCACACTTGATATCTAAACCTCCAGAGTGTGTGAAATTTGAGAATGGCATTCAGTCTTTGCACTGTCTCTGGGTGATGAAATTCGGACATCAGCATGTCAGAAACAGCCTCTGGCACTTTCACAGCACACAGCAGGAACATGGCAGCTGCAGGGAAAGAATATCTGATCATTTGGTTTTCTTAATAATGGGTTTATTTGGTAAGGAGAAACCGCAGCTGTACAAACCCCCACCAAAAGAAACCCAAGCTTGGTTCCAGAAATGAGATCACCAGTCTACCAAGTCTAGAGAAAACTGTGCTGCTTCATGAAACCAAGCATGTGTGACTCCATCTTTTGGAGCCTGTCAGAAACTGGATTGGTATCTCACTGGGTTCATTGGTTTATAGGTCAGATCAACTATTTTTTCTTGGGGGGAGGGGGTCATAAAGGGCTAGGCCTAGTCCTGCAGCCAACATGGCCAGTTTGCAACAACATAGTCTTACACTTTATAGTAATAAATTTCATCCCACGTGCAAGTCCTCAAGTCTCAAACTATGAGCTCATCAAAGAACTTTTACTTTAAAAATATACAAGGCTCAAAAAATTTGCCCACCAAATTTTTTAGAAGAGCCCTAGGTTTTTTTAACACCTTAAGAGAGAGTGCATAGGAGAAAAGCTGCACACGTTTTCTCAGAGGGTACTTTTACTGGTAAACTTTAAGAAAAAGAGTACTTAACAAAAATTTAAAGTGTGACATTCAACCACAATAAAGCATCCCACAAAGCATCAACTTAGCAAAATCCAGCCCATCTGGTTACAAGTTATCCAAAATATTAAGAAAAGAGATTAGGAGAAGAAAAAGAGAAAAAAAATAGAAAATTATAGCTACCACCAGAGTCCTGAAAGAGTGCAGCTTCCACGTGACCAGGTGGCAGGGCTTGAACACGTGGAGTCCACCTGTCTTGGGTTTTATCTGCTCTAAGCCTGCTGTGGTCACTCCTCCCGGGCAGGACTTCCAGCCCACTGGCCACTCTGGGGAGGGTGAGTGTTGTGCTCCAACTGGGTTAGCCAGCCTGAGGCTGGGTTAGGAGCTCCAGGACAGCTGGTGTAGGTGTGCTCCCAGGCTGCCTTTGACTGAAAGCTGCTCTCAGGTGCCCCAGGAGACTAGCAGGGGCTGAGGCAGAGGATAGGGCATTACCTCACCTTCATGAAATTCGACTTATTCCTTGCCCCCTCTCCCCCCACGCTTGAGTTGGTCCAAGACACTAATTAATATAATAATCCAGTGTCTCACACAATGTCTAGAATTTCTTTTTCAGGGTAATACTCTTATAAGTATATGATGTCCTAATCATCTTCTGCCTTAAAGATGCCTCTCAACTATGTGTCATCAGCAAACATCATCTGCACAATTTAAAACCAAGTGGAAATGGAAAATTTAGATAAATGCTGTACCATTAGACTACTTACTGAGCAATGCTGCTGTCTCCATGCAACATGAGAATTTTCCTTTCAACACAACAGAGGAGATACCATGGTTCCACTCTCATTCCCTGCCTCAGTTTTTATATCAGCCCTCAACTGGTACTAACAATTTCCATGAGGCAACATACGGAATACTTTAGGAAACTCTGGACAGACTGAATCACTGTGTTTCCTCTGCCTAGAAACCCAGTTGAGCACAAATACTAATTCTGATGATCCACCACAACCAGGTGCTGAAAGAGATTGTCCTTCTGGTCCTTCTGGTCACCTCTTTTTGTCCAGATCACAAAACCACATGAAAGCCTATGACAAACAAACAGCCCTGAAGAAACCCTGATGGCATTTAGATTCCTCCACTGCAAAGCTGCCTTGAAAGGTCCTGTGATCTACTGCAAACTGTGTAGCCAGGGCAGCCATCCTAAGTGGTTTTGTTATCTTACCTGCTGCTCCGGCCATGTGCTCATCCACACTGAGCAGGAGCTCCCATGCTGCTGGCTGGATGTCCCCGTACATCTCTTCTGTGAGGATAGGAGCCGCCTTGATCAGCAGTGACAAAGGTGCAGGAGAGAGGCTCATTACCTGCAACAAACCAAGCCGTGCCTTAGGGCTGAGCTGTACAAACTATCCATGGGGATCAACACACAGAGTAATTTTACTCTGGTTTTGGTCTGCAGATTGCCCACCAATTACCTCTAGGTTCAGCCATTTCACATAATGCTCCACAGAAGATCATTGCTTTTGGCCTACACTGAAAGAGCAGTGTTTACAACCTATTTCCTGGAGTCTTTTGCTTGTCCCTCACATCACTAAAACTCAGATAAAGAGGACAAAAGGAAAGCCAAACTTTCCCACGGTGGTGTACAAACAGCAATACAGATCCATGAAAATTTCACTAAGAAAAAGCCTGTGAAGAATCTGTTGCTTCTTTAGGAACACTGAACAAGTAAGACCAAAGAAAACTATTGCTGTAAATGACACGTATTTAAACACAATTGTGGATTTTTCACATTTTTTTAATTTTGGGGGGATTTTGTTTTTTCTTTTCATATCCCCAGCTTTGATGCATGTGTCCCTGTGGAAAGACAGAGAGGCACATTGTGATTTATGGGACCTAAATATTTAAAGGATTCTTTGGCTGTGTTAAATTAAAAGACTTAAATTTTGCATTACTCAGATGAGGAAAACATGTAAGGCTGAACTGACTGATATTCAGGAACAATTCTTCACATGGGCTTGGAGGTCCAATATTTTCCCTATTGTTGCAGTATAACCTTGACACCTAAGTATCAGCCTACCTAACTATCATATAGCCTGGTCAGTACCTGGTGCCTGATGTATTTTAGCATTCCAGAGTCCTTCTTCCCTTCCAAGCTGATATCAATCACTCTTTTTTTTAGAGAAGGAGTTCTCAAGCATGACTTGTCTGAACACTGGAAGGAAACAAAAAGAAAGTGGAGTTCACATTTGGATTTCCCAAAATGTGGAAAAGGAGATCACGTATAAGAGGAATTTCTGTACACTGGAAGTCTTCTGGTACCAGAGCTGTAGCACAAAGCCCTCTTCTTTGCTGGCAACAGACCTACTATCGGTGAGTCAACGTATGTCATCCAACTTTCTTCTCCTTTTAACAATGCTTTTACCAATAAAATGTTAAGGCAGAAGCCAGTAAACCAAGTAAAGAATGCCAATGTTCTCTGTGTAATGTTCACAGGTGGCACACCCATTTATTTTAGTTAAGCAGGTTAGAGGCAAAAAGTCTACACCTTCCCTCTAAAAAATTACCAATGGAAGTGTTTAGTGTGCACAACAATGATTCCTCTCATAGAATCATTGAGGTTGGAAAAGACCTCTAAATCATCGGGTCCAACTGTTAACTGGGAACTGCCAAGCCCCCCACTCAACCATGTCCTTCAGTGCCACATCTACACATCTGCTAAATCCCTCCAAGGATGACAACTTCACTACTTCCCTGGGCAGCCTGTTCCACTGCTTGACAACCCTTTTGGAGAAGAAATGTTTCATAATATCCAACTTAAACATCCCCTTGTGCAACTTGAGGCCATTTCTTCTTATCCTGTCACTTGTTGCCTGGGAGAAGAGGCTGACCCCCACCTCACCACAACACCTTTTCAGGGAGCTGTAGAGAGTGAGAAGGTCACCAGTCTTCCCTCAGCCTCCTTTTCTCCAGGCTGATCCCCCCCGGTCCCTCAGCCACTCTTCATCAGATTTGTGCTCTCTGTCTTGCAGTTCAAAGTTGGAGATGAAACAACACAGTAAAGCACATTGTTCTTTTGCTAACTTTCATGCACACTGCCAGCTGCTCATCTCCAGCCTGCCTTCTGTAGAGGAAATGGCTGCCTCTCTTTTTAAATAACTGATACACTACTTTTCTATGCCAGAGGAATTATATGGGGGTTCCAGTTTTCAGGAAAACAGAAACATTTGCTGCTGTTTCACCTGCTCTGTGCCACCTTCCATACAAATACCCTTCAATTTTCTAACCTGACAGGAAAAAACAAATCTGCTGGTTGATGAGGAAATGTTATGATTTTGCCTCCTACTCCATCATTTGTCCCTTCCAGGAATGATAGCCTCCTTACCCAACTGAAACCTTCATGAGAGTTTCATGAACGTTTTTGTTTTCAATGTTACTGCAAAGTACTTAAGTGACTCTGCCATTGCAAATATTCAGAATAACTGTACTCTGCCTACTGTGGTCCACCTGTTTACATGATTAAGTTGGTGCTTGGGTGGGCACTTTCCCAAAAGCAGAAATGCATTTCCACTGAAGTTAAAGGCACCACTTACATTACTAAAAGGTTCCTACTGAACTGGTCATTAAAAGTGTATCACTAAAGAGTCTGTAACATTAAAGACGAATGTATACAGTTCTTGGAACAGCTCTGAGAGCTCAGATCTAAAAGAAAGAGATTACACGAGATGTTACAAGAATTTCAAGAGTGATTCTTACTAAGAGATGACAAAAAGCATGAAAAAAAAAAGACTGGACTCCATGGGGTGATAATTAGAGGTCATAAAAGAACATTAAAAGTAAAGTCAGGTTATTTTAAGCTTTTAAATGACCTTATCAACAACTAAGATTCTCCCCAATCAATACAGATTACATTCCTTCCATAATGCTAAATGACTTAATAGCTGGGGTTTTTTCACAGCAAAGCTATGTTTAGGAAGGGCTGTGTTAATTTTTTCATGAAAGAACTGTGTGAGTACATTAGGCAGTCTTTTAACAACCCCCAAAACATACTGCTTTTTCTATTTACTCACTTCCTTTTGTTTTTTGCCTCTTGCCACATTGTTCAATGTGCTGTTTTCTCGCAGAGAGTCCACTGTGTCTCCATACAGGAGTTTGATGGCCCGGACAAGGCGAGCACTGGACCGGCTGTGATGGAGGTAGCAGTGTGGGTGACAGTAGTCAATATGGGTACATATGAAACTTTGCTGATTGCATAATAGGATCATAACCTGGAAATTAAAAGGCAATAGTTATCTACAGAAATGGGAGTTACACAAACAGTGGTGGGGACAGTCAAGCTAACTTTTCCACAACCTAGCTGGGGAGGCATGAAGCTCAACACAGTTCTTCAAAAAGGTATGTGTGTCTGTGCAAAGCTCTGTACTTACACAGCGTTTGCAAACTAGCTAGGCATGGCTAAAGAAACATCAGTGTTAACAAAGCAAAGAGACAGAGCTGCTGCTGATGTGTATGTTTGGCTGGGGGCAAGATTAAGGCTGAGGAAAATAGTACTCTCTCCATTTGCAGAAAAGCTGTTGTATCACCACTCTGAGAATGAGGGCTTGGACTGGAAACTGTCAACTAGTTAATTGTCTTTAAAGCTGCAAATCCACCAGGTACGGGGGTTAGTTTCCTACAGGGAATGTGAAAGGAAATGTCTCAGTATGCTCTTGAGTCGGAATAAGTTATGTCAGTTGCTCTGCATGTGCTTCTCTCACTGTGTTTGAGTAGAGCCATCCAGCCCAGCTTGATATTAGCTGGCTCAGTTACTATTTTCACTGGTGTTGCCATATGGCAGCAAGAAGCCCTAAAACCATCTAAGAAACCAGGCAAATATTTTGGCATTTAGCTATTCTGAGCCCTGTTTTGCTGCAGCAGCAGTGCTATTAGTCCATGACCTAATTAATTAAAGGTAGCCTTGGTAAGTGATTGCTTTCTGTGTAACGCAGAGGGTTTCCTCCCAGTGAGGGAGTAGCTGTCTGTATACTGTTCTTCATGTTACACACAAACCCAGCCTCTTAGTAGTACTCTAAAGAAAACAGGCTTCCCCAAGCCATTCTAGGTCTTAACTGGCCTTTATGGATCCTTCTCTTCACCCCACAGAAATACCCAGAACTGCCAGAAAGAATCTATCCCACCTTTTCCATCCACTTACGGTCCATGCAGCTGTAGTCTGCAGGCTCTCTCAAGTAAGGCTGCCATATCATTCTCAACCTTATGAGCTTCTAAAAAGTCAGGAGCTTAATTTAAAACAAATCTGTCGTGTGCATGTTGGATTCTTGTGTTTGTCTGCCTGTTCTGGACTCATATTATTTTGGGATCCATCAGGAATAACTGAACATTTGTATCAATGTGCATATAGTATAAGTCTAATCAGCATTGCACAGCCTCTAGCCAGCCTGAGTGGCTGATACAGAGTGAGGACACCACGTTCCAGACTGCTCTAAAGGACAGGTAAAGGAAATGCTGGTGCCTTCACAGCAGCAGCTGGAACCAGTGATCCTTTCAAGTAGTTTGCTCATGACCACTAAGTCGAGCAGGCTTTTATTTTGCCTGCAGTTTCCAACCTTTCCAACAAACAAAAAGAGAAAGTTTTCACGCGATACTGGTACTTGAGTGGCATTAACTGGAACAGGTGATTTTTCAAATCTTCCTTTTGCCCATGCAGGCTAATCACGTGTAAAGTGAGACAAACATCTCAAGTTTCCTTCAGAATTCCTGATTCCATGCATCCTCCCATATTGAGCAAAGGCACCATGATCCTAAGCTGCTAACTAGGGAGATTCCCTTATCCTCTAGCGATTCAGCATCTAATACATACAAAGTTTAATACACTGGAATTTCCAAGTGAGGTGTAATCATTACCAAGAATAAGACAGAGAACCAGGGTAGTCCAGGGATTGAGGTACCAGCTTGGAGAATGTGTTACTCAAGTTCCCTGCCCAGCCACCCTCTTACAAAAAAGACAGTTATCAAGAACTGCCTCTAATATCAAAGTATTAGATTAAGCCTGTTCTTGACCACACCCCATAGGAATGGGGCAGTTGAGAGCAGACTGTACAAAATGCTTGGGGGAAGGAGTGGGATATGAACTCAATATTGGCAGCTGTCTTTCCCTAAGGAAACTCAGAAGTCAAAAGATGTCTGTCCTCACACACATATGCAGGACACAATCAATCTGTGCACAGCTAGTCAATCCAAAGACAATTAATCCGTGCACATGTGTACAGTGGGTCAACCCAAAGCATTTGCACAAAGACACACTGACTGTACTACACCATCACAGTGTGTCAGGAGTCAACAGAGGTAGAGGCGCACAGTCCTTGGATACAGGTGGATTGAATAGACAGACTTGCACAACTGACTTTTGGCAAGTCTAAATTGTGGATAGAGAGATTGCCAAAATGGATGTCTTAGACCTTGCATGACCAAACCAGATCTGCACTGTTGTACTTCCTGTCTGTTGAATAGAGTTGGAACTATATGATGCTCTGTTGGGTTAGACAAGTAGCTTCTAAAATGCCACTTCCCAGAAAGTGGGAGCCCAGCTCACACTGGAGCCCGTTCTGCTGCTCTCCCTGAACTACCCACTACTAGCCATGCTGGAGATAATTAATTTTTCAGCTGAGGGAGTATGGCTGTCCCTGAACAGCTAGAGGGAAAGTCCCTTTTCCCTTAAAAATTAAATATATGAAATAGACAAAGGGAGCAAGATAAAAACTTTCTGGTTTCAATCCATTTTAGAAATGGCAAATGGGTGATTTCCAAAGGTCGCAGCTTACTCACGCTTTAGATCCTTGATGCTGCATGGAGAAAGCACAGATTGTGATCTGGTTATTGACAGCAAAAAGGTTTTCCTACTGAAAATGCCATCCTTGAGATCACTACCAATGACTTGTACTTACATGTAACCACGACATATTCCGATGATAGTTTTCCTCCATGCCTGTGTTGCTCAGCACCTCGGGTTCAATGCTGGGCTCGCTTGCGCTCCAAGGGCTCCCTTCTTCAAAAGAAAAATACCCAAAAGGTGGTTGTTTTTTATTGCTCCCTATGTGCTCTAAGACTAGGGTCAGCACTTGTAAGCCAGGCCAGCCTTGCGGGAACAGACCAGAGTATACAGAATATGTATCTTGCTGGCTTGGCACTTACAAGAACCATTTGGACTTGGCTCACAGGCCATCTTGTCAGTAGCAATATTGCTCCCTCCCCACTCTTTTCTTTAATAGAAGGAAAAAGGATAATCAAAAACCATCAGAAACAAATTCTTTGCACCATTCAGATGCTGCAAATGGTGGGTTTAGTGATCTGCATTGACTGGGCTCTGTGGTTAAAAATGCCAACAAAAATCCAACCAGAAGTGGCATCCAACTAGAAATGCCAATGGGCAAAGTCCCTGCTAATTGCCCGTGGAAACTACTAATGTCATGGGGATGAAAGGGGAAAAAAATCCTGATTCTAGAACACTAGTTCTGAAGAACTCAGACAAGGGAGAGATTTCTCTGGGAAGTTCACTGATCCCTGTGTTTCCTCTAGCCATTTCATACCCTATGGACTACAAAACTATCATTAATCCTGTTAAGTGTTAGCTGGAGATGAATTCTGGTTTTGTCCTTTCTCTCTCCTCTTTAAGTGGTGACTTTCCAAAGTCTACAGAACAGGCAATCCCACTCTCCATGTTCACCTGCTGAAGAATTTTCTGAGCAACATAAAAATTACCATTAAGCCTGGGAGGTTATTTCAACTCCAAATGTATCCACAGCTTCTGGTTAACACCCCTAGCAGAGGACATCCCTTTAGTTCAACTGTGCTGGAGATTTCTCATGGCAGGATGCACATTTGGTTTCCATAAGATAAATATATGAAGATTTATGTTTTTAACACTGAGGAAGGCAGCTGTAAACTGTAAAAAATCGATGTATATGCCAATATGTAGAAATATAGTAATTTAACATGTTATGTTCTAAATATACGAAGATTTATTTGACATGTCATACAACATGCCTATGGCATATCTGACATATAATATGAAGTGCATGTCTGTCCATCCATATATATATATCTATTTATATAGATATATATATATAGCCAATCTGTTGCTATGGACAATAAAATATAATATACGCATATGACCTCATGTATTCATTATATCATATGATTTAGGGGTGTGTGTATGTGCATAGATACACAGGCATGTGCTTCCCTAAAGACAAGCAAGTGTACGGCTGGCACACAGCAGCATTCCAAGAGTTCATGCTCTAACATGGAGCGCTGAATTGACAAATTGCATGGAGCTGATGCTGCACCCAGGATTTGAGCCATGTTCCTTCCAGGCCCTAGTCCAGGAAGTTCCTGAAGAGGACTCTAGATTTCTCCTAGCCTGCTGGGGTGGAGGTCTCTTGCCATTTCTAGCTCTGCTGCAATAACATCAAGAGTTTAGGTCCTGCCTATTGTCCCCTCCCTTTCCACCCACTTGTCTAAGTTACCTATATCAGTGACAGTGTCCCTGCTGTGGGACAGCTGCAGCTCCTCATTCTCAGACTCTGAGTCCTGCCGTGATAACTTGGTGCTCTTTAGGCTGCCGGCCCGGCGAATGCTGGAAAGGGAACCCCCCTTCTTCACCCGGAAACTGCGGGTTCCTTTAATCTGGAGCAAGCGGGAGCCTCCTATCCTGATCTTCCTGCTGGGAACTGTATTAAAAGAATAAAAGAGGACTTTTTTCCCCTTAATTTTTCCCCATTTAAAAAAGAAAGAGATCCTGGCCCTCCCCTCCCTCCCAGCCCTTTGCTGCCAGCCTGTATTGCAGCATCTTTTCTTCTACCAGGGAATGTGGGGCCAGAGGCTCCTCCAAAGCCACCGCCAATGCAGTTCTGTCAATCAGGTAGTAAAGATGCTTTACAGAAATGTGTTCCACACCTCATTTCCTGGACACCTGGTATGTCACCTCTGGCCTTGTCTGTATTTGGAATTAGCCCTCATTTAACCACCAGCAAGCAGAGTCATCTGTTCTAACAGAAACCCAAAACGTGGACAAGGAAAACCTATGATTCACACCAATTTGAATCAATTTCTGATGGGAAACCAGATCTACCCAGTGGATGTAAATTGCAGTTTTCTTTGCCAACCCTTGGGGTTTACATTAGTGCAGAATCGCCTCTTGCTAGGCTAGATGGCTAAATCCCAAGCATGAACATATCACTATGGACAAAACTACTTTCCCATGGGCATAGGTTCTTAAACCTCACTGAGCTCTGCAGTAGGATCAATTATTTATTCATACAGCACGTGTGACTGCAGAAGGGTAGTCTGCTTCATGAGGTTAGCAAGACTTCTGTGAAGTAAGATTTGCATAAATCCATTTCTCTGCATGTTACTCTTCATCATTAGAATGCTTTAGAAGAAATGGGAGCACGTAGATCCTCTCCTTCAGACAAATCAGCAGCTGTCAGGCATTAACAACATCCATTGACACTCTGCATTTTTGATGAGCACAGACATGAAATGGTTCAACGCTCAAAGCACCAACAGTTTGCACTTTCATACTCCTCTTAGTTCAAAGGCAGTACATAGCAATATGTCAGTCCAAATGTTGCAACACTCAGTCATTTTACTGCAGATCTAATCAGACAAGGCCATGTGTAATCAATGACCTTTTGAGGTATGGTTGGGAATGAACAGGATGCAGCTTTTCAGATACCATGGGTAAGCAAAATATTTAAATAGAATTGTATTTTGGCTTCAAGAAAAACCAAACACACTTTTACTTCTGAGAATGCCACTAATTCCTCCAGAACCAAATTCCCACTCCCATTTCCAGTGGCTAATGTCCTGTCTGAAGACAGCTGGATATGTTTTGAGAGCTATTCCTCCGTACTCATGAATCAGCTGGGCTGTTTGGTCACTGTTGAATGACCAGAAAGTTGGTCACTGTTGAGTGAACAGAGAATCTCCCTCCAAATGACCTTGCCGAGTTCCTTAGCAATGACTATTGCTTGAATCATGTCCAGATCAGCCTCCTGAATGCAAAATCACTTAAGCAGTTGTAACTGCATTTTGTGAAGTCTGCAGAATCCCACTTTGGCACCCGAAGAGTACATATGATCCTCTGAGAGCCAGTGTCTACCTAGCTGTGGTGTCTGTATTTCAGACCCACGGGAAGCAGATTCTACACAGTAAACTCATAGCTTTTGGATAGTTGCTGAGCTGTGCCTGGGGGGAACAATGACAGAAAAGTTCTTAACACTCCAGAAAAAATGAAACTCATCAAAGAGGTTGAGATAAAGAAACCTGTCACTGCAGGCAAGAAAAATTTAGTTACATTCACACAACATTTGTTTATCTAGGAGAGTGCAGATTACGAAAGATGCCTCTGCATCTGTTGGATTTGGCACAGGTGGATCCCCAGAAGAATATGCTGTGGCCAAAGAAAAGAACATAATTATTGTAATTTTAAAATATAACATTATCTTGCATTTATTTAGCTTCTAAAATATTGGAATTATATTTTTGCTAAAGTATATTGCTATGTTAGGATTCAGCCTTCCTATCATAGTCACTTTTCCCATGTCTACAATGCAGTAAAAAGGCAGCTTTAGTAAAGGAAAACTAAATGACAGCTTAGGGAAAAGGGAGAAGTGAAAAAAATCCAACTAAAACTGCAGGAAAATGTAGTTTAACAGAGGCAAGGATAAAGAAACTTAGTATAATCTTGGCAAAAATAACTCAGTTCTGCATTATGCCTGCAGCACAGTAACATGTGCAGGAAAAGCTAAGTCAGCATTGTCTCTCAGAAAAATAGGTTAGAGACTGGCCACCAGCATTTTCCAGCAGGACTGCGTGCTTGAAGGCATTCTCCCACTCAGGTAATATGCCAGCGGATGGGACTGCTCCCTGAAAAGCTTAGAAGTGATTTCAATTAATTGTCATAACTATTTTCAAAACAAACCCAACCCCATACCCAAGCTTTTCCTCATCTAAATAGGTAGAGACCTCTTATGCCACTCATCTTACACTATCAGTCAGACCATAAGGCTGTGTACTTCTCTGGGCTGCCAATATGCCAAGGATACACAAAATGACATTGAGCATCGATTTATCCAGTTCGCCTTTCTTAGGTGGGTACCTAGCTGTCTCCACAAAAGTAACTGTCTCATCTGACACACAATCTTGGCAAAAGTTTTATACCATGCAAATCTTGGAAGCATTTCTATTATTTTCTCCAGTAATAGTGGCAGGGTCACAGCTGAAGACAACACAAATTTTATCCAAAGCTCCTAAAGTCAATAAAAACTGCCCTGAATCATTAATAAACATTATAGTTCCTAGAGGATAATCAGCCACAGACTCCACCGTTTTTAAACAATCATCAAACATTTATCCTTTTCAAACTATCACCAAAATTATCATTCAAACACCTGCACCTTTAAATGGCTACTATGAGACAACGTAAGGAGTTCTAGGAAACCTGTTAGAGGGAGAATCATTTACAGGTAACTGTCTGACAGTTTAGTCTCTATTTGCAAATACGCACGATGACTGTATGTTGTATTGCAACACTTGCACCATCAGATAGTATGTGAGTTTTGCATGAGATGGCTCAAAAATGGAAACGATCTGCTATTCTCAGCAAACACAGTGAGCTTGAGGTTTGCTTGTACAGTATACAGTATGTTGGTAACATCAGTCTGCTAGCCATCAAGAGCCACAAAGGTGTGTATTTTTCATGTGGTAGCAAAGAATTCAAGAGATCAAGTGATCAATAATTCTGTGAGATGCCATGACTTCCAAACCAGTACAGATTTCCACAGAAAGATACCGATCTCTCCTATCTGTGGTTTCCCCAAAACAAAAAACTGTAATCAGAACAAAAAACCAAACACAAACACTTTTGATCTTTATTTTTAAAGTGAATGAAATAGTGGTACTTCTCTCAGCATCCCACTGAGAGACAATTTCAAACAAGGCGTGCTCCTTTTTAGCAATCTTGCAATGTTCTCAATTGGTTTCAGTCACAGCACTGTTTTATCAGATTTAACATCTTTGCTTCTCACATTCATTATGTTGGACCCTGAAGGCCAGAAGCATCTCAGAAATGATTCAAAGCCACGTGACTTCATGGCTGCCTGCTTTTTAACACAGTATATGCAAATGAAAACATAAAATCAAGCGCCACTTCACAAGCCCTGAGAATACAGAAGCTGTATTATGCTGACAAACCTTTTTTCTCCTCGAAGCCAGCCTCAGATTTTAGGGTGTGGCTGCTGCTGTGTAGGGAATCCTTTGAATCTTCATTTTCATCCAGAACCCCAGCAAAGCTGATCTTTCTTTCATACCTGTGCCGGTCCATCTCAGGGTCCAGACGCAGCCTGCAGCTCTCCAGATCCTGTAGCAGAATGCAGACCACACAGATATGCTAGCAGTGTGAGCTCCCACACTTTCCACTGCAACCAGAGAAGCTTCAGGAAGAGCTGCTTTAAATGGAAATTGATTTCTATCACGCACTAATCCAGCAGCTCTTAGGGCTTGCAGCAGGTTGAGCCACACTGCCAGGATGGAAGCGTTAACACACATTGCTGGTTAACACTGTTGACTGGACTGGCACTCTGGCTGTAGGCTCAGGAGGGGGAAAAACACATAAATCCCAGAATCACAGAACAGGTAGGGTGAGAAGGGACTGCTGGAGATCATCCAGTCCAACCCCCCTGCCAAGGCAGGGTCACCTAGAGCAGGTGACATAGGAATTTGTCTAAGTGGGTTTTGAATGTCTCCAGCCATGTACAAAGTGAGCTCCACCACCTCTAAAAGGCTCTGGCTGAAACTTCAGTCAGGACCGCCTACCTCACTCAGCCCTCAGTCTGGCAAATCTACATGGCCTGTGAGTATTTAAATTGTTTCACCACAACCAGTCCAGTTCTTCAAGGCTGCCAAGGCTGTGCTCCTATCTGTGGAACACGTACATGTACAAACATCAGTGGAAGTGAGATCTGCTCTACTGAAATTTCAGCTTTGTGGACTGTAACATTATGTACCTGATTTTCTTGGAAAGGAAGCATCACTCCAAAAATACAGAGACTTAGTATTTTGATCTGGAGTGTTGTTGGCTCTTTTCTTTCCCTCATACAAAGTTAGAAGCAGCACTCTATGACCATTTTCTCTAATAGGCTCTTGCATAACATGACCTTAAGGTTTCTTCCACCTATGCATCACAGAATTCCCCCTCCATCTCTCCCAGGTACAAGTCTGAAAAGCTATTAATCAGTTGCATTTCTATCTGACATAAAAACACAAATTTCTATTGACCTTCTTATCCAAAATATTTTTAGTTCCAAGCCCAACTGCTTAAATGAGATGATGTCTCAACCCTGGTATTATGCAGTCATTTATTATGTGGTAAAAGTATCAACAAAGTGTTTAAGGAGAACTGCTGAATTTATTGCTTTTTAAAATTACCCTTCTTGCATACTTGGGAGCTTCACTGTAGATTGTCCACAGCCTTTGAAATTAATTTCAGAACTTAATTACAAGAATGTCCAGCTAAATCAGCCTCTCAAGCACAATTATCATCAGCAAAATTAGTTCTGTCATTAATAAAACCCAGAATAGTAGACCTAAATCCTTAATATTCACTTGGAAATTTAAATTCACATTCTTTCTTTACAATTTTTATCCTGATTTCCTATTTGGCTTAAAAGATGAAACCATGTCTGCCATTCAATTGTCTCATTTCATGCTAACCACTTCTGAGACTGATGGTCACCTTCAACTCAGTTTGTCAAAAGATAACTGCATGCCAGTGTATTTTGTGAAAAAACAGGCTAAAGACAATGTTAAATCACAGTATTAGACATGAAAAAATCCACACAAGAACGAACCACTGGAAATCAGATTTCATGGGTTTTGCTATTCACAGCCATTAGATTACTGTTTATGCCAGGATTTGCTTGTGCCTCTCTCAGTCCCATGGAGGTTTATTTCTTTCCTTTCTTCCCCCAGTCCTTCAATTCTTTGGTCTAACCCAAACCAAAATTCCGCAGCTTTTAAGCTGCAGTAAATTCTCTGTAAATTGTTCTGTTCCCTTCTCATAACTGCCCTGTCCAGATCTCTGACAACTGGCTCTCCTAATCAGGTATTTAGAATATGAACTACTGTCCCCTCTTGCAGTCCATCTCAGGTGCCCTACACTCAGTTTCTCAATGCCCTTGCTGCCTTCATCTCTATTTTGAAACTTGAACTTCCAGCACATGTTGTTTTTCCAGTCTTATCTTCTTAATCAACCATCTGATGTGCCCTACCCATCTTTTATTCACCACACAACAGCTCCTTTCTCCCTGCAGAGATCCACTCGAGTTTTTATCCCACCCTATCTCTCCCTAGAGCCAGAGACTTGTGTGGGCATGGCCCTCTCCAATGTGCATGGTCCACTTACCATGAGAGGCTCAGTCCTTGGTCTGGGCATGTAGGGAAAAGTCTCTCGAAGGAAAGTAGTTATCTCCAAGAGAAGCTGACAGGCTGCCATTTTCAGTGCAAAAGGACAACAACATTTGGTAGGATTCACAGTGCCTAGGAAAGAATTAGTTCTGTCATGAGCAAAGAGTTTATACAAGATCTGGAACCAAGAGGTGATGGACATAGTCACAATATGGTGTGCAATGCAAGCTGCACTCAAAAAGAGGAAAACCCAGACTTCTGTATATGCTACTTTGCCTACACTGAAAGAAACACAGACAAGCAAATACCAATCCATGTATTTACCAGCACACACAATAGTACTAATAGATATATATATGTTATGTTACATTGTTATATTATTAAATTGAAGCAACATATGATTTACTATAGTATATATTATAGTATATTATGTTGAAGTACCTCCTAAACTAACATGAGCTTACAGCATTTTGTATAAACCTCATTTAAAGTTAATACAGGTTAAGAAGTAGATAGCTGGGGTCCCCTTTTCAGCCCCTTTTCAGCATTCAACCAAATCTCTTGCAGTTCTAGAAAAGAGCCACTTTCAAATACAGAAAATTTTCTGAAAATATATGGAGTTATGACTATCCAGCAAAGACATACTGTTGCTATTACTATTAATTACTACCCTGATAACTGGAAAAGACAGCCTCCTTTGAAGTCAGGCTTCAATTGTTCAAGGAATCCATGTGCTATTTAGAGATAATCAAGGGGGGAAAGTCATACTGCTTAATCAAATTATACATTCTTAACCTAAAACAAAGTCAGAAAGGGAAGAGAAATTATCAAAATACTTGAAGTTTTGTCTCGACTGAGTCTAAAACAATCAGCTTCAAAAGCCACAGACTTTGTAACCCATCTAATGCCATTCAAAGCTTGGAAAGTATGAAGGATTCTTCAGTGCTTGGTTGATTTAAAAAATACCATTTAGGCTAATGGACAGCAAAAAAAAGGTAAATAAAAAAATTAGTTGTGACAACAACTAGCTACACCCATTTTTTAGTAATGCCTGATATTACCACTTACATATGCTTCAGAGAGATCAGTGTTTTCATTTTTACTTTCCCCATGTATGATCTAATTACTTTTTGCAAAATAAAAAAACTAAATCAAAAAAGTGAGAAGACACTGCAGGGATCAGATAAAACCAGATTAATTCTGTGATGCTTGCCATGTCTTCTGTACACGTTACCAATAATGAATTGTGCACTTTGTAAGGACTAAAATAATCTGAACTACCAAATGCAGACAAGATATACAATGTAAAGGAATATCCAACTGCATATTTTATGCTCCTCAGTCTACTTCCTGCAGCATACAAGGCAGCTTTTGAAAACTCTCTGCCTTCAGCAAGAATGCAGATCAGTTATTTTCAGAGCCTGGATTTCAGGAGAGAAACTTCAGCTTTTAAGTGGCTTTCTAGACCACAGCTTGATCTCTGCTTGTCTCAGGGCACCCTTTCAAAGCAGGTCCACACCCCCTTGAGTGCCTGAACAGGGACAAGAAAGCCTATTCTGTTAGTCAGTCATGGGAATGCAGTTCTTCATTTCTGATGCAGGAAAATTTTGTATGCATTCTCCATCTGCTTTATCTCCTAAAGGGATGATAAGATATCCAGAACAGACACTCACGTTCCTATAGCTGCTAGCGCTGGCACACCACAGAGTAGCACATGGGAAGGTGTTGCCCAGGGACAAGACCTACTCTTGAGCTCATTCCCCATAAATGCCATTTCATTGCTCCCACCTGCTCCTCTCCATTCAAAAACTGGCCTTTATGCAGTGATAAGAACAAATCCAGAACCAAAGGAAAAGAAGCCAGAAGATAGATAAACAGTGCTGGCACACTACATCCAATGGGGAACAACAGCACAAGTACACAGGAACCAGTACGTTACAGCAAACACATATATAGAAATGATGTCTGGAGGGGATATAATGTTTACTACCACCTTCACCTACACCTACAACAGGACATGTTTTGACACTTTATTTTGGTTCATGAAGCTTGCTGTAACTTGCATACCTATCTAGACTTTCAGAAACAATGATCTGTCACCCACTTCCACTCTTATGCACACCTAGGCACAAATGTCTACAGTTTAGTCATCTTGTTGTTATACAGATTTTTAATGACCATTTTTTTAATAAACCACTGTACTATACCTCTGTCTGAAAATCAAGCAAATAGACTGAAGTGAAGATTTAATGGCCTTTAGTAGAGTGCTGCCAATTCATGTCAGGTGGGGAGATGACTCTTCAACATCCAGAAACAGAAAAACAGCTGATCTTCTACAAATATTTTGGCGGAAATAACGGATGAATGGAGCCTGAGCACTTTTGGCACTCATGTGAGAGCAAGAATCAAGAAATAAATTTTTACCCTGCTTATAACTGCAGTTTCTGTGTACAGGAATTGCAACTCACTGCCTGGTTTCCCCCTCCCTTTTCCATCAAAGTCTCTCAGTGCTGCTACCCATTTGTCACGTTATACATCCAGGCACAGAAAGAACAGGGGACGAAGTTGGGGTGAAGGTGCAGGACTGGGAAATACAGCTGGGTGGCTATTAGATGAAAAGAGGAAAAAAATAAGTGCTCCTAAAGCAGAGGTTCTTACAAGCGGGGGCTCTTGTAGTAAAGGGAGTCTCCTTACTGTCATCTAAAAAGTCTTCTTCCTCATCCTCCTTTCTCAGGCGCCTCTTGGTCTCCTCATCATAAATGAGGCCCAACAGGTTGGCAGGGCTCTCGCTCTCGGCATGGCACAGCTCGTTTAGGCGGACACCAATTGCCTGCAGACAGGGAGAGAGAAGCACAAGGAGGTGAGAATTTCAGCTCGGCACATTGGTGGTCAAGGGCCCTGCCCTGTGCAGGCTGTAGAAATGGTCCAGCCAGAAAAGAATGTCCTGGCTTTATTTTCATTGTCTA
This sequence comes from Sclerurus mexicanus, assembly GCA_013396755.1. Classification (NCBI taxonomy): domain Eukaryota; kingdom Metazoa; phylum Chordata; class Aves; order Passeriformes; family Furnariidae; genus Sclerurus; species Sclerurus mexicanus. Next base: position 4,988,140 of record VWZF01002261.1, on the reverse strand, counting down.
AAGTAGAGAAAAGGATGACAGAAGACTAATTGCTATCAAAAGCATAATTTAGTTCCTCCCTTTTTTTCAACCAAAATTGCATCATTTTGGAGGGGAGGAGTTTCAAGTCCATCAGAGGTCCTGCCTCCCTGGCATATATTGTCTTTAATCCAAGACACTGGCTTCTAATAGTTACTGACTGCCTTGTGCCCATTTTCTGTTAGAATCTGGGAAAACGAATGTCTAGAAGCATAGAGTGATGGATAGTTCTGACTGCCTTTAGCACACGCTAAAATACAAGGACTATGTAATCCTAAGTTCTCTACTTGGAAGGAGTTCTGAAAGGAGTCCGGCTAAGGCAGTGACCTCGTGGAATACAGAAGCAAATATATTCACACTATGTACTTTTCATGGAACTTTGGTATTTTTAATTTTATTAGGATAATCATCTGTGTTTGAGACAGAGAGTAGGATACCCAGGCAGCATTTCCTGTGTTTTAGAAATGGGTTTGAGACATAACAGAAAGTAAGGCTGCCCAAGTAGGATTTTCCAAGTTAGTTAAGAAATGGAAGGAGGAGAGTCACCAAGATACTAAATTTGGGTTCTCAGACCCAACCTAGGTTCTTCTCCTAGGTTGTTTTGTGGTGGAAATGTATTGATGTGGTCAGCATTAGCTCAAGGCTCCCCACAGCGTGTTCCACTGAGAAGCATGTGTTGGTTTAATCTAGGAAAATACAGGTCAGCAAGGCAGAATACATGGGTTTTAAATTCCCCTGAGCCTTGGATTTTATGTTGGTTTTTGTGTGTGTGTGTTTTGTTGTTTTTTGTTGTTTTTTTATTTTATTTTGTGTGGGGTTTTGGTTTGGGTTTTTTTGTTTTTTTTTTTGAGGGGAGGAAGGCGATAAGGATCATGATATTCACTAAAAATCTCTGATTTTCCAAAAAGAGGTAAGAAGCACAAAGCTCACTTCCAGATAAACATATGTAACAAACACCATAGAGGTCAAAGGAATTTCTTCCACTATTTTCAGCAGGTATATTCTGGGGGGTTTCCAAAGAAATTGCAGGTGGTATTGATAGGGTCAGATAAGGCAATTGCCTAGTTCCTGTATGGTAAGAGATGACAATCAAATAAAAATTAGAAGAGTCAACCTCCAAAGAGTCAGTTCTTTAGAGGACATATAGTAGCCCTGTAGAATTTCTTGACTGTTAATAGTGTTTATGGGTAAAGAGAAACTGAGTAAGTACATCAAAGAGAAATCCATTAGTAAGTATACAGCACCACATCAAGCTCAAGCAGCCCTGGGCTTAAAAATTTTAGAACCTAGAAAAAAAAAAGATTAGTACCACACCCCCTGCTCTTACTCTTCCTTAGCCATTCATACGTGATAAGTGCTGGAAAAAGGAGAGAGAACCAAATGGATCCTCTGAGGGAACACATCCTAACAAATTAATTTCTGTTAGGAGAAGAGCTGGTCCTGGCAGGCTGTGAAGTGCAAGCTGGAAGGGAGGCTTGTGAGTCCCCACTTTACTGGAGCTGAAGTTCTGTATACGATCCAATTACCTTTACAATCTGGCATATTTTTAATGTAAGTAGAAGAGAAACAAACACTTACATCTCCCCACTGGTAGAAGAGCTTAGCTGCGTTCCACTGCAGCTTCTGGTTCCTTTTGTTGCCCACAATAGGTGAACGGCCACGGGATAGGCCTTTCTTGGTAATGTTCACATGGTGGCCTTTCATCCACTCGGGCCAGTTGCCACGATTACAGCGGTGAACGAAGCGTGCGCACTCGAGGAACAGGGCTGCTCGTGCCACTACAGGAGCTTCCTGAAATGTTTGCAGAAAATCACCGTAAATACAAATACATTGGAAAAACTCCCTCAGCGTTAGAGGATTCTGTGCTTTAATCAATTACTTTTCAAGCTTGCCATGGAATCACACAGCGTGAGCAATCTCTCCGTAAAACCTGACATGAGGCAGAGAGCCTGTGTAAGTCTCACCACTTGAGCTACTAAAAGCAAGGCTCGTAAACACTGGACATTCCTTCTCAGTTCAACCGCTAGTGGGGAAGAAAGAGACACATCACAAACTTAAAAACAACCTTATAATCCTCCGTAATGCTTTCCTTCAGAAACCATGTAACTGTGAAAAGCAGAAGCACGCGTCTGGCACCGTTCCTGTGGGAACAAGTCAAATTGTATTTCCACCTTTGCTAGTGTTATAGTTTCGAAATCTTCCATGGAATTTTTTCTTTGTCCCTTACCAACACAGCAGTTTGGGCACTGGAGGCCAGGACTGGATGGTGTGTTGAAGCCCAACCCCACACTACCTGCTCCCAGAGCCAGCTGACTGTCCAAAACACAGGGATGGCTGATAGCTTTGCATTCGAATGTGATGGCTGGGGAGGGGATTGCAGGGAGGTGGGGAAGGGAGAGGACCTTGCCACAGCTCTCCCCTCCGCTGTCGGCTTGGGCGCTCAGCCGCTGCTTGCTGGGCTGGTGGAAGCGCTGGGAGGGAGCTCCTGGCTCGCCCCCAGCCCCGCGCCCACGGTGCCCTTCTTCTGAGGGGACAATCCCCACTGCCTGGATTTGCTGCAGGTTCATCAAGGGGATGGTGCCACCTGCAGAGGAGTTGCTACCAACCCCCCCAACCCCCCCAGTGCTTTTTGGACAAAGGATGGTGAAAGGGCCCTTACATTGCCCACGGAAAACGTTTCAGCCCATCCCTGTGGCCACCATTCCCACATGAGCTTTTGGAACAAGCCCAAGCTCGTGAGGCACCACAGCCACTGCCCACCGAGGCACGGCATCGCCTCCACAGTCTGTACACAGAACTGCAAATACTGCAAGTGCAAATGGCAGCGTGGCCACGTGAATCCTAGCATTCGTCACATTAAGTTCTGCTTGCGAATCCTGGGCATGAAAGCATTAATGGAGACTTGTTGAAACCAGGAAAAGCGCTACTTGGCACTTACAACAAGCAGGTATGGAGAGGGAAATCTAATACTGGCACAAGTCAACAAAATTTCACTGGCTGAACTTCAATGGCCTTAGCAAACATCAGACAATTTAGTACTGAAATAAAAACAGGCAGCTGAGTTTCGAAGGAAGTTTTCCAGAGGAAAATCGTCCTGTCCCTGGCTTGGAAGATCACTTTTCTTTAATGGGAGAAATGATATTGAGTGTATCTTAGTTTGTATAAAATCATCTAGCAGGATCCATGTCAGACTGATAAAGAGTGCTTCTGAAACTCTCAAATATGTTCAAAAATGGACACTGCAATTTGTTTCCTGAAGAGTAGCTTAGACTTAGGAAGGAGCTTTCTTCCCATCAGTCTACAACTGCAAAAATAACACCTTTACAAAAATGGAAAATTACTAAAAAGCAAATGGTTCTTCTAATTTCTATTTAATTTCCCCCTCTTACTGAAATTTTCACAACCAAAACCACCTGTGGCCACCAGGTTGTAAAACTAAGAATGCAATAACGCCCACAGTTTATAAGTTGGCTTTGAAATGTTCCCTAACAGGGATTTCACAGAGCACAAACATGTATTCCATACATTTAGATGTTAGCAAATTTAATGAGATAATTTAAACAGATCATCATCTACTTATAAGGGAGTGTTCGTCATCTGTGGTCTATCAATAACAGATAGGTCCTGAGACCATGAAAGATGGTCTGTGGAACATTATTGAATAATGCCTCCAAGAGTGCTTTAATCAAAAGCTGAAAGCAAGAAATTTTGGACCAATGCTCCTTAAGTCTGGGAACTGATTTAAGAAACCATTGTCACAACTGCCTTTTGCAGCTTTTTGCTCAGATTTTATACAAATGTTGGAAGAAAATAGCAATCTTCTAACAATTCTTTTGAATAGGAACATTAAAGCTGGCCCATTGTTCTGATGAGGAAGGCAGGATTCTGAAGCCAGACACTGACAACCAGAAACAAAACTATTATCTAGTATCTGGAAAAAACATTACAAATTACTTGTTGCTCACAAACAATATGGAACACAGAAGAGGTAAGGATTTTATTCTTTTATTCTCACAGAGTAAAACCTTAACCATGGAGACATGGATGAATAGATCAAGCCCCAGCACTAGTCTCCTCCTGGTTTAGTTCACCAATGGTAAAGTCAGAATTTCTTAGCATATGGGAAATCTTGTAAAGTATGTGTTGTAAACATGATGAGAGCAGTCAATAACTATAATTACAGGAGGATATCTAGGATGGGGGGTAAAAGGGAGGAGCAAATTAAAAATCACTGAAAAGACCTTCTGCCTGAAGAAGGATTTTCTGAACATTATGGGGCACAAGTTCCCTGTGATTGCTTACCTGAGGTTCTGAGAAACCTGAAGCAGCAGCAGCAAGAGAAAGATGATGTGACAGAATGGACAGGGATGGATTCACATCACAGAGAAACACATCACAAATGGAGAGAAATGAATCAGGCAAGTGATGCATAGCTGAAAAGAACACAAGTTACCATGGTCACTGTCAAAACTTGACACAGCAGCAATACTCTCACAAGCCTGCCCATGCCTGTGCAACTGTTCAGAAGTCCACCTTTAATATTAGATCTACTATACTGCTTTCCCCTTTGAAAATTGTACTGTACAAGTTGTCACAGATACATAAGATACAAAGTAGTGGTGCACAGAGTCTAACATCCCTACAACTATGGAGAAGGCAAGGCAGCACAGCTGAAGGCACAGCAGTAGCAGGAAGGGAGAGTCCACGAGCCTGGCATCTCCAGCAGTGAGCAAAAAAAAAACCTGAATATGAGCACAAATATCACAACAGTAAAAGAGGCAAGAGGTGGGGAGTGGGAAGACAAAGGGATAAAGAACTTGTGGATGCTTTGAGAGCAGTGGCTTTCAATCTTTTTTCAGCTTGCAGATATCCAAACACTTATGGAAGGAAGTAGAAGAGCAGTATACAGAGAAACTGCTAATAATTGGCTGGCTTTTCATAGCTGCATTTGTGACAGTCTTGTGTTTGTCACATAAACACCTTGCAGTCACAGAACTTCACTGGCCAGTGAACCACAGGCTGAAGACGACTGCTTTAGAAATGTAAGGGACTGTTAAAAATCAGCAACTGCAAGGAAGAGAAGGAAGGAGATACAGAAGAGACACTTGGTATCAGGAAGAAGGGACTGAATTGTGTCACTTCTGTGATTTGGATCTGCAAATTAGCAGTATCTGTATAAATGCATAAAAGCATGCACACTGAAATTTAATTTATTTTTTTTTCACTGACTGGCTCTGGGGACTAATAGTTCAGTGTTGTCTAATGTATCTATAACTCTTTCAGACCTCCTGAGTGAAATTCCTGTGCCGCTTCAAGCAGTTGTCTAGTCTTCAATCCTTATTCTGTAGATTGAGACTAGCAGCAGAAACAGGATGGCTGTGAGCAAAGACAATATGAAGTTAACAATAAAAGCTTTGCACTAGCAATAATCCAGTTATGGGGAGCCATGTAATAAAAAAAAGATCAATTTTGTCTGCAAACTCATCCAGTCACAGATGCTAAAGCTCCAGCTAATACCAGTAGCACCAGCTGGCATCGCTGTGATGCTTTACCTGCTTTCTGTGCGGGCACAAAGAGCAGTAGTGACTGGTAGCAGACCACCATATATGCACATGCTCTCACTCAAAAGATAACAATAGACCAGTGAATAACTTACAAGATCTAGGGCTGCTGCCAAAATGGAGGCATCAGGGATAGTGCCTGGTTCACAGCAGTTCAGGAGAAACTGAAAGCGCTTCATGCCTTGGCGGATCGCTCCCAGGTTCACAACGTTCTTGGATTTTCCTCCTTCTTGGCCGGAGGCCAAGTGATCATCAAAGCTATGGCAACCTAAGGAGGTAGAGAGTACAAAGGGGATGCAGGGAAGGGTATGGAGAAGGGAACACAGTCTCTCACCAATAAAAAAAAAGTCAGACAAAAATCCTGATGAATACAGCCTTAGTTTAAATCCCTTTCTCACCTTGATGTGCTATCTTGAAGATAACAGGGGCATTTTTAGAATATTGATGACTTCTACTAAACAAACATACAGCAAGTCAGATTCTGGTATTGGTCGTACTGTATTGGTCATACATGGGTCACTGAACAATTCCACCATCCTCAGTGTGGAAGCCCAGGATCTACTTCAACACCGGTAAACCTGGATGTGGCCCTTCCTCCCCACTTCTTTAACACAGATCATCTCACTTACTGTCTGTTTTTCCTGAATAATGTCCTACCTAACTTTTCTATTGCCTCTAAGTTTACTTTACAGTGAAGCATGCATAAACCTGATTCCTCATGTATCAATTTAGTAATATATCATCTACTAGGACAGAAAAATCAGTAGTAAATTTTGGAAATGTTCTACGTGAAAATCAAGTATTGCCCTTTTGTTTTTAGCCATACATCTTCTGCAGTTAACAACACCCAAAGTGAGACTAGACTCAACTCATCATCATCATCATCATCATCATCACCATTCCAGCCTCTCTCACTTGAAGTGTCTTGCACGTTTTGAGAGGAAGAGCTCCCTAATAAGAGTTCCTTTTGAAAATAAAGCTGGCATCCCACTCCAGGGTTTCTTTCAAACTCCATGTAGAGAGTTCACAAGATAAATCAACTAATCCCAATAAACACTTCTAATGCAGAAGATCATTATGCAGTTGGTACCCAGAGCTGAAAGAACAGTAGAAAGATACAGATGAGAAATCAGGAAAGTAGTTTCAAAGTGGCTGGTCAGAACAACAATAGTCAGCTTCTGGGCTTTTTGTCTTTATCCATAATACTCTCCCTGTTTACATGTGGAAGTCCAAAATTTTAGAGAATACTGAAAAATAAAGCACTGAGAAAGAGAACACCAAGTGGAGAATTCAAGATTGGTTTTAAACATGGATTTGAAAGACGAGTCAAAACACCAGCTCTACAAGACTTTGTGACTTCTTCAGGAAAGAAGAACGGCTGAAACTCAAAGTCCTTTTGAGATTGCATTCCCCAGAATTACCTGGAAAGCACTTAAGTACCACAAAGAAAAGTCACAACAGAAAATGACAATATAGATCTTCAGAGGGGTATATCAAATTTCAAGAGACTTCTTTACAAATTCTGTGGATTTTCTCTCTTCAGTCAAGCTTGTACATAGTTTTCCAGTAAACAAAATGTTTCATGTTGAAAAAAATTTCCAGTGAAATGGAACAAATAAACAAAGTAGAAAGAGCAGTCACAAACACCCTTTTCTTCCAACTCCTCCTGTTTCCTTATAGCCTGTAACATCTTATCTGAGTGTCATGGGTTTCTGTGGCTGGGTTTTTTGAGAGAGGGAGGGGTGGCTTCTGTTAGAAGCTGCTAGAAGTCTCCCCTATCCTGTGGAGCCAACGATAGCTCTGAGAGGCACTTCCTGCTTTTGAATCATAGTACTGCCTCTGTATGATAACATATTTAAGAACAGAGAGTTGTTGCACAGTAAAAATTGCAGCCATGGATTAACAACACAGACATCAAGGTCAGTGCAGGAGGAGAAGGAGGAGGAGGGACCCCACAGGAGCAGGGGAAGGACTCAGATCTATGATCCCCTGTAGCCCATGGTGCAGTCCATGGTGAAACAAGCTGTCCCCTTGCAGCCCATGGGGGGCCATTGGGGTACAAAGACCCCCCTGCCAGAGCAGGAGGATGCATGAAGGAGGCTGTTACCTCGTGGGAGGCCCAAGATGGAGCAAAGTCCTGCAAGAGACTTGTGGCCGTGGTCTGTGAGAGAGAAACCCACGCTGGAGAAGGTACAGCTTATCTATAAGAGACTGCATCTGATGGAGTGACCCACAGGACAGAAGGGGACTGTCTCCTGTGGGAGGAACCCCACGGAACACAGGGGAAGGACTCAGACCTATGATCCCCTGTAGTCATGGTGAGGACCATGGTGAGGCAAGCTGTCCCCTTGCAGTCCATGGAAAGACCCACGGGACAGCAGATTTGGAAGAACAAGGGTCTTGGACTTATATTTGCGAGTGGCTGAAAGCAACAACTGACTGAAAACCTTCCATTCCCTGTCCCCTGCACCACTGGGGGGAGGAGGGAGAGCATGGAAGGAGGGAGGGGTGGTGGAAAAGTGGTTTTTAGACTGTTTTATTTCTTACTTTTTAGCTCTTAGCCTGTTAGTAATAAATTTAAGCATTATCCTGAGTCTGTTTTGCCTGTTGAAGTTAATCAGACCTTCTCCTGGACTTTATCTCTACTCATAAATTCTTAGCTGGTTGGTTTTTGGTTTTTTTCTTTCCCTCTGTGAGAAGGGAGGGTTGAAGTGGTTTGGGCAGACACTGGGGGTCCAGCCAGGGTCAAATGGCCACACTGAGCCTTCCTATGTTACAACTGCTGTAACACTAAGTCATTTGAGGTACAAACAAATGTTTCCTACCCAGGGCCCTCTTAGGGCTGTACCTGTATGAGACAAAACCCATGTCCCTAACATGCCCCTAACCCCCACTATAAAGATGTAGGAGAGGCTTTGTCCATCCGAACTTTGTGGTACTATCCCTACAGCCCTTTGCAATCCCAGCCTTGCATCTCATTGAAGCTTTGTAAGATAATCCTGTAAGGGCAACTGATGACTGTCCCTTGCTACACCCATCCTGGAGTAGCCTTTCTCTGAGCAGGGCAGTCCTCGCTGACCTAATGTTCCAGTGACACAGACCTGCAGAAGACCTCACCTAGAGAGCAGAGATGATTTCCTAACAGAAAGGACAGAAAGGACAGAAAGGACACTGGATACACAAGCTCTGCCCCCACAGGGGTGTCCCTTGAACATCCTGACAACTTCTGCGGTCACTCACAACATCTTCAGTAAGTGCCCAAAGGAACATTAAGGGTCTCATGTAAATATACTGTAACTCACTTCTGTATATATGCTTTGTTCCTAGTATAGGTAAAAAGATTATTAAAATAAACATTTTTTATGCATGAATGTGTATACATTTATGTGTATATATGTATACATATGCACACATACAGATACAAACACACATATGTATGCTTTCATACATATCCAACACAAAATTCCCAGTGGTCCAGATGATTTATCACAACAAAGGTTACAATTCATAAATGATGTGACAAATTATTCTATATTTTATGGTTATTTTTTACTGTGATGTGTTTTACCTCTCTCCATTTTCTTTTAGATTTGGTCTACTGTGTTCAAAAACCCAAAAACACAAGAGGAAACACCCCATGGAAAAAGCATGAGCAAAGTAATGGCATAGCACCATGAATGACAAGAATGGGAAGGCAGAAAGAGGTTCCAATTTAACGTTTAAGGATCAGACCTTGAGGGATTTAACATTCACCATCAACAGGCTTCTTCTCTTCTTCATAAGCACAGAAAACCTGTTTATCTGTATGGACGACACAGAAGCACTGGAAATTTGAAGGCACTCCATAATGTTGCAGTTCTACTGGGTTATAAACTGTGCTGCCCTGAAAAGACCTCACATCAATATCACTGTGCACATGCAAGCATGGACACACAGGCATGTACAACTATTCTAATATGGTATGTGGTTTCACTGCATAGCAGAGATCCTTGTGGACACAGTGATACAACTTCTTTAACTGTCACACTTTGCCTTATAAACTTTAAATACCCTTGCATTAGCAAGATGAAAAAATTATTTCCTACAAGAAACTATGACGGAGATCTCACAGGAGCACAGTAGAAACAGCTTGGCAGCCTGTAAAATTCTCACTGCCCTTCAGCTGTTTGTTGTCAGCGAGAACTGGGAGGAAATACAGTGGAAGTTTTTCACACCTACTTCAGCATGCAGATGAAGAAAACAATTCCTTCCCTTGCTGGGGAATGCTATCAAAACTACAAGAAGGTGCTGGACAAGTGCATTCTCCTAAAGAAACAATACTTTTCACCTATGAGCTAGTTGAAAACCACCACCATTCTGCAGTGGCAGGTGGTATTCAGTTTACAGTGGCAAGATATGCTCATACTTTGCTGCTATCATTTGCCTGAACAGTGACTAACACACATGATAATGAAGGTCTGGGACAGATGATGGTGAAATACACACAGTGCAGTGTCAAAGTGCAATGTCAGAAAAAAACCCAAAAACATAATGCCAGAGAATGTAATGTACTGTAAAACTACTGAAATAATGGTGAAAAAGCAAATCTACTCCTTTTTGTGTGTTTTTGGGAGTTGGGTTGCTTGTCTTAAAGAAAATGCAGCAGAACATACAAGGTTGTCTCCCTGACAACAAGGACGTGCTCTGAACTGAGGACATGAGCATGTGAATGACTGCATGATATCTTATAACAGAACATATCATGACCTTGCATTATTCACAAAGGCGTTTTTCAAACACTGCTGATTTTGAAAATACATTGCCATTAAATATATTTTTGTGGTGAGGAAAAGGAGTGTTACTATTATGTTGTGTGCAAAGAAAAAGGGACCAGCATCCCTAACAAATGGTATGCAGACATTCGACATGCAAACACAGAAGAAAAGAGATAATTATAACAAGGTTTGTGCAGGGTTTTCCATTTCTGTGCTGATATTTGCTAAAACTGTCAAATAGTCACAAATTGGAGTAAAACAAAACAAAACAAAAAACCTGATGGAACACCCACTGTTGTATTAGGCAACAGAAGATTGACACACCTAATTTTGAACTAAATAAGTGCTTTGAAGCAAGCATTAATTTTTCAAGTGTATTGATCAAATTCAATTTGATTAAAAAAGCCCAAATGTTGTACTGCATAATTTATTTAGATAGTCTTGATTTTAAAAAATAAATTTACTTTACTAGAGCTTTTTTCTAAATCAAAATAAAAGAAAGAAGGAAGGGAAGGGAAAGAAAACAGGTACAAAGACTAAAAAGTTGGATAAGGCTAGAATGGATAGAAAAACTACAGAGAAAGCAGGAGAAAAGGGAAAGGGCTGAAATACAGAAAGAAAGATACTTTAAAAAAAGACTAAAAAAAATAAAAAAGGGATGAGAACCCTGATTTCTAACCATCTTTTTCTTCTGTGTGATGAAGCTTGGATGGGTGTCTTCGGCAGGTGCGCCATTTACCAAGACGCTTGAAGAAATTCTCCTCTTCATCTCGCCCACTGTCCAGGCCTCCTCCCGGCCCCGCTCCTTCCGACAGCTTCACTGCGCTGGTAAACTTCACCTGTGCACAGACAGAGGAGTTGGTCAGGCTGTGCCAGATCATGAGCTCCTGGTCTCCTTGGTTAGACAAAAGCATTTACAGAAGGGCTGTAAGGATGACTACAGCAACACCAGTGGGTCTCCACACATTTACGTGTGCTGAGGCACTTCATCTTTTAAGCTTTCTGCTTAAAGGATTGATCTTTCACAAGAGGTTGTAAAAGCACAAGGAAGGAAGGAGAAGTGTGATCAACAATTAAACCTTAAGTGTGTTGACAGACCCTGCATTTCCCTCTCAGTGAACCAAGGCAGACTGACCACTACAGTGTAGGCTTAACCTAGTCTTCACCATGAGCTGCAAAAATTCAGTCTCCAATTCCCATGGCTCTACTCTGGAGACTTCTGTGATAGAGTCTTATTGTCCACGTTGAATAGAATGTTTCCTTGGACAGCTAAAACCAGCCAGATCCTGCCCTTCCAAGATTCCTGCAATCCAGCCTGACACATTTACCTTGGAACTCTGCCTGATGAAAGAGAGACGGTCGACAGAGCTGATATCTAGGAGATCTTCCACTCCATCAGCCAGGCCAGAGAGGGAGGAGCGCTTCAACCAGTTCCCTGTTGCAGATTAAGGCACTCAGGACAAATCTAAAAATGCTTCCAGGCAAAATCTATTAGCAATTGCACAATATTTCTCCACAGTGGCCATGCTAGGGCATTGGAAAATGGGAGGAAAGGGGAAGGCAATCTTTTCATGTTTCATCTGTAAACTACCATGCAAAACCAGGTCTTGGGACTTGTAAAGGATATATTTTCTGTCTATCAAACGCTATTTTGATTATTTCTCTTCTACAGAGAGCAACAATTCCTGGGAGATTAAGGTACCAGCCTACTACTTTGGGGACACAGATCAAATAATCTATTTTGAGACAGATATCTTTTGCTATCTTTGGCAAATTTCTTACATTTCCTTTGCCTCAGTTCCCCCTCTGTAAAACTGAGAGAGCACTATTTCTCAGCTTCTCTTGGGAGAATACAAAATATACGTGGACAATAAGGAATTCTGTTGCAATATTTCTTAAGACAGATATATCTATCTGTATTTCTCCGCACATGCTATATGTATATAGAAGAGAAAGAGACATACATTTACCTATAGGGAGTTTGAGTTTCTTTCGAAGGGAGATTCGCCGGGAGCGGGAGCGGGAGCGCCTGTCTGTGGTGGTTCCAGAGTGAGCGGTGGTGCACTCAGATGTGTCCTGCTCAGACTGGCTACTGGTATCACTCGCAGCACTTTGTGATTTGAACATCTTTCGCCAGAAGTCCTTGCGTCCCAGATTAGCCCCCTGGATTTGCTCATCACTGGAAGAAAAGGATTGCAGAGCATGAACTGCATCTCAGTGAAGTTTCAATGCACAGGGGAATGAGATCTCCCTCCTGCAGGCCCCTACTAACTCTCTATTCCTTGAGGCTGTTTCATTTTGAATTCCAAAAATATTCTTCTCAGTGGGACATAAGTTTGACAACATGTTTAGTATTGTTCAAGGCACAATATAACCATCCTTTCTACCTTGAGGAGCTTGTCCACTGAGCAGATCATTCCAGTTTTCAGTTTATACACATGAAAAGTAAATCACCTTCTTTAGGTTAAAATGACCCACATTGATAAGATCATGCTGGTATTTTCTACGGGCTTTTGTACCAGAGATGTTTAGGACATCACGAGAGCCATTTGTGAACCTGCTGGAGTCACAGTTCTCATTAAGTATTGGAATGGGGACAGCATACTTCACTGTACTCTTGAGATCTCCCAGGCTATGGCAGGGCTCAGAGTGGAACAGCTTGCTCCAGTTCTGCAGAGCAGTAAAGGGCTTTGCGTTATCACTGAGACTTTCAAGGCTCAGTGAAGGCAGGAGAATACATGATGTAGAGCTCTGGGCCCTTGTGCAAGAAATGTCTTCTTGCAGTGCATCTCGAAACACTTTAACAAGACAAATGAGTATTCAGAGGCACAGAGAAGTTAAATGACTTGTCCAAAGTTACTTAGGGACCAGTGGTCATTTAGAGAATTTTCTAAAACCCTTAAGAGTATTGTTTGAATTTACTTCAATATTAAATGGCATGATTCTTTGGGCGTAAGAGACTGCAGTTGTGCAATACCTAACAGCAGGTTGATTGCACCTGTGCTGATAAGAGAACTGCAGCAATCTTTGGAGACTACATGCCCAAGGCAGCTCAGGAATGGGCTGGCTCTCACTAAAGCATTAATGATCCTCAGCAACAACCTGGAAGTTGAAAATTAATAGAATCATCCCCCAGAAGTACAAACAAAACGTGGAGAACAGCTGTGGTGACATCTCTGTGGAATTAACACTCTCTTCATAGCTATGGTAGTATGCAATATTGACAAATCTACTACACTGTCATTTGAAAATCTCTGGTATTTCCCCATCAAAATCAGGATGGGTCCAGTTGGCAGCACTGAGAAAGAAGCATTACCTGGATGTTTGCAGCAGCTCCTGTAGAGATGCTCAACCACTTGTTGCACCATCCAAAGTGAAGTCTTTACTGTCTTGCCCATTTGTACTAACCCCAGAAGAAAGCTGCTGGCAATAACACATTGAACAATCTGTTACTTACTGTTCTGGCGTTTGCATTGGGCGGCTTGAGACATAACTCCGACATTCATCTGGGGCAGCTGAGGCCTGGCCTTTGTCAATGATGATGCTTCCCACCTCAGATCTGTAAAGATAAATCATCAGCCAAAGTGAATGGATGACCCATCTCATGCTCATTATTACAAAGCTGCATGACATGGAAACCAGCACTGCTGAGGAGCAAAGCAGCTTTAGAGAGGCTCTCCCTGTTTAGGAACTTACTGTCTGTCTATATATATTTTTCCTGAAAAAGGCATCAGTTCTTAGAAGCAAAGCCAAGATTTTCAGGAGTTTTTCAACTTTCTTAAGCCTTTTCCCCAACTTTTTAATATGAAAAGCCTCAAAGCACCAGAGAAAATTTCTTTTTGATGAAGAAGCATGTCAGGATTAGATTTCTTCTGGGGCTTGTTTTGTATACCAGGTTTACCTGTCAGATGAACAACAAAATGGATGTGACGCACATTTAAAACTATGTCCACACCGTTTTGGAACTGACACTACGCTTCTTAGTTCTCTTAACCTTTCCTTCTCCCAGTGTTTTCATTTCACTGTTCTCTTAGTCCTCTTGCATGAGTGTCAATGCTTTTTTGCTGCAAATCTATTACTGGCTCAGTTCATGAAATTTTAAAGGAGGCTGCTGCCACAGCACAAGTCTGTGCATCAAGAACTGACATAGGCCATCAAGATAACACACACAAGTCCTTAGACTTCCTACATTTGTGTTCAGTTCAGGTTGTCATAGAGCCATATGCAAGCCAGTTATTAACCTTATCCATCATAGACACCCACCTTTTGCTTCCAGAAGGTTTTGGCTCTTGCTCTGTTTCCTCTGTTTTTTTTCCTGGTATTAACTTTTCAGCGCTGTCCAAGAGGGCACTGAGAGCCACTCTCCGAAACACATTCCCATGAGCCTCCTTGATAAACTGGACCAGCTGTCGGATATCGCAGTACAAGCCCTTAGTAGCAAGACATCATGAAAAAGAAACAATTCGGTGTGAAAAAGCAGTGAGAATTCATACTTTCTGAAATACTTCAGCAGGCCATTGCTTCATCTGGCTGTTGTGTGATATACTGTCCAGGTACAGGGCTTGTTTTTGGCTGGAAACTCATTTAGTGCACTCAAAGGAAGCAGACAATGAGGAGCATTGCTAGTATTATGGAACATGCTCTGCACTGGGATACAGCAGATGCAGAGCTATCAGAGGTTAAAACAGCTGTGAGATGGGGCACATGCAAGATGACTTAAAGCCTGTTTTATCCCACCCATCTGAACCATAAACTTAAAGGTATGAAAAATCTAAGATGTATGTGAGAGGAAGTAAAGTGCAAAAAATTGCATGTTTTGTTTCAAAACCAGTGGGCGTCTTCAGCTTTTTCTTCCTTATTTTAGAGCTTCACATCACAGGAAGAGAGAAGAATGACTCACTCATTCCCCAACCTACTCCTACATACAAGACTCATTTTAGTTCTGAACATTCATACACATCTGTGATGTGCGAATCACCCCTATATCTGAGGGCAAGGGGATGGAGGGAACAGTTTTACAGAACATGATTTTTGCCCTGTGAGCTTTCCTGAAAATTCCCAGTAAAGAACTGTACAGCCAACTTTTAACAAAACCAAAACAGAAAAAAGAAACAAAAACCCTCCCACAAAAACTCAACCAAAAAACCCAAATAAAAACATAGTTGGATCTGTATACCTATAAAGGCATTGCATTTACATAATATTTCAACTGTGACTGCATAGCTTGCTACACTCGAGGGATTTGACTAAACTGTACCAAGTCTTCATTGTGGAATCTCACTGGTGACAAACAAGTGAAAAAGTAACTTTGTTAACATGAAATCAAATCCTTACCAGGTTTTCTGGGCTGTGGAGCTCATGTGTAGTGGAAGCACAGCGAGTGATCAGTGACTTGAACATGGCACTCACAATAATACCTTCTACACTCTGAGCTGTAGACTTGTTGTCCACTGTGGTGAAGTTATTCCCAAATCCAGCCTTATCTGTGAAATTCAAATATAAGCAAGCCCTCTTGTTAGGAACAGTTTAAAAGAGATGCCTTAAAGGCACATGTGAAGGAATTATTATTGTTACACATGAGACAAGGACATGTCCCCACCTAATACTCTATGCTCAGTTCTTGCAATCCCACCCCATAAAAATAAAGTGAAGCAACGGGTAAAACAAATGACAAGGATGAACTCATCCCAGAAATATTTGTATTATGAAAAAGGATTAAAAAGATCAGGACCACTCCGATTTCCTTTTATCCAACATCTCTTATTTAAAGATGTACAGAATAAGGCATAAAATTTGAACAATACTTCCAGCTTTTCTAGTTACCACTCTAAAGGACAAGAGATGTTTGATTAAGCTGCAAAGTGACAACACCCATGAAAATTAAATCTTCTGAATTATGGGAATGCTGTTTTTGCAATGTGCACAAAGACACCAAGATCTCAGAAGGAGTCAAAAAAGAATTCCACATTTAAATTAATTACAAAAACATCCCAGTTTCATGAGATGAGAGAAACGACTTTCAAGAGCTGCATGAGCTGCCGCACTTCAAAGCATGAGCCAGTCAATAATTGATGAATACTCAGGGAAACTATGGGTATCTTCTTCACAAAAGCTGGCTATATACAAATATTCTTTGATGGTTTCTCTGAAATACCTGGGATCAGAGACAGGCTAATAAGCTAGTCAGACTCTCTGAGTGTTTCAGAGGAGCTATTCCTACTCTGTAAACAGTCAGTGTTAACTATTGTTGCATGCAGTGACCAAGCATAAATATTTACTTGTTTTAATAGCACCTGGAATAATTTTTCTAACTTAGAAAAACCTCCAAGGCCCCCTACAAACACACATGTACATACACTTGCAACTCCAGCCATGTGCATCTGTGTGTTCATGTTTTTGTTCACTCAGCCCATTCTTGCTGTTGACTGCCTCATCTGAGGCACCACAGAGAATTTTAATGCTCAGTTATATGTCCATTCAGACCTGGATTAAGCAGGCCAGTCCATCTGGTGCCTGGTCATGCCATGAAACAAAAAATTTCCTGCCTGAGGCATTGCTGAATGAGAATAATTTCTATGAAGAGCCACGAACAACAGATAAGATGAATCAAAAGAGAGGCCCTCAATTTCAGGTGCACAGGGTGCCACAAGATCTCTAGGAGAGATCACTGGGTTTTTGGATCCAAAGAGGTCCAGCTCTCCTGACCCACACTGAGTAAGGAAACAACTCTATTTGCTGAGGATAGCAACTCACATTTTTTTGTTTCTTTTTTAAAGGAAAGGGGCATGGCTTCTTTCTGATGGCACAGTTTAGGCATACTGAAGTGAGAGTTTCTGATGCTAGCTATACTTACTGTCAGTGACTGGCTCCATGCAAAATCCCAATAAAGCATGCAGGAAATCCACCACATTATTGAGAGAATCCCTGTTCACATAATCCCTCATGGTCTGCCGGAATTGCATCTTATCCAGTTTGTACAGCTTTGTGAGGCAGTTCTGAGCCTGCAATGACATCCATCAAATAACACCATATCAAAGTATGTATTCAAGTTTTGCAAGCAGAAGCAGGAGAATTTTGCTCTTGCTTAGCCAGTGGTCTGCTGTGCTGTCTCTGAAGGAGCCTCCTCGAGGAATCAGGAAGTTCAGATTCCATAACAAGATAGGTTCACCTCTGGAGGCAACAAGAAATTCAGCAAAAGGAGACAGTGCACTAGTATGGGTGCCACTGTTGGGAGGTGGTGGTGAATTCACTGCCAGCCTCAACGCCTCTCTTCCTCTTCCCAAGGCTAAAGTGAAATCTAACTGGATGCGAATGAAGTAGAAACATACCACCTCTGTCAAGGCTCAGTGCCTTGGCAGAACAGATTCTTAGCCTCAGGCATCTGATTTTCAGCCTCTGGCTCAAACCCAGCCCATTTGAGATACTTATACCCAGTGAGCCGAATGCAAAACACTAACTTTTTATTTAAAAGCTATTAATTGTCAACTCCTTATCACAAAACCGTTCATCCTACAGGAACCACATGCAAGCTGGAGTTAAGAGAATCTAAAATAACTCTTCTGCTACATACAATAGGATGCTTAACTTCCCAGTAAACTCAGACGTGATTGTCCATGCAGTCAACACAAATGGTGCATGCAAAGCAGTTTGGCCAGACAAACACAGAGAAAATGCAGCAGACTTAGACGTGTAGGAAAATCTCTTTCCATAAACACTACAGTTCAATGGGCCTGATAAGAACCTTGGCTCCAAGAGACCTATTAATTTATGTTTAATGTTATGCATAGGCCTAAATGTCTTGGTGGCTCAGCTCCAACACAATCTTAAAAGTCTAACTGGCATTGTGATGAATATAGTACCTGTTCAACCAGTGCTCTGTGCAGCAGAATGCTGTTACCACTGGTACTCTCTCACCCCACCTTGTCCCATTGTGTCCAGTACTAACATCACTGCTGTAGTCTCCTCAGTACCTGGGAGCCTACCTAACAGAACACTGCAGGATACAGAGCAGCCAGTTCATCTCTGGGCCATTTAGCTCAGATCCCAGAATCAAATTATAGCTCTGTTGACACAGCTCAGGCTAACCAAAGCCATGGTGAAGCATCTGGTTCACATCCATACTGTGGGATTAGTTAATTCTCATTACAGTTGCGAAAAATGCTCCCTTCTGCAAGCGCACAGGGTGAGGAGGAGGCACAAGCTGGAGAAGGCCTTTGAAAGGCTTCCATTTGACAGGGCATTGGACTGATCGCAGGGAGACAAACTTTTCCGGGTGAAGTCTGATGTCTGAGCTACATCCTGGGCACTTTCCACTGCTTCAACTTGGGGAGAACCCAAAATGTAAGGAATCAACAGTGATGATTCACCCCGTCCTTCAACGGTGCATGTGTGAGTCTTTTACTTCCTTGCAGTGCACCAACATGTCTGCAAATACAGTGTACTCCAGCTATGAGAGCTGATGAAGCAGCCCAGCAGCAACCAGTCATAATCACCATTAGGAAAGGTGGACACACCTACACCTTAGACTTCTGGGTTTAGAAATGCAACCCAAGACAGCTGCACCTTCTGTAAAGAACATACTCTGTAAGGATAATGTCATGTGAAAAGTTACTTACACCAGCTCACACAGGGGATTTGCTCCCATGTATTTGTACCCTACCATCCTCTGGTGTGATCAGTCAGAAGCATCCTGGACCTCAGGTCTGCTCTTAGCAACCCCCAGGGGCTGCAAGGTAACACAATAGCTGAAAATCTGCTGTGGCTGGGCTGCAACACAGTCTTTGAGCTGGGGCAAAGAGCAACACATTTATTGTCAATACAGAGAAAGCTACATAGGTGGCAGACAGCAATCTCAGCAGCTGATGTCAAAAGTACAAGGGGGACGCTGTAATGAGCTTTAATTCTCTTACATTCTCCCGGAATACCTGGTGTCTCAGGCGATCTCCAGAGAGCCCTCGGTGTCCTTCTCCACAACCATAGGCACAACCCAGGGACTTCACAATTTTGATCAGCATTGTGAGTGCCAGCCTATGGGTGCTGACCGATAGGCCTTCATCCTGAGGGTCACAAAGGGAAAGACAATGTGAAATCCTGGCACAACCACTGGCATTTTGTTACCGTTTTACTTTTGAAAAATTATTGTCCATTTCTCCTCTCAGACACTCCATTACAGAGTTGTTATTCTTGTTTACTCCACTTATTTTTCAAGTTTAGGGACCAGCCCCACCCCTTTCAGCTCCCATCAAAAAGTTATGCTATGAATATGAGCCCTCTATATGCTGCTATGAATACCATTCAGTCTTCAAAAAATTCTGCCTGAAAAACAGAGAACTGTCTTGCTTGAGTAGAAAAAAAAGCATATTTTCAAAATGTCGTAGGTATTATTCTACTATGAATTACAACTTTGGAGGTGAGCAACAGTATCTCTTGGACAATTCTCACAACAATACTGAAAAATCTGTGATTTCTGACTATCAAAGAAAAAAAGCTGTGCTCACACACTGGATTCTGTTTTTCCTTAGAAGTTATGAATAATAAACATGAAAAAAAAGTCATTGTGATTGAGTGTTTCAAACACTTGAAAAGATATTGAAAATGTCCATGCAAGGCTCACAGATTCTGCTTTTGGCAGCTGTTTCTCTGGAGTAGTTACAGTGCTTGAACTTTCCATCATGTTTCCTAAGTGGAATCTCCAGTGAGAACCAGAGTAAAACAAATTAATTTGTCACTGTGGTGCAAAATAAAAGAGAGCAAACAGAAGGGCAGTTGCACACACGTGCATACTCAATCTTAGAAGACCTTATAAGCAATACACACCTTTTCTTGTTTTTTGTCATTTTTCTCATACGGCCCTCCTCCTCCTCCTCCACCTCCATCACTTCCACCACCACCTCCTCCTCCACTTCCACCTCCTCCGTCTTCTCCTCCTTCACCAGTTCCACTAACTGGAGGCAGCCCAAATCCACAAACTGAACCACCAGAAGCAGCCCCTTTGAGTTGGAAGGATCCTTCACTTGGTCTCTTTTCAGGGGCCTCATTTTCTTTGTTCTCACTCTTCCTCCGAACCTTCTCTACGCAGGGCACCACGCCAAGCTGCAGTAAGCACTCCACAATGTTCAGTGCCACATCGCAGATCCGGGAACTGATGTCATGGTTCAGGACCAAGTAAACAGCCTTCAGGACCACCTGGAACATTCAAACATCATATTTAAAGTCAGATTTATTTTCTTTCCTAGTATGATTTTGTGCTTGGAAATTCTAGTCACAGACCAGAGACTCATTATAGCATATAGCACAGTACAAACTCTGAACAAAAGACATACAACCCTATATCCCAAGAACCTACAATCTACGTGTAAGACAAGAAACCACAGGCTGGGCACAGTCAGGCAGAAAAGGAAACCATGAGATGATATCTGTGAGCCTGGGAATATTGCTTCAGTGCACCAGGAGCTGTCAAGTCATTAAGGAGAAAGCAGAAATGGTGAGTTTTAAGGTGCTACTCAGTCTTATACTATTTTATAAGGAATTTGCTGCATGCCCCAGGAACACAGCCATTATATAGTACCACTTAAGATTTGATGTGTGCATTCCACATGCACATGCGCTCCTTGCAAGGAGTAACAGGAGTTGCAGTATCTCAGAGTAGACTTTTAGGATATGCACAAATGTATCTGACTGACCTTTATGTACTGCTGAGAGAAGTCATATAAAGAGGTGAAGGAAAAGCCCATCCAAACCCTGATCTCAATGGTACATCTATATTGACAGAAGAGGGACCTGGCTTTCCTTGTTCCTTGCCAATTACCGAGAGATCCAGCATGCCGTTCTTGTGGACAAAGTTGTTGGTTCCATCAATGTGATCCGTGTCCTCCAAGCAACTGTAATTGATGCAGGAGTCTGTCAAACTTCGTGGAAGGTTGGCACATGTAAGTGGCTCATGGGGCATCTCAGGGATGGGCACCTGGTTGCAAAGCTTCCTCATGTGCTCGCTGAAGAAATCGGCATAACCCACGTTGAATGAGGCCAGGGTGGTGTTGAAGGTTGCCACAGTGATGGTGGAGATCTGGGACCGCACTGCAGGGGGAAAATGGCTACCTGTAAATCTGCACCTCTAGAGTTATGGAATGGAAGATTGAGGCTGAGCGTGTTTAAAGGGAGCACCTCTTAATGCACCTTGTAATGCTGAAAGACAAGACAGGACTCTAATTCCTATCATGGGTACTAGGATGAAAGATAGATTCATTTCTTCTTTTAAGCCAGTGTAAATTAGAACAATCCCAAATTTGCTCTAGCAGTACAGTTCCATGGCAGCTTAAGTTGATCTCAGTCAAGCAGGCAGTGAATTAGATCAGGGAGCTCAGTCAGCCTAAATCTAATCCAAAAGGGGGATTAGAATTTGGCTAGCTTTGTTCCCTGTATTTGTCCAGTGCCTGGTCTTAAAGGCAGTACTGCCCCTGCAAGGCAAAGAAAAAGAACTCTGCAGCTGGATGCAGGAGTGAAGGTAGGGGAACAGCAGCACCAATTCGGAACAGCTTTCTAAGTCACACCAATATGAAATATTTCATCACACCAGCTGAAAAAAAATGGAGCAGTGTGTTCCTAACAGTGACAGTCTAAATCATCTCCAAAATGCAAAGCTGTGTGATGGGAAAGGCACTGTGGTGTTTCAGGTCAGTGTTCAGAGAATGGAACTCATTACATAGCTAAGCTTAACTTTAAATTCCTCAGGTTAGCATGTTGGCTACACAGGCCAATTTTTATCAAAAATTCACTATGTTTTTAAAACTCATGCTGAATTCCAGGCCATAAAGTTAGTAATTTCCCACACTTAGTGTTTTGTAAGTAGGTTTATATACCTTCCTGTACTGTTGGAAGACCCTATGCATCTCACGGGGTTGGTTGGACTGTTATTTGCCAGATGGTACAGTAACAGGGCTATGGAGTAACAAAAAACCTCTTCCTAAGGCTACTTAATGTATTCTAATTAATAATACAACATACATCTAATAAGCAATGACTCAGTGATGAACTGGTTATATTATGGAAATACCAACTTGCCAGACTGGTGACCGCATTTCTTCACTAGCCTGTGCAACCCTGCCAGCATTGAACTATCACTATTTATTAGGAGAAAAGTTCTAAGGCCAACAGCAATAGCTTGAACTAGGCTACAGTTTGGTCAATGATCAGGGAAGGAATTAACTGCTGGTACCAGAGGATTTCTTGCTGGCAAATGTGACTTTTTAATGGCATTCACTGAAATTTGTATGGTGAAGGTAACAATTAAGATGGCAGTAGGAAATTTTGTGCAGTTAAAGCTCTTTCAGTGAGCCTTGCTAACTTGTGTGCAAGGATCCTTTTTCTTATCTGGGTCAGGTGTAGTCCATCTGTCACCAGCAGGTTGGTGTCATGTAAACAAACCCATGATCAAAACCCCCAAAATTCTGCTGGTGACATCAAGCTCAGAGCCAGGTGTTTCTTCCCTCATCATCCCCTTGCAACTGGAAGGATAGAGGAGAACACTACTTGTTAACTACTTGTGCTCCTCTTCCCTTAATCAGTCATCCCAAGGGCCTGAACTCTCTTTTGATTGCCCTGGGACTTCTCAGTGTGACTTCATTGCTGCCTACCTGAAAAATCAATAATGGACAATAGGAAGCTTTCTCTTCGCATCTTTAACCTGGGCCTCAGGGAGGCAGCAGAATTTCATAAGTGATGGGTCTGGTCTACACACTGGGCCTTCTGTTCCTTCTTCTGTCTCCTATGACAACGACCTATCTTCTTTTCTTCATGGAAGCAGTTTTGACATAGGGCATAGACTGACTTAACCTCAGCCACACCTCCATGCTAGATGAACAATTGTCTTTACTTTAGTTCAGCTTCACTTGAAGAGCCTCACACCTAATGTACACCTGGGGCATTCACAGAGGAGAGGTTCTTCAAGCAGGAACTTGTGCCATTGTCTCTATCCCTTAACTCTCTGCGTTCAGTCAGGCAGGGAGAGGACAAGGAATTCTCCATATCATGAGTCCTGCCTCTTGTCTCTCTCTCATCGTGGTCATATTGGCATTGTCATTTCTGCAGAGGTCTCCAAGACAGATGGGCCTCAGGGAGACAGAGTAAATTTCAAAGCCAGGCTTCTAACTGGAATGAGAGGAATTAAGAAAAAAGGCTATGATTCTCAGAACAATCCAGCAGCTGTGGACTGCAAGGGGGCATTAAATCCCGTAAAACAACAATACCAAGTTTCTGTCCAAAATGCTGTACTATGCTGTGGTAAGGCAGAAACCCCCAAACCCTGCCTTCCACCTGCTGGTGGTTGCCAGTTGATTCAATAACTGCATCAAGTAAACATGAAAGGTTTGGAACATTTTCTACACAGAACAAAAAGCACTCAAAAGATAGCGAAATAAAAAAGGAGAAAACAATTAGTCACATACTCATACATGGCAACAGTAACACTTCCTCAGCTTCTTGGAGTTGATATTTCAGTGAAACATCCTTCCTGGTGTGTTAAATTTACCTTCTTTGACAGTGTTCTCTCCGTGGCTGTTTGAGTGGTCCGGCAGATCAGAAACCAGGGTGTGATGAGAGTGTGAGTGCCTGGCACTCAGGCTCTCCATCTCTGTCGCTGTGTCAGAGCTCCCCCGCCTGGTAAACTTTCCTAGGGCGAGGACAAGAAAGGATGTTTTGGTTTACTTATCGGAGAGGTGCTTGGAGGTAAGAGACAGTAGCTGAGGTTAAAAATTGGAGGATTGGAGTCTGCAAAAGTCAACATGTTCCAGGACACTGTGAAGCAGAACCAAACATTATAGTGGGATCTCTCACAGGGATTCACTGATATAAACATGGAACAGACTCTCTGCAAGGCTCTTCCCCTCAGCACATACATCCACATTCTTTAACCATCAGCACCTTCAAGAAAATGAGACTTGTCAGCACTGCTTGACTGCACCCTTTGGGGCAGAGTATAGGAATTTGGTTTCTTCTCCTCTGGTCCAAAAGAAATAGGTATATTAGGATGGAGTGTACTAAGGAAAAAGGAAATTGTTCAAAAATGCAATAAAATACAAATCAAAAGCGCCTGCTAAAGAGGGGGACTGTCTCTGAAGTTGGCAGGATCTGTTGACCATGTCACTAAGACATCATAAAGCAAAAAATGGTAGGTTAAACTGCAAGAAGAATCTGGAGTCCCTGAGATCAAATTTCAACTAGCTTCTTGAGGTAGTGAATATATGGAAACAAGGATTTGGAGACTAAGTTTGTTATTCCTGTATAAATCTGCAGGTGCTTTTATATTAACTATTGGCAAAACACATATGAGGAATTTAAGAATTCACTTGGCTAAGCACACTCTCCTCCATCCCAGAGTGGGACATGCTTACAATGAAGAGCTCTCCAAAATGATGCCATCTAAGATGAAAATGAGAAGGCTCTGGCATGGCAGATCATTTTCCCTCTGGAAGGCTTTAGCCTTAGCGGGGGGGGGAAGAAAGACCTTGAAGCAGTTTTGCTGGACATCAGGCATTTATCCAGGGTCAAATCACCACAGTTTTCAGTAGGATGGATGAAGAATTAAAGAGCCTTTGTTGTTCTCTGAATGTTTACAACAGGAATGACACAGAACCTGGGGCAGATACAACAACATCTCACCTAATATGGTGGTTTGCCATCCTCCTCTTTCAATGCCACGTCGGTCCTCTCCAATTCCAGAAAAACTGCCAAAGGAGAAAGTGCTGCGAGTGGGTGAGACATCCAAATGATCCTCATGGAGGAGGAAAGGCACCCCCATCCTTCGCTGCCGCTTCTTCCCAGTATGGTGGAAAGGAATTGACCCTTTGCGCTCTCGCTCCCTGTCCTCTTTGCGGCTCTTAAACTGCAGGAAGAAAAGAACGAGATATGGAAGCAAGTAAAAGCTTTGAGCCATGGAAGACTACCATCTGAGGGAAAAAGATAACACAGATGTGTGTCCCAAGAATAAACGCCCACTCTGAGATTTTTATCTTGGGCGTTTACCCTGCTAGCAAATATCTGCATGCTGGGATCACATGAGTGTTTAAAGGAACTCAGTATTGCCCTAGGCTGGGAGGGATGCCCTTGGATAATTTTATTACATTCTTGGACCTTGAGATAAATACATAGAATCCACAGAACTCTGCCTAATATATTGGATGGTTTCAACCTAGAGCTAAGATGAGGTAAAAACATCTGAAGAACTCACTGACTTGGAACTACAAGTGGGCATCAGCACTTAAAAATCAGCACTGTTTACGTGGCCTCTATCCACGCAGTTTCAGCAGGACAGCTATTTGAATAAAGATATGAGCATTTTGTTTGCAATGTGTGTATAAAAACCTGAGCAATAACACACAGAATCAATTCAAATGAAAATGGATGTCAATCTCACATATGGCATATATTCCAAGTAGAACTCATCAATATAGAGTCCAAGTAGACCTTCAGCTGCTATTTAGTAGGACACTGAAGTGCTGAATCATAGGTAAATTAAAGTTTTCTTTCACTCACCTTTTTGAAGATATTCATCCCCAGGTCTGTGGAGAGATCTGGAACTGCTGGTCTACGCAAGTTGGTTAGTGAAACCTTGGAAAATGTATCCGCGCTTAGTGATTTTTCTTCCTCATTGCATTTCAGTGTAAGATCCTGCAGTTCCCAAAGAAGACAGTAAGCACAAGGAGAAATAGAGAACAATCAGCTTAAAACAAAACAAAACAAAAAAACACCAACCAACCACAGAAAACCAAACAAAAACAAACCAACAAAAACCAAACCAAAAACAAGAGCTATTTCCAGGAGCTGTCATAGGAACACGGTAGAGGAAAACAACCTCCAATTCATTTCACAAAATGGTACACACATTTAAAGAAAAACAATTGAACAAATAAAATTTAGAAACTCCCAGAATTATTTCCCTTGTCTAACCTTTCTGTCACAGGAAAAAAAGGTATATAGTGCACAGTGCTGCCACAGAAAGTCTCAGGCTTTGCTATCAGTGTGGTCTGGTGGCATGTAAAAACATGTTCTTCTCCAGCCTGATTCTGATCCCAAGTATGACTCTGGGCAGCTGATGATCTTCTGATCATACATTGATGAGCAATCACAATGGCTACCCTTTTTCAAGTGTTTTAAGATCCAAGAGAATATGCCCTTAATAATATACACCTTTAAATATGCCTTTTGGAACTGAATGGCAATAAGCAGCACTGTCCCTTCAAGAGACTTGATTTTCAAGAAAATTCATTTACTCACTAAAGAAACCTAAGACTTCTATATCACTAAGCATCCTTCACCTGTAATAAGTGGTCCCAGTCCATCATAGTTCATACTTTTTCATACCACCTTTCTATATCACAGAATGTCTCATGACAGTGAAAACTGTGAGGTTCACTCACCCCAGTTTCAGTAGAGAGCACTCAAGTACCCTGTGCACTCAGCAACATGCACTACACCTGCCTGCTGCAAAGAAGGGCCACAAAAATGGCATAAACTCAGCTCCCAGCCATTGTTTTCATTAAAGATCTCATGCCACTTTCCATGAGATGTTTATGCAGCTGACCTGACCAAATTCCCTCAGGATAATTTTCTTCTGCCTAAATATCAGCTTGTTTCCAACAGAGATGATGTTTTTCTTTGCTGTCTCACCAGAGTAATTCTGCTGAACAACTGGGACATGAAAAAATATCTTTTGCTTTCAGTCCAGAGATAGCCATATGCCAAGGAGAGATTAGGTGACTCCTATGGTACAGGAGACTTCGATTCTGCCTTGCCAGGCTGCACGTTGCAGAGTCAGCCAGCTCTGCAATACACAAGTGTGCAGTTTTATGCACAAAACCATCCAGCAGAAGAGAGTGTAGAGAGCTTTCAGAGTAATCAAAGATTAGCCTTGAATTCTTCCTATTAATTTTATCAGCACAAGAGTGAAGGAGACACACAACAGTAATACTCTTCTTCACCACTGTTTGTAGTGCAGGTATGCTTATAAACCATTTTGCTTATATGAATAAAGATACAGGGGAGGAGTCACATGTAAAATCCAATACACAGCAAATCAGGATTCACACCTAGGGGCTCTCAATGGCAAGGACAAGTATTCCATATAGTGTGGTGCTTAGTTTTTACAGCTCTGAAGTCTCTTCTGGCCATTGTACCAATTTATTTTGGATTCATTGTCTTTCTCCACTACTAACTAAATCAGTGTTTTATTAGGTGGCTTATGATCACCAAAAGACAGAGCAAGTATCAGGGCCTACTGCGTCACAAGCCATACAAACACAGACAACAGCTCTGAAACCTGTTTAGGGTAGGTATCCAGCAAACAACACCAGGAAATCAAATTACAGAATCAGCTTAAATCTACAGTGTGGTAGATGACATATTTTAATGAATCAACTTAGCACTCCTGTTGAAGACTGATTAAAAACATGAGTATTGTGTGCAGTAGAAAGTGTAGCAATTATGATATCATAGGACAGATAAGAAAGCAAAATATTTTGGGGGCTGCTCCTCTAGATTTTGTTGTTTCTGTTTTCTATCACCTTTATTCTGCATGACTCCATTGCTCATTAGTACTTCTCTCACCTTTCAAGATACTACACTTGAGACTCTTGGCTTTCTATCAGCATTGCAGCAAGCACTACAGCTGCATTGGTCCTATGCTTAATTTAAGTTTTGGCTCTTTCCCCTGCAATGTTAGTGCAAGACTGTAGCAGTTCGTGAGCCTCTCAAGGTTTCATGTCCTACACCTGTCCTTAGAGTGAATTTACTGCATACAGGTGCAATGCAAGGTTTCTTTTATCACATGCTGCCAGGACTGAAACATGTTTAGACTCAAGTCATTTTCTGATATTCATTTTATTCACACTTAGTGAATAAAATGAGAAACTTAGTGAAACTTTTTCGTGTGTAACAAGGAATGCTGGAATGCTGCACTGAATCTTTTCCTACTTTGCTGTTCAGATTACTAGGTGATATATGGAGGATGCTTCTCACATCCTCT
Organism: Sclerurus mexicanus; assembly: GCA_013396755.1. NCBI lineage: Eukaryota > Metazoa > Chordata > Aves > Passeriformes > Furnariidae > Sclerurus > Sclerurus mexicanus. The sequence goes on along the minus strand of VWZF01002261.1, from coordinate 4,959,791 downwards.
CAAACCCCACTGCGTTAGCCCAAGCTTATATCTGAAATATGATTTCAGACACACAGAAACCAACAGAAACTGTGAGTCTTGCTGAGGCTTAGGGAGGTGCATGAAGTTACCCTGATAAACTGGAGAACAGTAGAAAGAATGTGGATTTCCCACAAAAGAACCTGCTGATCTGATTTTCAGGCAGCTGTGTTCGCCTTTACTCATTTTTTTGCTGCCCCTTTAAATCTACCCTGATGAAACAGAGTGCCAGTATTTTTGAAAAGTAATTGATCAACCTTTGAGCAGAAATTATGACACTGTGTTAGGAATTTAAAATCTAGACCGGAAAATCAGGCTTTAAGCATATCCCTGTGTCACATGAGCTTGTGAAGGCTCAGCATACAACCCCTTGTGTTGATAGAAAGAAAGGAAAAATCCTAGCCCCTGGGAGGTGGCATTCTTTGCTATGAACTAGCAGAGAGTCTTGAGTGATGAGACTTTCCACTTAAGAATAGCTGTAATGTCCCTACAGTTGGCTGGGATGAACACCAGAGCCCAGGTGCCTCTCTGTGTTGCAGAGATTTCAGTTCTCAGAGTTGTAAAGAAGGGGGGCATGAGCTGAAAGTTTTGCTGCCTTGAAGACTGTTTTACCTCCTCCATCACAGTTGTTCTGCATAACAAATTAGAAACCTTTTTAGGTGGGATTCCAATTAGATGAAGTACAGCAGGAATACACAGGACTGAGACAGAGGTTACCAGAAGCAATCAAACTTAGCCTTGGAGGGAAGAATGCCCTGGACAGAGTCATCATGTTAACAGCTATGATGTACCCAGTGAAACTGTCACATGGACTTAACAGAAAAATATTAGAGAAAAGCCACAGAGTAAAAAAATCTTGCAAGAGACACAGCCTGGAAAAGCAAGAAATAGCCAAGTGTGTCAAAGGAGAGAAGTGTTTCATAGCATACAGAGATGAACCAGGAAGACAACACCATTCATACTGCCTCTGTAAACCAGTGACTGCACTCTCTGTTGCACTAGGAGCTAAACTGGCTAAAAGAACTGTGCAAAAGAACCAGGTTGTTATGAGCAAGGGCAAAGGTACTATGCCCTTTCCGTGCATGGAAATAGTGAACCACATCAACAGCAATCTTTCAATTTTCCCTCCAGGAGATGATATTAAGGAGGATTTTCTGTATATGGGCAGCAATCCCATACAATCCCCATGCAAAGGTAGATTAGGATGGAACAGTAATTCATATTGCCTGGTCTTTATGGAGCTATGTCAAAGAAAACATTTTATAGAAATTACACTGAAGTATAATACAGTTTAAACAATACTGCTGCTGCTGCTGAGCCCTTAAAATGCTCTCATAAAAAGTATAAGAATGGCTATAAAGTCCTGAGGTTTAAAAATTACAGTACTATTATTTACTTTGTTTATGCTTGTCTTCTGGATTATAAGCACCTGGGCTCCATGGAAGAGATTTCACTCTTCTGTCTTATAAAATGACGGACAAAAACTATCAGAGCCCCACAAAACTGAAAGCAATGATTTTAAGAAAAACATTAAGAACTCTGAGATTTCTGACTCAAAAAAAAGACATTTGATAGCGAGAGTCTTTTACTTGACATGTGTCATAAAATTGGATGGCAAAAATAGAATCTCTATTAAATTTTTTTAAGCAGTTCCATCAACTCAGTAAATCAGAATTTGCTGTTAAAAGCCCACATGACAGGAAAAGAGGGCACAACCTAAAAGTAGCACAAATCAACAAGGAGATTAACTGTAACTGCAACAGCATCCCCTTTTTATCCCTGGAACAAGGGAGCTAGCCAAAAGAAAAAGCACAAATATCTTTACTGCACCAAGGTCAGGAGTCTGGGGTTCATTTTACAGCAAATAGGGAGCAAGTCTTGACACCTATTAGGACGGTTTGTCTACTGAGGTTTTGTTGGCAAATATAAAAGTTATGCAGTAACAATAATAGCAGGAGAAGAGGTAACAACATGGAGGGCTTTTGCTCACTGCCACTGTTTGCCACGTCTAGTCCAGTATTTTAACCCAAGTTTTTGCCTGGAGTGTGCAGTGCAGTACCAAGTGCAGTTCTTTTTCTTTCCTTTGTGAGGCTACTCCAAAGAAGGTCAGTGAGTCCTGCCCAGCACACTGTAATGCAAAGGCAGTTCCATTTTTTCTGACAACTACGTTAGTATATTCTCACATTAAAAACTAATGTTATCCCAGTTCACTCTAGATTAATTATCCAAAATCAACCCTCCAGTCTTCAGCAGTCCCCAGCTCTGACTTGCACCAGATTCTGCCTCCAAAACCCTAATCAATCATTCTCAGGGTCTGTTTCTGAATGATGCCCCTGGGCAGTTGAACCAACACCAAAATTGTTCCTCTCACTACTTGTCCAGCCATCACTTCCCAGCACTGCCACAACAGCAGCTATTTTCTTGTTGATAGCAACTGCTTACCTGAGTTTTATGGGTGTTCACCAGAGAGGGTGCAGCAGCCACCATGGAGCTGCTCCGAGGCCTCAGCAAAGGAGTGACCTCTGGCTCAGGTGATTTCTCTGGCTTTTCCTGCAACATGTGCCTCAGCCTCTGCAGGTAGTACATTAGCGACCACTGGGTACCCTCCTCGGACCAGTGTGGCTGCAGCAGGCAGCGCAGCACGGCCACATCGAAGTACGTGGCATAGCGAGACTTCTGGCATGGTGGGATCACCAAGGACACCCTGTTCCAAAAAGCAGGAGTACAAATGTCAGTCAGGCTCCTTAGACCTTCATAGATACCTGCCTGAAAAAAAACTGACTCTTTGGGACTAAGGCCCTGACTGAGGAAAGCATTACTGAAGACATGTATGTGGATATTTAGCTTTCAACACCCCAGAGGAGTCCAGTACATCCTTGTTAAGTGTTTTCTTGGCTAGGGTTGCGTTCTTAAACTGTGATCTGAAGATAAGCCTCCAGCACCTGTTCTAACTAAATAATTTGTTCGGTGGAAAACAGACAACCCTTGAGCATCTGCTGTTCAGATACTAGCAACATATATTTAGAAATGGTTTACATTTCCACATATTAGGACTCGCTTAAGAAGCAGCAGGCAGGGCAGCTACGTTATTTAACACTTTTAGCTAATTAAATAGATTCCTATATATGTTAAAGTTACTGTTATAGAAATTCTTTCCCAAGGTGTTCCAGAGAAAACGACCATTTTAAGCCCTCATAATTTTCTTGCCCTTCAGGTGGTGTGATTTCCTCATGTGTTGCAATATACAGAATTTCTTAAGTATTATAGAAGTTAGTGCACACAAAAGCAAGATGTCTGTAATAAGCCTCTGAAATGAGAGTGCAGATATTTCAAATTTCAAAGGCATCATATGTTCTTTCAGAGCCAAATTTATTGCAAAAAAATGCTCCAACCTTTTTATTCTTAATTTTTTATACCACTTCTCACCCGGCAGAGTACAACTGGCCTGATCTACCCTCTGTACAGTCACTTGCTGTTAAGAGACAATCTGTCAGAAAAGAAGCAAGTGAAAGGGAGTCAGAGGAATGAGAATCACATGGCAGAAGAAGGTGTGAAATGCTGGGAGTAGGGCAAGAACTCGGGAGATCTACTTTTTTGCCTACCGAAGTACATATTTTGAATATTTACACTCTGTGTGTTAGCAACACACCTCTGTGACCTGAGTACTTCTGGGATTTTTGGATTCCATAAAAATCAACAATGCTTTCACGCATTTTATTCTCAGGCATTTGAAAATCATCACAAGAACTTCAGGAGAGGGTTTTGTTTGTTTTTTTTGCTGGGCTTTTTGTTTAGTTGTCTGGCTTTTTTGTGTTTTGGTTGTTGTTATTATAAGCCATTTATATTTTCAACTCTGCTAAACAGCATGAAAACAGAGTGGACATGACACCCACATCTCTAGCTGGGTACCACCACATTCTAAACAGAGGGATCCAAGGCCAGAGTCCAGCTGCAGTACGGTCCAGTGGGACCTTAAAGTGCTCAAGTGAAGCATGCTTTAAGTGCTTTGCTGGATCACTGCCCTGTGCATCCAAGACAGGTACAGAACTGGCAGAGAAAGAAGTGTGTAGTGAACATTGACACCGCTTGGAATCATATGAACCCAGTTCTATACTACTCCTAGAAACAGGGAGCAGGTGGCATGGCTGGGCTTGGAAGAATGCACAGATCTAGAGCTCAAACCTGCAGGAGCTGGTTTGCTGCCAGCTCCACAGGCCAATGTGAAAAGCACTTGGTGACTGCAGATCAGCCCATCTGTGTAAGCATATGTCACCCAATTCATAATATATATAGATTCAAAGTCTCTCCTCTAGTGCTGTATTCCATGCAAAAATGCTTCAACTTTGATGACTCTAAAATTATCTTACAAAAACCTGAAAAACAGAGTTAGGAAGGAGAGAACAATGAGAAATGGGAATATGCTACAAAATTTCCCCTATAAACCTGATGTGAAGGCTGGTTTGTCACAGTCCAGATTGTGTCACATAGATGCAGCCTGCAAAAACCTTAGGGATAGCTGCAATACTCAAAGTATTCCAGCAAAGGAAATAAAGCTCATCATCTCAGTAGCAATTGTGGAGGGTGATGTATTGTGCCCTGGTCGCTTTGCAGGATCCTGATCAGTATCTTTGAGTCTAAACAGTCTTTCATGCTCTCCTGCATGTAGCACATGCAAACCTGAGGCATGATACAGCATGTTCTCCATATGAAATATTTGTCACTAAAGTCCTTCCTACAAAGTTTATTTCCCAAGTATCCTGTTCAAGGCAGCAGCTGGACAAAGGGCTGTGGCTTTATTTGCTTGTGTGTTAAACTGTATGATCTGTACACAGAGAATTTCACTGAGGGGAAGAGGGATAATTGGCCAGGATCAGAGGAACAAGCCATTTGCTCAAGCAGTGCCTGAGAAACCAGAAATTAAACTCTACACTTCATTTAAAGGGAAATCTAGCACTTGTGTAATCAGCTCCTGGTTGCCTGTGACTGCAGGGAATGTGAAAAGCCAGCCTGCCTTCAGCCTCTGGCCAAGGACAAAGGAATACTGCGGCTGTTGGTAAGCAGAGCAAACAACATTTGTTCCCCAGTTGTGTGTTGCTTGGCAACCAAAGCTCCCTGTACAGTTTTAACTGATCGATGAGCTCTGGAAATGAAGAGGTATAATAATGCTCTCTTCAAAGCCTCTCGGGAGCTTCATCCCCATGGCAACCACCAGACCCAGCCTGACAAATTGATCACCTGATTCTGTGATTCTGTCTTCTTAAAAGGCTGCCTTTTTTTTTTTTTTTT